>JASSKH010000004.1:1800000-2364046 GCA_031763025.1 Macrocystis pyrifera | reverse complement strand
TCTCAACTCTTTTACTTTCTTCTCCAAACTTCTTTCTCTTCTCTTCTTGATCTCTAAGGTCAAAATTCCATAATTAATAGCCACATAATCGCCAATTTTGAACCATCTCTATTCCTTTTCTTCACTAGTGATCTCCACCGACACTCCGGTGCCGCCTCTGCCATCTATCTTCACAGGGTCAGCCTCGACGCATTTATGTTTCTTTCATCCGGCGAGCCCCTTTTCGATTGGCACAGAGTGTAGCCCAACCCTAAACAGAATATGTACCACACAGAGCCTACCACCAAGGAAGCAACACGTCCACTTAAACATTTCGAATCCTCGCATCATGTATCGCTCTCATCGGTTCTGTTTTGGTTTCCCCTCATACGCTTATAGTGCCATCGTGATCGACTGGAGATTGTTCATACAACAACGGCAGCACCTATCGGACTTTGTTGGAAACGACGTGCGTTCGTACACCCACAGCATACCTAATTGTATGACACCACACTGGTAAGATACAACCTTGCTTACAGCATCGTTGTCGCAACCGATAGCACCATCAGCCATGCACACAACTGGTGCGAAGCACAACTAACTGGGCAAAACATATGATCCAAAAACAATTAGGCAAGGCGAGAGGCTTGCAGGATCTGTACCTCGGACCTGTTGAACACAAGGTAACCAACCACGCAACGTTTTAATCTTCTGAGCAAGATTGATGTGTTTTGTACGTTCGAGCAGAAACTTGATATCGGAAACACTAATATTGTACTAAAGCGAACAGAAAACACTCCCGGGACACGAGGGTCGTATATAAGACGACTACGGCCATGTATGATATGTGGTGATCCCCCACCTCCGCCCCCCGGGACGCGATACGAGAAACCGCGACGCTGCTTCCGGCAAAGCCGTCAGGGACACGCAAGTTTTAGGCCCGAACCAGAAACAGCACACCGATTGGTGAACTTCGTTCACAGCTAGATCACAAAGGGCTCCGAAAAGGGCGTAAATATCACGTTTTTAAAGGCCAACTTCAAAATATATCTATATTTATTGATGCACCTATTTATATATGTGTGTGGTGTGTGGTGTGAAGACGCCTACAATATTGTTCAGACCAGGGGTTGCGCCGTGAACGTTTTTGCGGGGGGGAAAAACTCAATCTCTCGTGCCTCACCTTACTCGCTTCCCCCGACTGACGGGGGAGGTTCCAGCCGTGCTCACGCACTGTCCCGACAGGACATACTGTTTTCTGTTCAAAATGAGTGTTCCGACTTCTAAGTAAGTACCACTCCTATCCCTTCACATATTAGCCAGGAACGTAAAACCAGTGAAAGCTGGGTAACCCAAAGCCACGAGAATTTTCCGTAGTGCTGGGTCGGGAATTTGGAATGTAGAGCCCTCTCATGTTTTTTTCGGGTGCAATTCTGTTCGCATTTTCCTGCTTGGCACCACGTAGATATGTATGTGGTCAAATACCACTTGGCCCTGATATTTGTATTACTCCAGTGAATTATCCTATCTTATGGTATTGATCGCAACGGGCGGTTCTCGAGACGTCTAAGCATATCGAATAGACTAAGCAGTATACCTGATAGCACACGGAGTATATCAATGGATATGCCTATAGGGGATTGCCTCTGCCACTAATACTGCTGCTGCTCAGAGTGTTTTTGCTATATTGCTGGTGTTGCCGCTGCTGCTGCTGTTTGTTGTCGTTCACCTGATACCTTGAGTGTTTTTCAAACTAACAACAATACTTGCCGTCAACATTATTATATTGCAACGCGAATTCTATGTCGTACACCCTATGACAGCATAGTCGCTTTTGCGCGGCCACGGTCTACAAAGAAAATGATTATTTCGCGGCCATATCGGGGGGGAGCACTGAGTCGCAGACGGGCATTCGCCCGCCGAGGCGAAGACCCTCTTGTATGTGTGTATTTTTAGACTATCGACGCCTCACACGGAGCATGGCCGTATCGTCATAACGTGCGAACCAACGGGAGCCATCATCACGATCGCGTTCGGCGTTCCGGTTGACTCTGATGCTTCAAACTTCATGTCGAAAAATACGGTTACCTCTCCCGCCGATAACCTCGAGTCCACATCCACGGACGTCGAAGTTATGCTCGACGTGTCAAACGAAACCCCCAGTGGCAACATCGACGTATCAGCTGCATATGCCGACGACGAGGGAAACACCTCCGATCTGCGATCTGTCTCGTCTGACTGGTATGGTCGTCGGCAACGACTTCTGTGCTGCTCCTACCTCGGCTCCCACCCCAGCGCCCACCATGGCACCTACTCCAAAAACGACAAAGAAGCCCACCCCAGCGCCCACCGCGGTACTTACTCCAAATACGACTAAGAAACCCACCCCAGCGCCGACCCCAGCGCCGATTCCAAAGCCGACCATAAAACTCCATACTAACAGACCCACGCGTGGTGAGAACCTCAAGAGAGGAGAGGCAGATGACTATAAGTGTCTAGACTGCTACTACCCCAAGAATACACCAACACCTCTAAATGGCCCCGTGACCATATTGAATGAGATTCCTACGCAGGTGATAAACCAATGTGGCCTTGAACGACAAGTCAGTGTTACAGCACGACGCGTGGTGCTTCGTCACGGTGTACGTGAGTGACGAATCAATACTAAAATACCGACCAGTGATGTTCCAATCTCAGTACAATCAACAGCAGGCGCATCGAAACTGCATGATCTCGTTGCCTGTTTTCCCCCCGCATCTGTTATGCAGGTATGCGCCGACATCTACAATTGCTCGGGTTGGGAATACTCCGCCACGTCCAAAGGCTCAGGTAGGTTTCGAAGCCGATCGTTGCTTTTCAGCCAGCCAAATATACCATTATATGACCATTTTTTGATTGCAATACTGTACTCCTATAACATTCGATTGAACGACAGACGACGTAAACACACCAAAGTTCGTACTCATCGTTTGACGGCACTGATCGGTGCACGGCTTGCGTTAGGTCACGATCACTGATCGGTGCACGGCTTGCATTAGGTCACGATTATAAGCGCAATACATTGTCCACCCTTTTTTTTTTAAAGGGAGCTTGCGGCATCAGAGCCATGGGTGCAGGCTTCCCCGTTCGTTGAGGCTATGACAACTCCAACATTTGCAACGTCTGTCTGCCTTCCCTATTCCCAACATTCTTGAAAAACTGCTGGATTCGTTCAGAATGTCACAGCGGTAGTTTCCAGCCGGCTAAAAACAAGCAGAATGGCGTGTGCGATGACGAGTGCACCGGAGACAGGGCCACTGCTTGCGGAGGGGTCGGCAGCATCAGCGTCTACAAAACTACCAAGTAGTCTTACTGCCGGTGAATGAGGACATGGTTGATTGCGTCAGTATCTGCCGAAACTCCTCTGGAGTCAACTCGCTAGCAGCACATAGTTTTCGTACCTGCATGATTCCTCTGTGATGTTTGCCGTGGTAGAGAAATCGCAGTCGGCGCCAAGTACCGTCGGTAGCATTGGTTGGCACCTCCAAGTTTGACATCGTAGCAACCTACTGGGTCTGTGTCTGGCGGGAGAGTGTCAGCGCGCTCAGGTAGGCTGATGGTCTACTGCTGTAGGTACGTGACATGGACGTACGTTTGTCTGGTCATATGCTTGGGGCAAGGCACTAAAGGTGAAGGGGAGACGCACGTAACACGAGCGTGTTCCTAGTCAAAAGTTTCGACGACGCGGTTGGTGCGAATTGTTCGCAATCCTTGGTCGATGTTGTTTTGATTGTGTATCCAAAATGTCTGTTTTACTGACGAATGTGTTGCTTGTACTGACTTTGTCTGCACCAGAACGAGGGTTGCCTGCGGAAACTGTCGTTCGTAGCTCGTTCACGTCGAATTTTCTTTAGTATGATTATATATTGCTTGACATTTTATATCGTTTTACAATTTATAACGGGGAGAGCATGATGCACGCTATGGGCACTTCGTGCCGCGGAGAGGAGCAAGGACCTCGCGATGGACTCCAAGCTGGCATCCGATGATAACTCCACACAAACAACACTAGCGTTCCCCAACTAGACAATATTGACAATACGATTGCTTCGAACTGTGGTAAATGCGTAGCGAATACTGACGTAGTTGCGTGTGTCTGTTTTTGATTGTACAATCCTGGTGGGCTTGCTGATTTTCTCTGTGTCAGAACGAGGACTGCTAGCCGAAAATATGAACAGCAGCTTGTCGGCGTGCGTATTGACATGGCTGCATATAGCTTGGTGGCATATATACAGTGGTATCAGTATAGATCGTTGTGTGACGGGGGGGGGCGTCGTTTACGATATCCCCGGTACGTGAGCGTAGCGAGCACCCCACGTTTGCTTCAAGCCTGCATATTTGAACACGCCAACTGAAAATAGTGCCACCATATACCTTTTTTTTTCGCTGACGACTCTATGCTATATTCGATTTCATCGGCGATGTATCTCTGACATCAACTCTCGCCGTGAGGAATTGTGGTATACGGAGCCGTCGGGCGTTTCCGCTTTTGGCGCATGCGACGTGCATTATTATAATTGATTAGAGCTGTAGATACACGAGGCATGGGTAAACCACCGCCAAACACGCGCAGACGAGTGGGCCAGTACCTGTCGTCAAAGACCCTACCAGAAAAAACAGAACAGGAGGTTAGTTGCATGAAATTGTCAACGGCTGCACGCACCATAAATATGGGTGGATCCTTGCATTGTCACAGACCCTTGGCTCGTACCACCATGTCACATACCCAGGCCGTACCGCTCACCATCACCAGACTGTCCTGAAAGGGGCGGTCAGTCTTCTGGAAGCTAGCGTTCTGCGCCCACTGCCTGCTAACTGTATTTCCTCACGCGCGGGCCAGGTACGGGGCAAAAGCTATCAAAATCCTCAAAGTGCGACCAGGTATGTATTTTAAACAGTTCGCCGTGTGTGGTATCGAGGGTACCGTAGAATAAATAACCTTGAGTGCGGCGGGCTTGATATGCGTTGAGGTCCACTCGACGGCATTTTCTTTAGCTAGGAACCTTGTATGAATAAGCTACCGTCTAACACTACATATACCAGATCTCCGTAGACCAGTATGAACCTCTGCGGTATCACAAACAACCCCCACCACTTGGTGCGACATCTGACAGGTCCTGAACAATGTATCGCAATACGAAAGGAATAACGGAGCAGCCCCATTTTCATCGCAGTAGTTGCCAAGGTCAAAGGTCATTTCCCAATTCCATCCTAAAGCATTCCGAAGAACTAAACGGCAATACCAACTTCCACTGCAAATAATTTCCGACGTTTAAAGTCAAAATCCCAAAACGAAATATCTCAATCACAATTCTATTCTCGATCTCCCAAAATACAGCGTACTATATTCAAGGCAAGAAAAACACAACAATTTAACATATGCCGGCAAAACGTTCCATCCAAATCAACAACCTTGTCTTCACGTAGAAATCACACCGCCGTAAACTTCGGACTACTTACTGTATATTTGATGGAGCAGAACAACAAAACTTCTCTGATATGAAACAACTAAAATCGAACTATGCAGCCCCCCTGCTAAGTACTCTTCGCGAAAGCAGGCATCATGATATCTTTATACTGTAGTGCAGACGAATTCCAAGGTACGAGCGATATTCCCCGTACGTTACGCGCGATTTAGCATGAGCCGAAGCGTAACACCATGGTCATCAAGAGCATCGGCATAGTCCATTGGCGTATCCGCTTTACTCGACGCATGGATACTCCCCAACCCAATATTTATATCTCCTAAACAGCTGAAGTTGCACGTTATTTCTTCGTGTACCTTTCGAAAACAATCGATGCATACGGAAAAATGGTACGTATTCGTACGGGCAAACAGCAAAGGACTCATATCTAACTTCACAAGCACCTGCTTCCAACACCAATTCGTACCAGATAATGGTGTGAGGGAACACTTCTGTTTTGATTTTCTTATCTAATAAAAAAGTACGAAATCGCAGTATTTCCCGGTTTGATCGAATAAAACATTGGTTTGTCATTGCCTTGTTTCAGAAGAAAGAATTCGCAAAATTGTAAGTACCCACGAAGATTTCCGTTTTGTTCGTGTGTTATGACGGATTCTTAATTGCAATTTTTACCTAAGGGAGTAAGGTTTAAGCAAGATCTTGGTTGAGAGAGCAGGATATGTGTGATGTCAAAGTGTTTTGATGGCTTGCTTGGGCAACATAGCAGTTTGCGGGAGTCGTGTGTTGGGCCTAGCGAAACATCAGTTTTTGGTGGCCCGCTTGGGCGATAACGCACTTTATTAGAGTCGTGGCTCGATCGAATTGAAGTCGACGCATGCCCCAACCATGAAATATGCAGCATGCAGCATACCCGAAATAGTAGTACCTGGGTATTACTATCGTGCTTGAGAGTCCACAACTTGTGCTTTCATGCCTAGTCTGGTTGCATAAGATTTTGATCATACGGAAATACGCGTCGAGGGGTATGATTTCATAACGAGAAACATAATGGCCCGAAATCAGCGATATTGGGTACGACTTGTCGCAGGCGATAAGACACACGACTAACACAGGTACATTGGCAAATACTTACTTTCAAAGCGAACTCGTATTCGAGGAAATCGCCTTAGCAAACACTTTCTTGAAACACGAACACGCGCCGCGACTGGTATGTTACCCTAAAGCATAGTAGTTGGATAAAACGATTGAAGAAACGGTTTTAAACAAATATAGCATAAACGATAAAACAAACTGATTGAAAGTAGGTGCAAAATGCCAGAAAACGATTGGAAAGAACCGGGGAAAGAAACCTGGTTAAAACGTCGAAATATGGTTGACAGTGTAGTTGAAATATGTGGTTGACAATTATATCTGGAACCGCGTGTCCAGGTTCTGTTCAAAGACAATTGGGACGCCGTCTTCCATGATCTACTCTTACGGGACAATGGGCTTGCCTTGCCTCACGGCCGTGGCATCGTGGGAGCCATCTTTACATCATCGTGTTGTTACCCTGTGTCAGGCGGTCAGAAGAGGACGTACGCACACGTACCAGTGACCTCGGACGCGTTGAATGTTGACCTTTCGGTGGGCTCAACCCCTTGTCCCCGATACAGGGAATGGCGTTTTTCGAACAATGCAGTTAGACCTTGTATTTCGCGTGTATAACAATGTAAAGTATGACGTTGTACTTTGAAAGTTCGAATAATGCGTTCTAAGACATTAGAGGAACAAACGTGTACGTGGCATGTGTTCAAATGTACCTTAGATGCATGAAATTGCACTTCATGTGTCTGAAAATGCACCTGGAAAGTGTAACATTGTACTACTAGGGAGGTTCGAAACGATACTGATACCTGCTTTTTCGGGAATGTTTTCGTGCCCGAAAACACATACATATAGACTGTTCGAGGAAAACTGAAACGGTCGACAAAAATTGATTGATAAGGAATGACTGAGGTTGAGAAACAATAAGTTGGTTGCCGAAGGATAAAATTGGTTGATGAAAAAATACATCGCTGATATAAAAGAAAGGGTGGGCAACGACGGCTAAATACGACACGGGAGAAAGGTAATGGGTCAACTCTTGATTTGTTGATATCAAACAAGCGCGCTTCTTCAACCCAAAAATCAATTTGGCGCGCCACTAACCGGGCGCTTGTAACTCGAACAGTTGTGGCGCTCCTTTAACAGGTGAGCACCTTTAGCGCACTTCACACGCCTTCGAGTACGTATTGTAATGGTTTGAAGTGGCACGCAACCGCAGGAACACAGGCAAACACGCGCTACTTACCGTGGCCATTGACGCTATAATCTACAAGCACGTGTGCCTTCCGTGTATTTCGCACCCGTTTCTTGCGTTTACGAGTTACTTTCAATTACATCCCTGCTGTCGTTAAATACACCAGCAGCGGTAGCTCTCTCTATTATTTTTTATATATTGTTGTACTCAGTGTGTTACCAGGTATTTCGGTTTTGTGCTTTTACAGCGTTTAAACATTTCGATTACTGCCCGTCCCCCCCCCCCCCCCCCCCCCCCCCCCCCCCCCCCCCCCCCCCCCCCCCCCCCCCCCCCCCCCTCCCCCCGTTGCGATCAATATCGTAAGGTAACGTCTTTGGCTGGGGAAAAAAAGAAATATCAGGTAAAAGAGCTACTCGAGCACATGCAAATTACGTGGTGCCAAACAACAAAAACATGTGAATCAAATTGCACGCGAAACCAAAGCACATACAAAGGCCCCCAGGATCCAAACCCTCGATCCAACACTGTAGAGGAGGTATCCACTTTTATTGAGCTACCTAGATTCCAATGACATTTCGCCCGATGCTGATATGTGTCCATAGAAACGAGTCGTATTCATATAGATGTTGCAACACACAAAAAACTAAAACAGCACGTCCTGTCGTTGTTCAGAAGCACGACCGAGCCACCCTCGGTAGAGTCGGGAGAAGCAGGTAACGTGAGGCGCAACGATGAAACAAAAAAACCGGGAGCCTAAGGTCATCGCTGAAAGGATGGGTCGCGGTGCAAGCCCTGTTCTGAAAATGACTTAAGGACGTCTTACACGTCATGCCACCCACACGCAATATTTATTATACACGTCGAGATATGTTAAGGTCGGCAATGGACAAGTGTTATTTACGCCTGCTTTGGAGACCTTTTAGATCTCCATGTCATCGAGGTCCACCAGTCCTTGTGCTGTTTCTTGATCGGGCGTGACCCTGCTCGCCCTGCCCACTCTGCCGAGGGAAGTCTCGCCCTTACTCGTGTCGTTTCCCGGGGAGGGGAAGGGGGGGATGGGACACCAGATATTACCCATGGTGGTAACAACTTTAGAGACCCTCGTGTCCCAAAAGTGTGTGTTCTTTGTAATTACTTCACGAAAAACGTTGTTCCAACGTCAAGTGTCTACTCGAACATACAGAACGACATCACCCTTCGTCAATATTAAGTATTTCGCGTGCTAATATAGTTATTTTGTATTGACAGGTCTGAGGTTCATATCCTGGCAAGCTCTTGATTTTTGCTTTGTTTTTAGGATCTCTTTGTTGTATACTTGTCATGTTATTGCTCTCTACGACGTCTGGAGGGAGAATCTACTAACGTGGTACGAGAGCCGCGACACCGGCCGCTGACTCTCGGTGCTTTACGTACGGCCAGTACCCGGGAGTTCCCCCCCTCAGGCGACTGGTTGGGGCTCAAACAAAGGCAGTCTAGGATGACCGAGACCCCCAATGGAGATGAACCATTGACCTACCGCACCCCCCTAGTGAGGGCCCCGAATAGCAACCAGTTAATCACAAAAAAAAAATGAAAAAGTACGGTGTGGCCAGCATCATGTGGCCGCTCCGTTCCACCCATCTTCGAAAGAAGAAAGGGCCGGGCGGGCGGAGAAACCACAACAGTAGGCCTAGTCTCTAAGCCTATCAATCATCATCAAGCAGTACGTATCGTGCTTCACTCGCGCACGGATCACAAGGAGCTAGGAGGGGGCACGGGAGGAGTATGTCCGTTATTCTGTACGCTTCCTGTCCGCACAAATAAAGCCATTAGGTTCCGTCGGTAGGGCCCATGACTATAAATAATCAATTCCGTTGGTTGTAAACAAAACAGGCATCCCACGTGAACTTAGAGATACTATGCTTGATTGATGTATGTCCTTCGAATTGTCATGTTATCATTGTTCACTGCGTCCTCGGGGAGGGGGGGGATCCACTGGAGTGGTACGAGAGCCGCGACACCGGCCGCTGACTCCCCTCGGCTATCGTACTGCCAGAACCCGGGAGTCCCCCCCCCCCCCCCAGGAGACTGGCCGGGGCTCTGACAAACGCTGTTTAAGACGACCGAGACCCCAATGGTAGTATTTCCACCCTCCAATTTCGAGGTCGCGTCGATTCCACCGTGTTCGACCCCGAACAGTACCCTGGCCGGGCTGCCTCTGCCCTATTTATCCCGTCTCCGCTAGTTTACGAGATACAATACTCGCGTTCTCTGGGAGTTTGGGGATGTACGTCTTGCCAAACTCGGAAGACTTCCATCTACCTTCTCTTTGGATCGCCTTCTGCGGCACTCCACCCCGGTCGCCAGCGTCGTGATGGTGTCAAAACCCCAGTGAGGGGAGGCCGACTTCGCTGGAATGGTCTCCTCCTTCCGCAACCACTTCGCGAAGTGCCCCGAGGGCCTGTGTGTACCCCCTCATTCTAACCTCCTTACCGTATCGATACGACGATAATTGAGCGCTTTCTGGCAACGGTGGATATCCCGACAACAAATACACCGTGACAGCGACGGCATCGCCTCCTGCTCCCACCCCGGAATGCGCCCCGAAGAAGTCATTACTTGTGCGCACGATTTCAGATCCTTATTAAGCCTGGTCGACATTATGGCCTCGAATCAAGACCTCGACGCTAGTGGCCTGATGTCACTGCGACGAGGTCAACCACCGCTCCCTGACGAAACCTGATACGTCACCCCTCGTCAAGCAATGCACGGGGTGTACGAACTCCGGAAAAGGCGAATAGTTCGTCAGAGCTCTCCATGAAGCAAATAACCCAATGCCAACGACAGCCAAAGAACTCAGCTACCCGGGCCCCACGACACGGTCAGGCCCTGGCCTCCCAACAACGTGTCTCACGAGATGCGGCGACGCATTCTTAATACGGGGGACCCGCGACAATATGCGATCGTACCACCCTTTCAATGCACGTTGAACAAACGGTGCGACGTGGGCAACTCTATTTACAAGTGTACGCGGCGGAAGTGTAACCCGGCTGACAATTTACTGGCAGAAGTACCCGTATGGTTGCCTTCCGACGCACACCTCTCTAGGTACTCAAGAAACGCCTTAATCTTGTCCGTATTGGAGGGTGGCGTGTTATAATACGCAGCCACCCATACTAACCCCCAAAAACCGGTCCAAGACCGGAAACCGGACGTTCAAGCTGAGTGAGACGACGGCCAAACCGACTGGCGAATGAGGTGGCTGCCAGCACTCCTGATCATAGCGCGACGCCCGCTGACCCCACGACCTGGGCTCCTAACGTATGCAGACCCCGGACGTACAAGCTATATAACTCGCGCTGCTGTTTTCCGTACGGCCTACGATCGGCGTCGCCGCCACTGAGGGGCGAGGCACTTGACTTTATTCGTCTGCCTTGGCCTCCGCCGAGTTCGCGAAGCCCTCCCTCACCCGACGCCGCGCTGCCGCTGCCGCTGCCGGTGCCATTGCCGCCGCTGCCACCGCCATTGTTCCCATCACATGCACTGCCACGCCAGGCCCCCGTCTGTCGTTGGCCTTGGCCCTCGTCGTGGGGGTTCTCCGGATGCAGCGCCGCTATCGGCCGACCCCCCCGCCGGTAGACGTCTTACGCTTATTGCCGCTGCCCGTCTTGCGAGCGGGACCATCGTGGGTTAACACGTGGGTGTTGCGGAAGTGACACCTGCCGGTCTTTCCACCCTGCTGGCATTCGCCATCGCCGGCCCCAACCGCCAGGCTGGAGGTAAGGCGTGGTTGCTGGACTTCGGTGTTGGCAAAATCGCCGAGGGCGACATGGCCGGAAAGGCGGGGCCAGTGCGGCCCTGGAATGACGGGTAAGGACTCCTCCGCCGGCGGGGGGTAGGCCCAAACGTGGCTGCGGGAGTCGGAGACACAGGGCAGGTCAAGCGTATAGGTCTCCAGGTCTTTTGTAACCAGAGGCGCCAGCCTGGCCTAGTTCACCGAGCGATCGCTGACCGTACCGTGCTCCATAACGTGGCCTTTGATAATCGTATCCTCCGCGCTGAAAGCTCGTCGGAGCGCGTCCAAGAAAGCGCGCGCCACGTGAGGGTCCACGCCATCTTGTCGGAGCTCGTGGGACGCGATTGTAACGATCGCGTACGATCGTGTACCCCAAAAGCTCGGGGGTTCTGCCTGTGGGCGGTTGATGCCTGTTTTGTCGCGCGGCGTGAAGGCCAGGAATTCGAGATCGTCCAACCATCCAACATGCCATGGACGCTGGATGAAATTGTTAGTTGCGGCTCCCACGTACCCCTGCATGGCAGCCCTCTGCATCGACGCCTGGCCACCGCCGCAGATGATCTGCGATAGCCGAGTCGTGGAGATGGCCGACGATGCCACTGCGCGGGTGGTCATAGTCTTGTGGACCTCTCGGCGGTGCTGCCGCTACCGTATGTGTTCGAGCCGGCCTCAGGCCCACACACCTCGTCGCGGGCCGCGTGTTCGAGTGCAACTGACGGCGCGCCGTTGGCTGCTACCTCGCCCGGGACGTAGCCGAGCCGGCCGCGTGCCCGCCCTCCTGTCCGGAGAGAGCACCGGAGCCACCGGCGCCGCCCACAGAACTCTTGTAGTCGAGTCCCGCCCCCCTGGTCGACTGCGAGCGTTTCCGGTACCACCCATAACACTACCGTAGCCCACCCTCCGGGGACCACGGCGAGCGAACCTGCCGGTCCAAGAGGGGCGCCGGCGGCTCTGCCGCGGCCCGGAGTATCGTCGTGGCAGAACGCCCGCCCCGTACCTATGGCGAGCCTGCCCCGCCCGTGGCCCCATCGACGAGTTAACCAGCAATGCTGGGAGTCGGCAGGAAGACCCCGTCGACGGGGCTACCAAACGGCTGTCGGCCAACGATCCGAGCAGGACGGTGCTGGGGGAGTGGTCCGGCAGAGAGACCCCGGCAGCAGAGCTGCCTAGATGCGTTCGAAACCTGCTGGCGCCGCCGTCTCACCAAGGGCGAGACAGTGGGAGGCTTCGATGACACCATTACTCGATCTCTGGAGGGCCGCCTGAAGCTGGGCAATTTCGTTTGCCACCGTCTACGTGAAGATTGCAAAGTCGGCCCGCGACGCGACAGTCTACCCGTCGCCGTCTCTACCCGTCATCGTCCCCAATCACCCCTCCGCCGTCGTTTTCGCCGGGCCTCTGCGAAATACAGACGCGGCGAGACAGCCCGGACGCGAAACGTAACAGTGACGACAACAACAGACGACGCAGGCGTGGAACGGAACGGAAACAACGGACGCGATTAGACGGCGCCGAAGCGGAACGGGGCAACGCGACGGGAACGATGTTAGATAAAGGCGACAGTGATCACTGTCCATGCACCGGCTTGGACGAGGGTGGGACTGAGTTGTCCCTGTGCTGCTGTACGCCGGCATAACAATAGTAGGCGCCGGCGTTGTTTTATAGCCGCGGTTGTTATTCACCGACATCTTCCTATCAACAGCATCCGTTATCAGGTGCTCCGTACCGTATATATCCTGCACCGGCCGTGAGGTTCCCTTGGGGGACACGCGCTTGTGTCT
Organism: Macrocystis pyrifera; assembly: GCA_031763025.1. Lineage (NCBI taxonomy): Eukaryota > Phaeophyceae > Laminariales > Laminariaceae > Macrocystis > Macrocystis pyrifera. The sequence continues at coordinate 2,350,768 of JASSKH010000004.1, read as the reverse complement.
TTGGTACGAATGTATCGCTTGCGGGAGGGGGATAACGTATGCACAGCCATGCTTTCCGCTCATTCTCGACTGCCAGCCGGTGCGCCGGTAACGAGACGTGAGCCGGCGCATACTCCGCCACTATCGACCGTCTTACAGTTCACCTGCACGGCATCGTTGTTGTACGTCACGACGCGTATGTTAAATATCGTTTGTGATAGGCAAGGCCAAGAATCGACGCATCGGCACCGGCCCCAAGCCGTGCACGTGTACCGTTAGTGAGGGATGGGCCAAGGGCAGACGTGTTGGCATCGGAAACGAGGGCTGCGCCGTCGCACAGTCCAATACCATCAACCGCCTTTTGGTACACCGGCTCAGCGTCGTTGGAGCATGCAGCATTACATTGAGTCTCGCAACGTGTGTGATATTAATCAGGGACGGGCTACAGGCCGACGCGTTGGCGCTGGCCACGAGACCTACACTGGCACGTATTCTCCCACCATCGACCGCCTGTTTAATGCACCGAAACAGCGTTGTTGGTACACACAGCAGTACAACCTCACGTCTCAGGGGAGATCTCACCATTATCTGCCCGTAGAATGACAAGTGCTCACCTTCACTGTCAAGATGCTATGCCCTCAGTGCTTACCTTCACAGATCTCAGCACATGGGGGCGCTCACCTCGCTACAAAATCTGACCCCAGGACACTCAACAGCACACAAACCTACAAAACTCTTGGAATCTCCACAGCATCCAATCCTGAGGGAGGGGCTCGCCTTCACCTCCCCTCTTAGTGATAGCATAATGGCAAGTGCTGACCTTCGCTTGCAAGGTGCTACGCTCATCAGTGGTCACCTTTACTGAGGTCATTCCGCGGGGGTGCTCACCTCGCCATCCTGTCTGCTAGTAATGACAAGTACTCACTCCCCAGCATGTTACCATACCAAGAGTACCAAGCATACTGCCATACAACCCTAACAACAGCCGATATGCGAACATCTCAGGCATGCTGTAGTACCAAGACGGCCAAGGGTACTATCCATCATGCAACCCGAACAACAGCCGAAATGCACATCCCACGATTCCTATTGTACCAAGAATACCCGACGTACTAGCAAAGCGTACTAGCATACAACCCCTCTCGTTGATACATGCAAATCAGGCTGTGAACAACATGAACACGTGCAAGGATGGCAACTCACTCCTGAACAACAGTAGCAGAATTCCGGTATTTCCCACGGTTGTGCTGATGTGACGCTGCTGCTGTGGTATCATCGTTGTCAGTTCGTGCCAGGTCTGTGTACTGTGCGTGTGGCTTTAGTTCATCCCTGCTCCACAGCAGAAAACCACGGACTCACAAAAGTTGTCCGATCATACCATGAGTCACAGCCGGTATGTGGATCACTGCTGTGTCTATACCTAGTGAGAACGTTCGCGTGGGTGCATACCGAGTTTGTGGTCCTTTCTGTATCACCCCCTTCGTTTGCATGCACCAAGGTGGTTTTTGACGGACACGCAAAATAACGAAAACAACCGTGTACCACCACGAACTACAGCAATGCACGTACAGGAGTATACTCGCGTCATCAGCAGTATTGTGGCCGATTCCTAAACTACTGACACAACCTGTGGTGCACCTAACTCAGCGAAGCACTCTTCCTGCGACCCAGTTGTATTTCTGATGGGCTTCTTTTATTTTCTTAGGCTTTCGAGGTTCCTGCATACCAGTAATCAATTTTGTACCAGGTCCATCGCTATCGATGCCCTTGCAGCATTGAACTTTTGCCTCCACGTATGTGTTTATGTATACCTCATACCCACCCCAGCAAAACAATATATCGCCCCCCCCCCCCCTTGTTTTGTGCGCTTATGACACCACATTGACGAAAACAGGTGCGTTTGAAGGCCGGCCCAGTTCGTAGTGGTAGTATGTAATTATTATGATCTCTTCATACGGTCCGTCCAGCAGGGCAACATGTCCGCTCGTACCTGGTACTCGTTTAGGTGTTTGCTGTAGGTTTTGGTGTGGCGCTCGAAGCAGGTTTTCTTATTCGTAGGTGAAAAGCGCTGTACTTTCTACACACTGGTGCTTGATAACTATATGCCACTATTTATTAATAATCGTAGGCATAAACTATCGTATTATAATCATGCTGGTACAGCATCCTAAGGTGCAAGTTCGATGACTACATAGTATCGCTAGGGAGTTTATATTATTCAGGTCCCATGTCAAGGTTATGCGATCTGATTAGGGGTGAAATATGGTTGTCAAGACCAAACAGGTCAACGGAGTAAAACGACTCCATTTCGTACGCATTTGGAAATACGTACCCGGTAGAGTATATAATACCTTGGTGTACGGGCCCCCCAGGAGATGTGGCAGATATCACAAGAACCAGCAAAATAGACAATATAATATACATGTGGTATACTAAACAGAGTAAGACCAAGCAAATAGTAGGAAAACCGAAGCACAACAGCCGCAGCAGTTTGTGGTATGAGTTGTATCGACAGGTTATTATATTCTATTAATCGATCTGATACCTACAGTAGCTATCCTGTCTGACGTCTCTTCCCTGTTTTCGTCAACCGTGCTCGCCCCCCCCCCGAGCTCATATGGGCTAGGCAGCGCAAAGCAAAAACAAAACAGGCTCGCCGTCCATATGCTGCCCGTGGGCGTGTACTATCAACATTATATATACTTGAGGTATCCAGACTTGCGGTTTTCACTCGCTCGTTGATCTTTCAAGATCGTCAAGCATGGACATAAAAACACGCACTGACAGTTCGCCGTCCCGGCATGGGTTATGCTCTCGCCGCACTTTGTATGTCGCTAACTTCGTGTCCCTATTATTAAATAATAGTCCTATCTCAGTGGCACAACGGTACGTCGTAGTACATTTAGACACCTATTCCTTGTTGGTGTTGATTCTATAATAGAACTGAAACTTATAATATAATTGCAGCATTGCCTGGAGATACTGGCACAGTTCGAAGTCTCGCCGGTTGGCGACCGCCGTGACCTGTTGAATGCTCCCTTCACACTGCAGGGAGCCAGCGCAGACATTTCTTGTTTGCCTTGCCAAGACCTTACATGAGTTCCGTGGCACCGCCTTACTGTTGACAGGAAAAATAGCTCCGTTATTTTTTTTCAAACTTTCGGTGCCGATCAGCACAAAGGAAACGATTCCAATTGGCAAGTTCGTGTTAAAATCCTGTCACATCCAGCCGCCTTTCCATGTTTCCCGTCTGCTCATATGAACGTAAACACGATCGCAGACAAGCTCTCTTCTCTCGTTCCAAACTCACGCTGATAGTCACAAGCTGCCTGGCCAACACAGGTTACCCGCATGCCGGTGTGACGTTGATAGGGCCTGACTTGCTATGCCGAGCTATGTCCAGCTTCTGACGAATAACTGCCTATTTTTATATTTATGTGCACTCGACAATGACAGCTGCAGTATGTATACAGCAGTACATGTACTTCCGTAAAAGTATCGTGGGTCTCCAGTCTGTTTTCGTCATTTTTTTGTTTTGTTTGACGTTTTGAGATTATTTGTTGTTGTCGCGTACTGTGCTTTACCAGAGTATAGTATCACGACCACCGTGCGTTTCGTTCGGTGCAGGCGGCACACCAGGCAGCAGTCGCTGCTGTAGCCAGCAACTACGAGTTGGGTAGTGGTGGGGACGGGGAAACTCTACGTTGTAGTTGAGAGGACATACTCGCGGCCATGCTAGTTCAGTTTGCACATTGATTTCATCTTTTTTACGCCTTCTTCGTCTCGTGTATTTTCAGGCAGCCAATTTTCGATTTTTATGGTTTTTGTCGGGTCTTCCTAGGGACCCAGCATCTTTGTGTGACCACGGACTCCTTTGTTTGAGAATAATGTGAGAGAAAAGCAACAAACTAGGCTAATTTTTTCCGCTCGCCGGTTGTACGTACTTTAATATCACTATCACCACGTATACTACTATTGCATAGTGGTGCCCGTTATTTGATCGTTGTTGATGTCACATCCCATCAATCGTGCACAACAATTTATCCCGTATCACTGCTGGTATCTGCTCTGAATATGGCAGCTTTGTTCTTGTTCACGTGGCATAACTCAATGGTCTTCTTGTCGCCCGTTAGATGCTTCATAGATGCGAATGGCAGCGCCCCACGGCAGGCAGTCCAGCTACCAGCTGTCTGTCTGGCTTCGTTCGTACTCCCCAACCACATTTCCTGTCCGTATATGCAACCTCCTACAACACTGTCTATGACCGATCCACGATGAGCTTAATTTTCAAGTTCACTTCTTTTTTTTTCCATGTAGTGGGTTTTCATTTTTATACGACACATTATTAGTATACCAGCTAAAGATCGTCACTAGATTTGATACCTGGTAAGTAGTATGGCCCAAGTAGTATAATAAAACCTCTTTGCCGGCTAGTCAGTGCTCACCGTCACTCTGAGCACTACCCTCGAGAAGCTCTCACCCCGCGACTCGTCTACAGCCACAGTGGCTGTCGGGGGCTCACCTTCGCCCTCCAGCTACAACGACCTACAATTGTTCATCAGGTTCTACCAGTTCACCGGCCAAAGCTTTTCCGGACCAAACCAATTAGCAGATTCCAGCAAGTCCGCGAAACAAACACTATCGAACAGCATCAGATTCCATCAGTTCGCCGAAACCCCCATTTTGTTTTCCGGACACTATCCCTCGAGCAGCTAGTGCTCGTGGGCCTTGCTCTCTCCGACTTGAGTGGTGCTCGTAACCCTATCACCACTTCCTGATCCTGCCTGGGTCGATCTCAGGGTTCATCATGTTACAGCAAGCTCCCCGGGGCGAGCTGTCAACGCTCACCTGACTCGTCTACTCAGTTCCCACGTTGGACCGTTCGGCTGTCCCAATGGCTCCAGTGCTTCGCTCAGGCGAGAGCGAAGCAAACGATGACCAAAACCCCCGATTGCGAGCGATGCAGATACTCGATTATGCCCGTTATCACGCGGAATGACGCGTAGATGCGAGCGAGAAGTCGTTTAGCCTTTAATCCTTTAGATTTGAGTCCTTTAGTTCACTTTTTTTGTTTTGCACGTATTCTCTTCCTTGCCTGAGTAGCGTCTAAAGACACTCGGTGTTGGTCAACGCGCTGCATGCGCGGTACACCTTGGTCAGGCGTTTAGCATTCAGGAGGCTTAAACCGTCTGCTGAATGAAACATCCATCCTACACCCACAGAGTTTTCTGCCTCTACTGTGCGCTCACCGACTCGTGGCTGCATGACTCGCCTCGTCGTACCTCTGGTTGCTCCCGCGTCCCTCCGCCGCAACACAAGCTCTCGTCAATAAACACGTAACGTCGGACATAACGGGACAGTTAAGATACTCATAATCAGCCCAAACTGTCCTTACATTTCCTTGCAGAGTGTGCGTGGTTCTGTCACACACAGCAGCAGCAAATATAAGTGGATGGTGGATTACGGACCGCAGGCTTCGATAAATACAACTGTCCGTACAGCGCGGGTGGGCGTGTTACACACGCACAGTGTTGCCTGCGGATGTCTACGCGCTGTAGCGTTGTAATGCTGTGCTCTGTGCATGGTACCTGTCTCGGCTGTGTGCTCGTCAAAGGGCCAAACGCTGACGACTTTTTCAGGTGATTACTTACTTACAAGTACAAAATGTGGATCGTACTAAAACCTGGGAGTCGTCATAACTACCTGTACTGCAAACCACGCGTTCCAGAGGGCACCGATCGCGCCCGGACCTTGACGAACGTGTCCGACCAAGCTTCCCGTGTCGACTACGTAGCGTTTTGCAAACAAATGCTCTTCACAATGTATATATATACTCGACGAAGTACGATGTTTTTACAATTTGAGTATATAAGTAGCTCTGATACGAAATAATATAACCGCTACAGTCAACGGCAACGAATGAACACATTGATATCTGGTACTCATCGACGTTTTTTACAATTTGAGTATACAAGTAGCTCTGATACGAATAATATAACCGCTACAGTCAGCGGCAACGCATGAACCTATTGATACCTGGTTGTCATCTTCTGCAGCATAGCAGGCGGCAACAATTGTCCTAATAGGCTCATGGGCATCCAGTACGACCGTGTACGCACGGACCTTAACGAGGGGCTCACCCCCTGTGGGACGTCGGTACTTCCTCGCTTCGAAGGCTAAGTCAATACTTACTTTCCCCCCCCCCCCTTTTTCCTGTCCCCGCTTGCCTCTCCACGAACAAAGGATTACAACTCTTATGCTAGAAACGACAAATGGAAGACGGGACGGCGGTAAATACGATTGACACATGCAGTGGAAAACCGGGCATCAGTAATGGTTACCGCCCGAGAGCGTGCTTGCATGCGCGGGCATAAGGGTTCTGGCGGAGTTTCCTGCTCGTGTGTGTGCGGATCATGTGGGTTGTAACTTATAAGCACAGTTCGGAATCGCACGCAGCATTGGCACATACGAATAGTAATCTGGTCCCTGCGTGCTTTCAACACTGTAGGCGACGGCAACTGTCCCCGTAGGTACCGATTCCTCTATAAAGTACACGTGCCGCTGAAGACACAGGCGTTCAGGCCCCAGGTTGCCGTCTCCCTCCGCCATAGAAAACAGCAACGATGATCTCAAAAGCAACATATCTTCCATCATGTGTCTGCACCACGATGTCCTTAAAGTATGTACCGACCTCGTGGAACCCTTGCCTCAAACACGTACACTCTCCCGCGCAAGGCGCAAACCTGTCACAAAGCAAAACGAGCAAAATAAAAGGTGCCGGTACGCATATCGAAACATCCAGAGGTACACGCCCGTTGGAAAGGCAGTGGGCCTGGTTGTCGTCCTCTTGTTGTTGGCGTTTGGATATTGACATCCATACGTATCTATTGTGATGTGCAGTCGATACGCACTGATACAAGTATACGAGTGCTTTGGTTTGGATATTGGCGTAAACGCAATATGCGGATATAATACGAGTCCGTCATACTCGAGGTAAGATAAATTGTATGTTCAACGCTTACCCCCGTCGAGACGCTGATCATACGTATAGCAAGGCAGCTAGGTTACTATTAGGAATTTTGCTATAGGGCGGATTAGCTCACCATTATGAACATTGCTATAGGACAGACTGTCAGTCAGTCCGTACAACAGCCGTACATTAGCTTGCAGAATATTTCTATAGGACGGACTGTCAGCCAGTACGTCAGCCCTTAGATTAGTATATCTGCCCGTAGCATGGGCATTGTATCGGATGACCAGGCGAAGGTCAGCCCTACATCGACTACCCCTCCGTTTCTCATGCTTTCCTTCTTCACTCCTCTACTCCTCTCCTTTTATATCCTTGACGTCTCGCCTCTCCTTTCTCTTCCCCTCGTCATCTGTGACTTCAAGATTCCTTCCATGATTGCCACATAATCGCGAATTTCAACCACATATTTTTTCCTTCGTACAAGTGATATTCACAGACACTTCAGTGCCACATCTGACATCTCTCCTCACAGAGACCTAGCCTCGACATATGCATCATTATTTTAGGTTATTAGGGTTGGCGTCTGATCTACACATCGACCGGCACCACGGAACAACGTGCCCATTAGTTCGACAAGTTCTACAGGAATTGCGAAGCAAGTCCATCAGGTTTTCAAGTGCGGAGGAATGGAGATTGTTGTCTAACAACCAGGCGACTAGTATTGACCCGACGGCACCCACATCGAACTTGAATAATCGACATCGACAGGGTTACTACAAGTACGACTGCTTTCACGCTCGCACGGGTGAAGCAGGAAAGGGGACTGCTGGCGCGCATTCATGCGCGTAACACGTACGAGTAATAAGTCCCGTTTCACGCTTCCACGCGCGAAACTCGTACCTGTACACAATACGTTTTTTTAACGCTGTAGACGCAAAATATGTCACGCAACCATTGTTGTGCCATCACACGCAAAGCATTGATTTCAATACTGCTTTGAAGCTCTAAGCGCGGAACACGTCACGCAATTATTTCTGCTCATCACACGCGAAGCAAGTTTCCACATTACTTCCACGCTGGAAGTACGAAGAACGTTCCAAGACTGTTTCTACGCCATCACGAGCGAAGTTAATTTTCAGGCAGTTTTCACGACGTCGAGCGGGACGTACGGCAAAACATCTTCTTCAAATGCATTCTTCAAGACCTACACGTTCTGTAACACACGCAGCTACGTCGTTGACGGAGCGGCTACTCAGCGTAGTACCATGAAAACCGCCTCCTCCCTAGACGGGGCTTTCACGCCTATACGATGCATCCATTTCTAGCAACGGCTCACTGCAAGCGGGAGGACCGAATTTGGACCTGGAAATACTACTCGACCAATACTTTTGCTTAACAGGTTTTTGCTCATAGCGAGAGGGCGTCTACTCATGTGTCTACAAGTAGCAGTAGTGATCTGCTCACTGCACAAAGCCAGGTTATCGAGTTTAATATCGATTTACACGCATGATTTGATGAGGAAACTGCATTTCCTTTTACACAGGCACTCTTGGTGTAACCTGCACTAGAGGAATCAACACGACAATAGCGCGTACATCGTTCAACAACTGGGAAGAAAATATGGCGTAAGCCATCACTTCAGCTACGGTCAACAGAACGGCCGATTCAACGTCACCGACTATACCTTATAACAGCGATGGAGGTACGCCGCCCAGCTGCATTTACTCCATCATCTTTATCGACATTTACTGTGACTACCACGACCTAATCACGATATAAACCTGCTATACTACTCGTACGGCCATTTTCGCTTCATCTCTACGATCTCAGTGGAATGTTGGCATCTTGTTCATTGCAGGGACTACGAATTCAACATCATTACTTACGTATTTGATGAAGGCACTGGCACCTGGTACTATTACGACAAATCGTGCGGCTTCTATCGCAGTACCTGCAATGACTACTCCTGTACGACGGCAACATCACCACCCGGAGCAATCATCTGGTAGCATCGACGTGGCTTACCCAAACCACAAGGTAAAGTCTCCACGATCGAACCCACACCCGCTTATCTTCCAGCAGACGTACGGGTGGATCAGACATCGAGCCGTTCCGACAGCAACTTCTTCACAGCACTTAATCCAACTTTTGCTTTTCGAAACGCATCGGCACAGGACCTGACACCACACTATTGACGCCTAAGCTCTCACCAGACGCGAGCTCAACAGCACCACCACCGTATCCTTCATCAAGCATCTCGCACCAAGATCTCAGCCGGTGCATGGACCAGCTTTGTGCACCGTGAGCTTTCCAACATTGCAAGCACACCACTTTCTCAGTCCAAGCTCCAACTCGGGGTTCAAGGGGGTTCCACGAAAATTTTGTTTCAATAATGTTTGGGTACGCATGGGGCTGCAAAAGACGCTCCTCTAAACGACACACAGCAGGACTAAGGTTGCATGATGTCTCCACCTCGGTCGTTACACGCAAAGCGATGGTCGCCTCGAAGTATGCCATCTCCTCGCCTCTGCGTTCCCTGCACCTGAGGACCTGGCGCCTGGTTTGAAATGCATTCAGGAAATACGGTGGCCGATCAAAGCTCTATCATTGAATACGTCGGTATTGCAATACGTAACCACAACGCCCAGCGCCCATCAAGTGCTACACACAGACGTACCCTCGTCCTTCCCGCCATCGTCCACGCCCCCGCACATCTCGCCTACGCCCTATCCTCGAGACAGGTGTGCCTGTACAGCATCAGCTACTCTCCGCGCGTGAAGCTCTCTGTCACCGGGAAGCTCGGAAGCAGCTGGTCGGGCTGTGGGCAGCGGTCAAGAGCATGAGGGAAACATTACAAAATGCTTTCGTCCGTTACGCCAAGTCGTCGCCTATACCTGTGTGATAAAAGGCCAGGCAAACGACGAGCAAGCGTTGCACGGAACGACATGCGGTAAACGCTGCCGCAGGGCAGGGCGCAACGCCCCGAACCGGCGCCCTACCTCCCACCTGCAGGGACTCGCACGAGACGGTGACGACGGGTTTGATGCAGCCGTAGAGGCGAGCGTGCTTCCCAGGAAAGAGGAGGTTTTGCTGAGAGGGGGGCAGGGCGTACGCCAAGACAAAACACGGCGAAAGTCTGCTGAACCTGCCTTTTCAATGATTTAGCGTTGTGTGGCGTATATATCATCCGCAGAGGGAATCTGACAAGCCACCGCTGAGAGATGATGAGAAGGCAATGAGGACCTTCCTACCGGGAACGCCGCAAAGGGAGCAGGTGAGTCATTGGTCATTTGCTGGGGGATCTTCGTAAGGATGGCGGCATGCGTGTAAGCATCTACTGTTTTTTGGCGTATGGTGAAGTCTGACAATTCTGATGCAAGCGTCCCTCTTCCAATCACCGATGTCGCGGCAACGTTTTGCTTGACTTCTTGTTGCGTCCCTCATATTCTTGTTGCACCGATCTCTTTTCACCTTCTTCGTATTTTCCATCAACAGGAAGATAGCCAGCCAACTACAAAGCTATGCTTCGGTGTTTGCGAAACGCGCATGGCCCCCGATCATGAAAGTCGCCGCGGGGTCGTCAAGCGGGTGATGCAGCAAGCACCACCCAGGAAGTTCTTCATTGCCGTGGCCACTCCTCGAACGTTTCCCCCCAACCTCTCAATACAAGATTCGTTGGCGTCATCCACCATGATTGTCGAGGCCGGGACGATGGGGGGGCATGGGCATAGATATGAGTCCGCGCATTGCGGGTGGACATCGCCATGGGGGGGGTGAGTTGAGAGAACGGTGGTCGTACACCGATGGAGAAATCTTGAAGTTGCCAGGAATGCGCACACCGCAAGCGCAGATGGTCTCAGATCAGCCCTGAATCCTTATTTTGACGAGCAACGGCGTATCCTGCCTGCTGAACCTGGCCCAGAGACGGAAAACATATTTGCCGAAACGCAGAGGATTTTTGGTGCTATAGAGGCGTTTTATCGTGCGAACTACAATACGAAACACATAATAATAGTGAGAAATAATATGAAACAGGAATGCTGGGTCAGCCCAAATTTCTATTTCGCCAAAAAGTATGTTCTGTACTGAATTCAGTACAACCACTGTCAAATTTCTTATTCTCCTGATATTTACTTTTACAGTGGGCTCCTTCACCTGTGTTCTGGTAGAGGTCAAGATCTTTTTGTTTAAAGTTGAAAGTCGACTTCAAGCAATAGTGCATATCTGCTCGAGATAAAATCCGATTGCAAACTTGGTTTTCACGTTTGATTACCTTGTACGATCCGCATAGACTGGCAGTGCCGCAAATTCGATGAAAGTGAAGGGTTGTGGAGGTGTCGTCACAAAGATAGGAAACAAAAAGCTAGAAATTCATTATGTACGACTACAGCTAGCTGCTCTAGAATATGATCCCTGACGGCACAGAACGACCACACACACATAAGATACTCAACGCAGCGTGTCCGATGGAAGTGGTACCCTTCAATGTGTACTATGACGAGCAGGGATGCATGAGATTCGTCTGGTATTGATAGTATAAAGACGAAGTTCACTGCCTATAGACAACACACACAACGTAGAGTCTACGTCGCTCTCCCCCTTCCCCGAAAAAACATATCGTAATGCACGTAAAACGCCACAGCGTGTATTAAGAAGAAAGACGATTTCAATTCCAAAACGTTTCTTCAGCAGCAGCCAGTGCTACACAAAATTCTACACGTTAGCCCATATTCAACGTCAGTGGCAACCTAAGATAATCACCTCTGCGACCAACCCAGTCATATTTGGAGTCCCCGTACGACCCACGGACCAAAGGGGGAACTTGCAAGGAGGAAGTTCAATTTTCCTAATAATATTTCTCGACCCCTACCCATGATCCCTGAGCCGTTTTATGCACAAAACGAAAACGGGAATATTTTTGCAGCTTGCTCAAGGGGCATCACGGCATCAAGACAACACGTCGAGCCGAAGCCAACTCATTATTATCATCGGTTCTACATTTACTATTGTCATCACCAGCAGCATAACTTCACAACCTATTACCCAAGTGACTGCGTTGTACTCTCTTCTTCTTTTTCCTGAACATGAAGATTATCACCAGCGGCAACAACAAAAACGACGCGGCGCTGCGTTAGGAAACAGAAGAGCCTCCAGCAATACGCGCCAGATTTTTTCTTACACGGACCTGCGCTTTTGTGTTCACAATTTCTCCATGTTACCGCTGTCATCACGCAGGTCTCTCAATGTATTGTATATTTGCATTCTGATATATGACTTTCGGGTTTCTACACCGTAAGCGCTAGCTACTGGCTGACATCACGGGGGGGTGTTTGCGTACTGATGTTGAGATTCATACGCATCTATTGTGATGTGCAGTCAATACGCACTGATACAAGTATACGAGTACCATAGTTTGGATGTTCGAGTAAAGGCAAAATGCGGATGAATTACGACTCTGCCTTACTCGTAGTACGGTATATTGTATGTTCAACTTACCTTTGTCGAGACCTTGACCATACGTATAGCAGGACAGCTACTTCACCATTAGGGATATTGCTATAGGATGCACTATTAATAGGTCACCAATAAGAATGTTGGTATAGGAAAGACTGTCCGCCAGTCAGTACAACAGCCGTACGTTAACTTTCCACCGTACGTATTGAGGAATGTTACTATAAGACGGACTGTCAGCAAGGATATCAGCCCTTAAGATAGCTACTCTGCCCGTAGCGTTGGCATTGTACCGAATGATAAGGCGAAGGTCGGCCCTACCTCGATCACTCCTCCTTGTCTTCTCCTCTCCTCCTCCACTCCTGAACTCTATTCCCTTCATCTTATCAACTTGTCTCCTCTCCTTTCCTTATCTCCGTTTGATCTCGGAGAGCAAGAATCCTTGCATGATGGCCACATAAGCGCTTATTTCAAACCATTTATTGTTTTTTCTTCGTACAAGTAATCTTCACAGACACTTCGGTGCCACATCTGCAATCTCTCTTCACAGAGCCAGAGCCTCGACACATACATCATTATTTATATTGTAGCGTACTGTAGGAGACAGCAAAAACAGAAACAAAAATCCACACTCATATGACTGCAAACATCCGACTTATTACTGCTCGCCTTGTAAAGATTTCCTGTTGACCTCTTCGTAAAACTGCCTTGCCAACCCTTTATTTTCTTCATAAAATAAAAATCAAGTGCCGAAGCAATTACTACCGGTTTTTCACACGTGTTAAACCCTGCTACCATTTCCTTACCGGAGCCTCAAGTCCGTATCCTTGACGAGGTCCGATCGAAACCGCGGCACGCGTGACAGCGGTAGTACACAAAGCTTGAAACTATGAGTTTGGACAAAGTTCTCAGTTTCACTGACCCGGGTAGAGGCACTGTTTTTCGAAATCACCTGCCACATAGATATCTTCACAAGGTCGATTGGCACGCAAGAGGTCAAGGACGTTTCAAAACTCATAAAAAAAACACGAGCAGTGCTTATTATCGTACTAAACGATAGATATTGAACGCCACTGCTACATTTGCCATATAATTTGCCTTTTTTCAAACAGAGCAGTCTCCTTGTGGTGTCGGTCGAGTAGTGCCGGTAGGTGAGTGCTAGATTTCCTGTAAGATGGCGTAGCACATACGAGGTTTACCAGTGTGGAAGCGTGTCGAATAGTGTCGGTTACCGCTATGCAAATTGGCGATATTGTTGGCTGTCGCATACCGCCATTGTACGGGCCCATTACTGTATGCTATAACCCTCATTAAGGTATTTTTTCGCATTAGATGTATCACACACATGTTGCTAAATAAGTTATCATTATATCTCATTTCTATGAATACCCTCTAGCACCGCAATTGTATGTTTATCACTCTGCACCAACAAATGCCACATGAGTTGAATAACCCCTTTCGACTACGGACATTCGACACGAAGAAACAAACACCGAAGACTCGCAATAAACTATTTGAAGTGCAAGGCATGAATGAAACGCCAACAGCGCAATCATTCCGCCTTTGTGCGCAATTGTTCCTCCCCAGCTGAAAAAACAACTACGTAGTAAACAAACGAATTTCTAGAGCGCTATGAAGCGTCTAAAGACGACATTGAAAATCGAATTCCCAAACAAAATTGGATGACAATGCCTCGAAAATACAATCCAGCCCCCTTCTTCGAGTCGCCTCCCACTGGACTCCTCGCCCTCGCTAATAGACTGGCCGTACTACTCAGTGATCATTCACAACACGTTGATCGCAGAAAAAGCAATAGCTAGAGGAGGGGCGGATCATATTTTATTTTCGAAACCTTTCCAAAATGTAAGAAATGGTGATTTTGGTACAGCCGTGTCTCAATAGCAACACCGAATATCTGATACATTCTAGCGGAAGATTTGTGATATCAGCATCCAACTTCCTTTCTAATGAATGCTTCGGCCCTTAATGCGAGGTTGGACACGTTGAAAGAAGGAAGCGATCTTTCTCCGCTATCCCCGTTCCATTACTGCTGAGGGAAAGCTGCAACTCGTCGGCATGAATGAAGAGGGAACGTCTACGGACGGATATGCAAAACGTAGCTCCGCACTGCGCTGCCCTGAGAGCCCCAGCACGATCAAAGACGTTTCAGACGGGATGAGGATTTTGAGACAGTCCTTGGTTTTATACCGCTTTGGACCATATCTCTGGGGAGTCGGTGAAACCCGTTGAAACTCGGCACTGGGCACAACATTTGTTTTCGAGCTCTGTATGATATGCGTAATAGGAAGCCTGTGAATATGCGATAACAATTCAGACGTTACTCGGTGATTGTTAGTCCCTACTCGCCCCTAAACACAATCAACAAGCACACATACCGCTTGCGCCCAAACATCGATACGCACTCACCACTGTTACTGCTTGTGGCTATGTGCAACCCTCAGGCTATTTGATTGCGTGTAAAGTATTCTCAAATATATAAACAAACTTCCTGAGATACACAGCTTCGCATTTTGTTCCTCTCATTAAAGGAAATAGACGTATGGGTTATACTGGCGAGCGAAATCAAGTACTTCACAAGAATTTAAGCCGCAAACTAGTTTCCGATGACTAGGCGCACTACATCTTGCTTCAGGTCATATGTAACGCATTATACGCACGATCGTAATATGACACTCAGCTTGCTAAAATATGGGTTTGGACGATTTCCACGATTTCATTGTTGACCTTTGAAGTATTTACTTCACATAGGCAGTCAAAACTCGGAACCGTGGAAGATCATAATACGAATACAAGGTTCCGTGTCCTCCCGGCGCACATGCTCCGAGAAGGAGAGAGGAGTGCAGAGACCACGAGGCGTGCTCCGAAAAGGTTGTATCCCTTTCATTTGGGGGGGGGGGGGGGGGGGGGGTAAAGGCCCTAGCTCGAAGAACTCCTAACTTCATGAAAAACAAGCTTCGAGAAACGTGTGGACAGTCAATCCAGTGAACGGCCTCACGGCCCAATCTAGGTTCCTGATGAACCTTGTTGAAATCGAGAACGATGCTGGGCATGACTCGCCCAGTATGAAATGTGTGGCAAAAACGAGCGACCCCTATTCTATCATGCGACTGGTGTCGGAGATATGTGTTTTGTCCAAAGAGACGAAGCCGTGACGCTAACGTCAACGCTGAAATTGTTTGACTGTTGTCGCGAAGGACGACTGTTGGAAGATGGTGTCACTTCTAGCGCGGTGGTTAAGGTGAAGAAAAAAACGATACACGGAGAAAGGTAAAAATTAAACATAGGATGCGAGGTTGAGTATTTTATCAAACCTCCTCACTACAAGCTGTGCTTTATTTACCCTGATCACCGCACCACGTAGGGCCCAAAAACGCATTTTGCACTAGTGCACCCTGTAGTTGACTGTCGGCAAAGTCATGATGAAAATTCTCGTTTATATTGTGGAAAGTCTTACGTTATTAATGTGTCCCATGATCGAAATGACATACACGTACCAGTGCTGACTACAGAATCTTACTTTAAAGTCTATGTTCACTTCGTGCAGGAGTGCGCTTCAGTGAAAGTACACCATTCCCCCAAGAACCATAGACATCACGACTTTTCATTTTTTCAATAAACACCGGTTCCCTCCGCTTCTCCACCAGTGCCATTAAACCTCGCAATTACCAAGCACTAAAACGTTGCTATGGTCAGTTTGAATCCATCCAATGGAGGATTTTTTTTATCTTCTCAGCCAAGATGATGACAGCTGCGTGTCCAAGTCCTTTTGGACTCGAACCTATTAGGAGAGTACCTGCCGAACTCTTCCAAAGACGAAAACAATCACGTACAGAATAGAGGTTGGGGAACAGTGCCGCTATGCGACCTGAGATTTGCCAACGAAAGGGAGACAGGTGACGAAGTGGGCTTACAATATATGTGTATATATTACATTCTCCCTTTCACTTTCCAGCTTAAGTCGTTGGAGGTATTGCCCTCATCAACTAGTTTGTGATATATATTTCTTCGTGCTCACTCGATGAAAGTGTTATCTAATTTTCACCTGCGAGTCACATGATATTGTGTAATAGATGTGATGGAAAGAATAAACAAATAGTTCTTCACCGTGCTGTTTTCTCGCTTTTTTCCTCGCTCAAAAGTCATATCCGTTTTTTCTACTGTAATGACCGAATATGTTACTATGAATAAACTACCACGGACCAGGCATATGTTATCGTATAGTTAAAATAACAGTTATAACCCACGCTCAACCCGGGTTCATACCTTCTGGCGATCTACTGATGACCGCGTTTGTGGAAATAGGGAAGGGATATCCCGCAGTATCTGCCTTGGTAAATTTTCAATCCGAATTGTGAAACAGTTAGTTATGTGAGTATCGCAAGTGGTTTGGGAAAATAATCTGTTTTACTTGTACTTTCGTGTACCAGGCTCTGAAAATATTGTACATTTGAAGAATTATCACTCGTGTACCTGACAGGACGGCATGAAACAGCTGCGTAAAATGAGAATATTCTGCCCAATGTTCGATGAACACTGACGTATATCGCGTTATTTGACGTCGGCGTGAACTCTACAACATCAGCCACGAGCTGAAGTATCCAAAGATCACATTAGGCTACACTGTGGGTCACCCTATACTTGAAAGAAACTGGGCTATTCCAGTGGAGATTAGGATACACATACGCGACTTGCTAGTTCCATCGATGACATCTTCATCATTATACAGCGTCAAGGTGTTTCTGCGCAAAGGGTGCCATACCAAGATGAGCAAGTGCGAAGTTTCTACATCAACTACCGCTCTGCAATGCCTTTAACTGGTTCAATTCACGAAGGTCTTCATGATCGAACGATGCGCTGGATTCTCCAGTACTTCGCTACATAACTTCGGGGAGGCACGTACGTGCCAACTTCTCGACACAACCGTTTAGTGGATGTCACCTGCGTCAGTTTCACCATTCGTCGAGGTAATACATGCATGTGTATAAAAAAGTGTACGATTACGGTCGTTCATATTTCTATACTACCGTTGTGGATCATCAGCTCTACATATGATCTCGCAGTCCACAAGTAATGACCGACGACGCCCAACATCCTTGGAATGCAAGGCAAAGACAATGCCCCTTTTTCTGACATGATATCGTTTGTCCGGCTTGTCGTCAAGCTTGAAGCCACGAGGAACCTGGCGTATTGTCGACGCTGCTCAGACAAGAAAAGCGTTACAGATTTGAGATGAATCGGGGTCCGGCCGAACCTGAGCCCGTATTTATATACTTGTGCTTCGCAAAGGTGGCTTCACACCGCTACACGGACAAATGCCCGCCGCCGCTCCGCTTATACCCGCTAATGTTCGAATGTTTTGAAGCACAGCTACTACTGTAGTAGTATAGACAGGCCAAATATCCAACATTGAGGGCGACGGTGCTACTTACGTCAGTCCGGAAACTATTGATGTAGGACTGTTCTTATACCTGTTATGGCAGGTCCCTAGACAATACGAAGTATGCTGAACATACTACGAGTACTGGCGACATATGGTTCGACCCGTTTTCACAACCAATTGGTTACGATGCACTTTGGTTTTCGACGTGCTGTTTGGTATCGGGAAATGTATCTCCTGCGGATGAAAGGACGCTTACTGTGACTGATATAAAGCGCATGCGGTACGCACGCAGGCTCTACTACGGCCAATGCTACCATATGGTTTTTTCTGTCTACGTATTTCAGTTGCACGCACGAAACCAAAGTTGTTTACAGCTGCTACAAATGCAGTTGCAAGTAGTACTGTAGACTATGAGCACCACGGTAGAATACACTGCAGAGTGAGGCGGAAATCGCACTATCTTGACTACGACTGTATCTCCATTTTACTCCTAAGCACTGCTACTGGTACATCGGCTGTAAATGGGCGGCAGCAACAGTTACTGTTTTGGTGGTAGCAAATTTTGAAATGTACGGAAAACTAGGAAACCAATAGAAGAAACGTCAGTACAAGCTATCATACAAAACATCAACTCCTTCGTACGGCGCTCCATGTTCTGAAAACAATCATTAACAGGTCGTTATTTCGCCACCAATTTCTCGTACGACGTTTTCGCGATGTGGCTTGCTTCTGCGCCGACGCCGGTCGCATGAGCCCTTACGTAGCCCAGTGGGCAGGAACTTTCCAGATATCATCGAGGCAGGCGGGTTCACCGCAGGATTTTCCTTTTGGTATGTAATTCAATGGAAGTTTCCACCTAGTCCCATGGAACCGGGATATACTTCCATAATAACTATGAAACTTCCACAAGAGTACACCGTCTTCCACTACTTGCACCAGATTGCAGGCAGAATACTTGTTATATGATCGACAGCGATATCGACACAGAGTCAACATCTGTAAATATTTTTTCAACGTTGTTCAAGTGTCAAGCTCGCCATCTTCACGTCGGTAATGAGATAAAAGTCGGTCGCCGCCGTTTCCTGAACGATATCCAGCCAGGAAACGTTTATTTTTTGGAAACTTCAGGAAACGATTGGTATAACGGTGCTCGTATTGCTGTACGCAAGCCTTCTCCACGTACAGAGACAACCTACATGCACATTCAAGCATTAATACACACGCATACATGCATGTCTTAGATGGCACACAATACAGTAGTATATCTACTATTGTAGATCAACGTCTCCGGGGAACTCAGCAATAAGCACGTTCACGGCTGTTGCTGAGTAGGTATGTACAATACAGCAGTACCCGCATAGTTTTGAGCCAACGCAGAACAAATTGAAGCTGGTGTGATATCTTCGAAAAGGGTAGAACAATCCATTGTACTCCCCCTCGAGTTCAAATCCTGCTACTTCCGCTGTGCTTAGAGTTGGATGAAAGAACATGACTTTCCATCCTCGCGCGCGGTCACACAGTGCGGCTCACCTGACTGCTGTGCGTCAGATATAATACGTGTTTCTTGTGAACAGGTACAGTTCTGCTTTCTCACGGTCGACGTGGCTCGGGCTTCGCGAGAACACAACCACATCGAAAAGGGAGATAAAAACCGGCAACAAGACTGTCTAAAATGAAATAACATTCGTCATGTATAAAACAATGTTTTCAATCGGGTAGCTATTAATAGATATAAATAAGCCCCCCGCCTATTAACACAAACACTACACACGTACTGCGATGCACCCCATCTTCCCTCGCCCTCCACGAGTCCGTACGCGTATTTCGAGTGTGCAAACAAATTTAACTCGAGGCAAACACTATTGTGTATACTCTTACTCTGTATTTTGCACACAAAGCTTCATCAGTAGTACACTCCGACGCAAGCCAAAACCGGAAGAAGTCGTGTCATGACTTTGTGCCGAGATCGAAGGTCGATATACATCGGTACATCGTCTTGAATGTAACGAACGTTCGTCCATCAACTTCAAGGCCGTCGCCCCCATTTCCTTGCCTCAGCCAACATGGAACGGGTTGACCGTGGCATGAATCTATGTCGAGGGTCGAGCTCAAAGCTATGTCGTCGAAGAAGCTGATGTCTACGAGCGTGTTGATAGTTCCGGAGAAAACAAAACTTCCCGGCGTGGAAAAGTCTTGTGTTTATATGTAGTCGAGCTGCTGGACGACTGCTGCTGTAGTCATGACATAGAGCCCCCCCCACCCCTCCTGCTTTTCTCACGTCGCTGTACGCACGAAGAAGCAGCAGCAGCATGGCACGATAGTAAATGCCTTTATACGCAAACCTGCCGTTGCTACTACCTTTTTTGTTGCTACTGCTCCTTCTTCCTCTGCTCTGGGTTACGCAGCGTGGCGCATTTTCACTCGTGTTCCCTTTTTGTTTTTATTTGAAGGGTTGAATTGATAGGTTTGTTGCGTTGCTATGGGTACTGCCGAAAAATATGTACAGCTAGTATCTGGTATGTTTGTACACATACGGGCTGTCGACTAAGTCTAACCTTTCGTCGAGGTTGCGGCAAGAGCCAACCTATTACACCTTTGGCTACTCAAAAGGCAGACGACTCCAAATAGCGTATTTTACGAACGCGCGCTTCACGATCATACTATCGAGTGGTGGACTGCGCTGCTGTGGTACCGCGTAACCACGAGGTGGGTGTGGGAGGCAGAGGGCCGTCTTGGCCAAGTTCTTGCCACGCAAGCGAGGATGACCCGCCACGCCAATTATCAATGTGGCGGACGTGCCGTGGCGTTGTGGCCCGTATGTGTGGCATACGGCAAACCATAGCTTCAGTTTGCTATTGCTGACGAGATCTGAGCTCCTTCTTGCCTGTATTTCTTGCCCGTTGACGAAGTCAAGTCCGGGGTGCTGTTATTCGGCTACTGGCAGAAGCCTGTAAGTTCGCGACAAATTCTGGAAATACAAAAAGCCGTACAAGCACCGGTGCAAGACCGGCTCTGTTCGGTCAAGATAGTGCCGTAAATTACGATTGGCAGCAAGTAACACCGACATCATTTTCTGCAAACGGACTAGTGTTTATGTATACACCAAGAAGAATGCGGCAATCCCAGCAGGACCAGTCGCGTACGCGCATAGGTGATCATTTTGTCGGGGACAGCAATAGTGCAGCAGGGGGGTCACATACCCACCTAATATATGTATTTAGCCATACATGCCCTTGTGTGCTTGAGAAAAGCGTTTATACTAGCAGTACTACTACAGCTACCTCCATTTCTACGATTACTACTGCTTTTTTTAGCACTACTAGTATTGATACTACGACAACAATCGTACATCAGGCGCAACGGACGCATGGTGGACGCAAATTGCAAAACTGCGAGTATCAACCCAATATTGGACGCATGCCACAGTAGTGGGGGGTCATCTTTTATCTGAGGCTCCTCACATCAGGAGCTCAGTACCTCACCCGACACCTGACTTCAGCAAAATCATATTGCATCCGGATGAGTAATTCTGTGGCCCACCTACACAAAAAAGGCATTTATTTCAACAAGATTGGCATCCCGACGATTTTAGGCGAAGGAGCCCCGTCATTCTGAAAATATTTTTGTCGAAAATGTGCTACCTCTATCGGAGAACGCGTCATTGGCATATCTCGCAGATTTGACACTGGTGTTGGTATTCTCTGTCTAGAGTGGTGACTACTTGCGTCAAACACGGTACGTACTGTAGGGATACCACGCCTGAACAGTTTCAATGATGAAAAAAACCTGCTTGGAAAGCACAGGAATAATACCCAAAATACCAAAGTATTTTTTACAGGAAAAGGAAAGGCAGGAAAGCTTTGAAATCGTCAACGTTTACAAACTTCGACTATAAAATAGAAAATAACAGACCTCATGGCGAGTAGCCGACTAAACGCATAAGGACCGTGCCACGCGACAATATATCATAAGGACCGTGCCACGCGACAATATATCGTTGTTTATACTGAAAGATGTTCTCACAAACTCACGGTGAAAAAAGTGTTTCGTATGCGCACATTCATCTACTCTTGCAAGTAAAGCTGTGAAAAAAATACACAGCCACGTATGTATCCGTGTTTTGCAGTAGGTGGCAAGCAATACGAGCACGATCGGACCTTCCTCCTTTGGGGTTCAGAAAACATGCTGTAGTCATGCTGTCTGCAGAGTATTGTATGAATACGTTAGCGTTTAACAATTCCTCGTAGCACGAACCTCCACGCATCTTGGCAAACCTCTTGATACTCTCTGATTTTAAACAGTGCGTGTTGCTCTAAAGGCGATCGTTTAGCGCTTTAGAATTTGGAACACACCCAGAGCAACGTTTGTCCGGATACTAGATGGACACAAAGGATACAGTGGGGAGGGCTCACGTCTAGATCTTCTGGGCAGGGTTACTATTATGGGGACCACAGTAAACAGGACCTACGGCACAGACAAAACCCCTCAATATTTCACTTTTTTTTCCCAACACGATTGGGTCCTATCTACTACGGCCTCGTATTATTTGCAGTCTGAAGCGATTGTATGCGCGATGCAACGAGGTGGGATAATTGTTACGCTAAACCGACATTTGTTTCTGCAAGTTTATTGCTTAAGTGTCATACAGAGCCATTCGATCGAGGGCTCCTTTAACGCTTTAGCGAGCGCAATGATTTCGCCGCAACCGAAGCACTATTAGTAGTCACAAGGTAACCAGTCACCGACGCTCGAAATTGAGCATATTTAAAACAACCAAAGTGTAGATAATAAAATGTTTTTCCGATTAGGCAACACCACCGAATCAAATGAATTACCTGAACCGGCTCTGATTGTTTTCTGGTGAGACTAAGCGAATCAACCAAGCCGACCTTAATAGGCGGTAAAAGGCGCAATGAATACCCCCCTAACGATTGCAACTACCTTGAAACGTTTCTTCGATTCTGATGAAGACAAATATTGGGCGATTCAATAGGATGCTGAATCGACTGCGATTCTACGTCCAACGTATACAAAGAGTCGAATTGTGCAGCTATTTGAACGGGCGAATTGGCTGAGATGCACAACTCTTCTACGTCATTTGGACTGGCCATGAACGTGAGAGGAGTGTCGTGGACTTAAAGTCTTGTTCAGCCCGTCGGTACGCGGTACGACTATACCCCCAAACGTCCGACTATTACGACACTTACGCTTCTTTCACAATTTTCAGTGGGCAGCCAGGTAAATTGTTTTTTCCGTGGACGAGCCGAGCGAGCGCGATTAATTGGGAACATCCCTCGACCCCACTCCCTCACTTCTTATTCTTCTTCTCTTCCACCCCTGGCAAGCCTCCCCTCACTTCCCTTCCAGGTAAGACTGACGGAAATATTGAGCTATCCGATGTGTTCTGCAAGAACATGACGTTCTGAAATTGATGCATGCCCAGAACCATGTACATTGTATGTCATCGCATAAATCATTGCTGTTTATAAGTAGAGCGCCGGAGTTATTTGCAAAGGAGAGCCAAAAACACATCAAGGGGTCCTACAAGAGATACATTCTGATAAGTATAGAGCTCAAAAACTCGAGAATCGAGCTCTATGCCGTAGGATTTGCTGCCGTGTGTTGTTGATCAAAACGGTCCTTCCGGCCACAGCATGTAGAACAAAGGATCGCAGAGTCGGGTCTGGTTATTTGTTTTCTTTTTGTTGTTCCAAGTGTCCTTTCTGCCGGCAGCGTACGCACTGCTTTCGTCGCAGTCTGGGTGAGGGTCGATGTAGTCTCGACCACAGGAGAGCCCGTCACGATAGAATCAGAACCTTATTGGTGAATAGTCAGCCGTTTCGGCAAAATAAAATATAAAACCGTCGTGTGTCGTATGTGCTTATATGCCAATAATACAGAGATGGTGTGCAAAACATTGTTATAATAGTTGCATTACTGCCCATGTCAACAAATCTCACGTAAACTCGCTGTCAACTATTCTGAACAAGCGCACAAACACTGCTGGTTTTCTTCCTACCAAACAGGACTACTGCTGTAAATCGCAATGGCGATGTCCAAGATTAAACTGGTGGGTATGCTGAGCGTACTCACCGTGACCAATGTGATGGGTCAAACATCATGTGTTCAGCTCACCACCACGGATCTTGCGTCGTGTCCGTGTGGTGATGCCACCTTGGCGTTCACTCTAGAAGGACAGACGACGGTAGCAGCCCATACGGTGAGTGAGTGGGCGTAGCCTTAGGCTTGGCCAGCACGAAAGAACGACGTTTGCAACATATCCATGCATAATTAGTGTTTGGGTTCATATTCATCTCCACATGAACCACGGAAGACGAGGAAATGAATCGCGATTTGGGTTCGTTAAAGACATAGGGCATACGCCGAAGGCGGAACTGTGTCCCGACGAACCACGGGCTTTCTAAAAGGTCAACCATAGCTTGGCGTTTTCTTAGGACAATAAACGTTATTTCGGGCATGCTCGTTCGAGACACGTCGGCTCTAGGTACGCCGAGGCATGACTGCAAATCGTTTGTCGTAAACGTAAGAAGAATAGACTGAGAAAATCCAAGTTAACATGATATTTAGAATTTGAAATCGACATCCACGACAACAATGTTACTAGGTTGAATCGAGGCAACGATGTGAACTTTCCCAGGTACATAGCTTTCTTACAAAAGTGCAATTTCATGCGCTGTTTTAGTTGAAACTTTGTTCACTTGTTGTGGATGCCCTTGTGGTTTCTGTATTTTTGCTTAGATTCTCTCACTAGGGTGTTCTAAGTAAAGCTAACAAGGCGCTTCGCGTAGCGACTCACTCGCTACGTTCGTTCACAACGAGTCTTAAACTGCAATAGGTAGAAATTTCAAACACTTACCAGGTAGGTGCTAACAGACGAATCGAAATTGGTATGAGCCCACACGCTCCGGGAAAAAAACTCCGATGCCACATGCACGTACCTCTTATGATGTGTAGATATATTCTTACTCGAAATGCAAGAAATAATATTAACAGCACGGCACAACGACACCGCATCGCCCTGCACTGCGCCGCACTGGGTTGCATGAGATGAGCTGAATTAGTGTGGGATTTTTTTTATCTGTCACTGCATTGTTTTCTGTGTGGTGCTATGCACATCGTATACATGATACCATATACATGTCTGGTGTAGACGAAAGCTAGGGTCGCGCTGCTGTGCTGCTGTGCTGAAAAAAGCTGCGCTGCGCCGCTGAACTATAAATAGCGCTGCGCTGCTAACCGGAGCTGAGCTGAGCAAACCAATATTTGTGCCTTTGTCTTGAAATACGTGGAACGTCGTGCGACAGGATACCGTTTACGTTGAAGTACGTATGGTCGGGCAACTACTGCTTGCTTGTATCTCGCTCCGTTTAGACCAGTTGGTTTCTTGCATCCAAGTTCGAGTTCTGAAAAACACAAATGTTTGTTTTTACCAAACCAAATCGGACTTCAATATCGAATTTAGTATTGGAGCGGCTATCTCCCTCATGTTTGGATTAATTTCAATTCTGGCTTGAGTTTCGAAGCTCCATATTTCGGCTGTTTTGCGACTCTTGACTAAGTAATTCGCAGAAGGGGTGTGGGATTCCTGATATTTGATATGGTGTGAGACGACCTGAACTGTGTGTGATTTTAGAAATAGCGAAAAAAAATAGACGGGAAAAGGAAGAATATACAGCCATAATGAAAGAGGCGAACAAAAAAATCTCGATCGACGATTACGGGCTGAGGAGAGTTGGGAAGTGGGAGAATATACCAAGCGAGACACTGAGGGTCGGACCATTTCGGTCTACAGTTTTATAAACGAGGCGTTATTGACCTGGGGGTCCGACTACAATAAACGGCGGCGACTTTGGCGGGGGTAACGAAAAAAATGAACCGACCTGTACTTTTGGCAAGTTCCCCTTGTACCTACTGGCACTACCAAGTAGTATGTATTATTGCAACTGCGGCAACCACGCAACCATTCCACCACTACTTTGATTCATACAGTACGATCGATACTACTCCACTACTACTGGAGCAAGTACTACAGCCAGGGCAGTATCTATCGTATTCCTAACACTAGTCTACTATATACTACTGCATGTGCTACTACTGCAACCACTGTTTATACTAGTACTACTGCTCTACATTTCAGAGCAACTGGTAGTGCTGTACCCGGTACCACTGTAGTACTACCTGAAATAGTGCCACAACAGTACTACTACTTCAGCAGCAACACTACCGCCATTGCTTTCTGCTACACTACCACTACTACTTCGACCACCATTACGGGGTTCCTTATCCTACTCCCACCACCACATTAAGTACTACAGTACTTCTATGGTGGCTAAGACTACAGCAGCAGCGCTACTAAAATTACAACTTTTGTAGTGCAATACAACTAGTGTTACTGCTGTTTATGCAGACCATGTAACGCATGTATAACATAACCCACACAGCTGAGTTACGTACAGAACCAAACTTGCCGACACCAACTATCTGATTGAAAATTATTATTTCGCTTCCGCCCTTGAAGGTGAACCTCGCCCTCGTTCTCGACGGGTCAGGGAGCATCGAAGCTTCTGACTTTGAGCTGGAGAAGAAATTTGCTATAGACACCGTCGCCGCATTTGCCGACCGAAACCTGTTCGACAATGGGGGGATGGCATCGTACGTGCAGTACGCGAAAATTTTGGCCTCCTCTTCTACGTTCAACTCCGCCAAAGACTTTAACAAATTTGTCGAGGCCGACACCCAAGCCAAGGGAGGCACGACCACGTCCATCGGAATTGAGGAAGGCACCCGACTCTTAGGCGTCAACCCCGCGAGTGCATCGTACATGATCGTGATCACCGACGGCAAAAGCAGCAGCTTGTTCGCCACAGCAATTGCAGCAGGGGAAGCCAGAAAGAAGGGCATTACCGTGTTTGCTGTGGGAGTAGGTGGGTCAGCATCATACGGCCGTAGCTGTCGATCAGTTTGGTGTGAAGAATTGCCGGGATCATTATCTCCCGTCGAAGCATACTACTTGATGACGTAATTTAACCATGCATTCAGCAATAGTGCGGGTCCAAATATCTTTCAAACACACTAAGCATGGAACAAGAATAGGCATCTGGAAGGGGAGTAAATGAGCAGTGGACCCGTGCTACAGTAGAGGCAGAATTTCCGTCGAACGAGTTTCCGATCAAATCGGCTATTAAAAAGTAAGGGACTACCCCATAGCTTCGGAATCCTATTTGTGTCATCCACTCTTCGCGAACAAAACCACTTTGAGCGCAGGTCAAGCGCGACACACTGCACATATGTAGCTCAAACTCCGACCACTGCGACCGGACGAACCCCCGTGTTGCCTCCGTTTGATTTTGCCTGAAATTGCGCCTTTGCGGGAAAGAAAATGAAAACTCATATCCTTAGCAAAAACATGCAACAAATATGAATTATCTGCGCCATAGAATTGCTCGTGTTGGTCTACATTTTGCGTTTTTCGGGTGGGACACTGGTAGAGAGGTCCTCAAGACAAAAAAAATACATAACGTTTTAGGACCTGCCCCTGCCGTACGAAGCACACGTCATAACATGTTTCCTTTTTTGCAGTCCGTACACAGAATTTAGAGGTCGTGTTCATCGCCGCACAGCACGATTAGCTAACACCTTGGACGCCTGGAATTTACTTCTTCCATAACTCACCGCAGGGAAAGGGACTAACCCAATTGAACTTCTGGCGATCGGAGGCGACCCTGCCAACGTCTTCGAAGTCGACGAATTCGACCTGCTCGACGGTAAGCCACGGAAAAAACGAGGCCACTGCAGTACCAGCATCGGCAGTGGAAGTAGGCAAAGTTTTTGCTTTCAATTGCACTTCATAGAGAAGATACATAATACGACAAAATGACTGTTAATAAAGCCACTCCCTACCGCTGTGCATGTGTTACGTATCTTCACCAGTACGTGTTGGGTCATTGGTAATCGCGTACGAAACTGGTACATGATGCTGGTTAAAAGCCTCATGATATACATGTTCCATTACCACACTGGTACACACATAGTTGTGTTTTATACTTTTGGCTCAAGGGTGACTTTAGTTCGCGTGCGCGGCCGTTGGAGTTTTTTAGAAAGGCACTTGTACGATCTTTCTATCGCTGCCTTTGGGTTGTGATGTCCATAAGATACATGGCTTACTTGCTGCAGTTGCCGCTAGCTTCAGCCACGTTTTTGTTCTGGCTTTCGAAGACCCCAGCTTGCGGCTGGTTTCTGCTGTACTCGGTGAGAACTTCAATTATGACTTTGTGCGAATGTAACGCTAAGTGTCAACACTGCGCTATAAAATACAAGCCATCGAACTCTTGACGCGTATAGCTTCGTTTCGTGACGCAAAAATACTGCTCGTCACGGCAGTGATGGCTTGACGAACGGTTGCTGCTGTTGGATTGTGCGTGGTACACGCTCAAGTCCAATTCTCATCTAGTTGGCGCAGCAGTACGTGCGTAGTCAGCCTATGACGCTGCGGGAAGGTCGCACGTGAGTTAAGACCCAAAGAAGTCCCAAATAGGATGGACGCAATTTTCTAATTCGTTTCCGGTACTGCGCACTTCACGTGTTTGTTCTAGAGTGTATGGTTGAATAACAACGTCGGCTAGTCCATTCATTGACATGCAGATGGAACCTTTGGAAATCAACTCTGCGTAGCGACAAGTTATTGAAGTGAAAAATGCATCACGGTTGAAGACAATACCATGGACACACGACCGAATCCGTTGCTCTCCCTTTGCCCCTGTTCAACTCCCGTATTTCTCGATTATCAGCGGCCTTGAAGAAAATTCTCTCGGCCAATGAGGGCATCGTCCTACCGTGCGAATCAACAGGAGCCATGGTCACGATCGACTTTATGGTCCCGGTTGGCTCTACCCCGTCCGGATCCATCAGCAAAAACACAGTCACCTTCTCCGCGGCTGACCTCGAGTCGACCCCGACGGACTTCGAGGTTATGCTCGACGTGTGCAATCTCGGCCTCGGCGGCAGCATCATCGTATCCGCTGGATACACTGACGACCAGGGAAACACCCCGGACCTGTCTCTCCTAACCGGTACGGTCGTCGGCAACGACTTCTGTGCCGCTCCTACCCCGGCTCCTACCCCCGCCCCCACCCCGGCACCTACTCCCAAGCCGACAAAGAAGCCCACTCCAGCGCCTACCGCGGCGCCTACTCCAAAGCCGACCAAGAAACCCACCCCAGCGCCCACCCCGGCGCCTACCCCAAAGCCGACCAAGAAACCCACACCAGCACCGACCCCAGCGCCTACTCCGAAGCCGACAAAACCCACGCCGACCGTGCCGACAGTCGAGAACCTCGAGGAAGGAAAGGCAGACAAATCCAAGTACCTTGGCTGCTACGTACCCAAGGATAAAAAAACACCTCTCAACGGCCCGGTGACAAACTGGAACGAGATGACCGCGCAGGTGATAAATCAACGTGTCTGTGGACTATCAGTCAGTGTTACAGCACAACGTGCGGTGCTCTGTCGCTGCGTACTATGGCCTCTGCCAGATGATATCAGCAAGAGGGCTTCCAGCGAGGCCAGCGAGACTGGTGGAGTCCCTCGCTGGAAGCCCTCTTGCTGATATCATCTGGCAGAGGCCATATCTAGATATTATGGCCTCTGCCAGATGATATCAGCAAGAGGGCTTCCAGCGAGGGACTCCACCAGTCTCGCTGGCCTCGCACTCAGTAAGTCTTGTTCTTAGAGCTTGTATTATCACGGAGTGATCCTCATCGGACCACGAGCCAGGTGGCTAGGGGACATCACACAGGATCCCCGGCCACTGCTCCACTCACACATGCGATTACACTGAAACCTCCACGGCTTGGTATCTTTTGGCTACAGTACGTGAGCGCCGACCCACTATTATAATACGACACTGATGTTCCAAAGGTATTGCAACGAATGACAGGTGCATCAATACTGTGTTTTTCGTTGTATCTCTTGCCCCCGCCTCTGCTACGCAGGCGTGCGCTGACATCTGCAACTGCTCGGGTTGGGAGTATTTCGCCACGTCAAAGGGTTCAGGTGGGTCCAGAAGCCAAGCGTTCCTTTTCAGTGAGCCGCATATCCCATATTATGATAAATATGTACTCATATAACATTCAGTTAAACGATAGACGACCTTAGTACACAGGAGTTCATACGTATTGTTTAAACAGTCCTATTTCGGTAGACGGCTAGCTTCAGTCACGAGTGAGCACGAAAATCATTGTTTACGCAAGTCGTTGGTAGGGAGCTTGCGGCATCAGAGCCACGAGCGCAGTCTACTAGGTTCGTTGAGACTATGGCAGTTTCATCAATTGCACGTCTGTCTGTCTTCGCTATTCCGCACTCTCTTGAATCACTGCGTCTGGAATGTCTCCGGTTTAACTCGACCCCATCTTCAGAATGCCACTGTGGTAGTTCCGAGCCTGAGAAGAAAAAGAAGAAGGGCGTGTGCAACTACGAATGCGCTGGAGACAGTGCCACTGCTTGTGGAGGCGTCGGCAGCATCAGCGTCTACAAAAGCACCATATAGGCATGAAGTTGGTAACATGGTGCATTGCACTAGTAACTGCCGAAACTCCTCTGGAGTCAACGCTTGAGCAGTACACTAAGAAAATTTCTAGTGCATGCTTCCTTTGTGTTTGATGTCGGCGTTGGTAGTGAAATCGCAATCGGCTCAAGTACAGTCATCAGCAGCAGTTGGCACCTCCGAGTTTGACATCATTGTGACCTACAGCATCAATGATAGGGAGTGATTTGTCCGCCCGTTAAAGTAGGTAGATGGTCTACCGCTGCAGGTATATGACATGCATGTACGTTTTTCGGGGCATGTGCTGGGGGCGAAGCACTCAAGGTGATATGGAGGTGTACGTGGGACCAGCGTCTTCCAATTCAATGGTCCCATCGACACGATTAGTGCGAACTGTTCTGTACCCTTGGCGGAGGCTTTCGTAGTTGCGTGCCCTTTAAAACGATTTTTCTGGTAAACGTGTTGATGTTTTGCTGACTTCTTCTGCGCCGGAACAACGGTTGTCTGCGGAAGCTATCGCTAGCAGCTCGTTCGCATGGACGATCCTTTAGCAGGGATATATGTTGTTGACACTGTATATTGTATCGGAGTATAGAACGCAGTGTTACGAGGGAGCATCGTGCACGATACGAGCATTACGTGGTGCAAGAACCTCGCGTTTAACTTCAACTTGGTTTCTACAGCAGTAATGATAACTCCACGTGAATAGCAACAGCGTTCTGCAACTAGACTATGTTGACAGTACGGTTGCTGCGAACTGTGGTAACTGTTTGGCGGATACTGATGCAGTTGTGTACATCTGTTTTCGAATCTACCTTCGTGTTGGGTTTGCTGACTCTGTCTACGTCAGAACAGGGGCTGTCCGCGTAGAGTGTTGTCGGCGGAGTGTCGGCGCGAATGCCTGTTGTCGTGGCTACATATACCTTAGTAGCATATGTCGTATCAGTATGGAATGTAGGGCGACGGGGGGGCGTCGTGTAGGATAATCCCGTTGCGTGGTGCGGAGCGTACACACCTCGCGTTTGCTTCAAGCATGATATATGACGAACACGCCACCTGGAACTAATACCAATACAAATTATAATATCATTGCTGGTGACTACCTGGTATCTGTCAATATCCTTGACGATGTACCGCTGACTCTACCTCTCGAGTATTTTTAGTATGTTTAGCCGTCGAGCGTTTCCACTTGGTGGACACGCGGCATACACCATTATCGCGGAAAAGAGCTGTGTATATACGAGGTATAAGTACTCCAACGCAAAACACGCACACACAAGTCGGCGAGTACCTCGTCGTTAAACCCTACACCACAAAAACAGCACAAGAGGTTAGCCGCACGAACTTGTCACCGGCTGTAGGCACCGTACATATAATGGGCCCGTGCATCGCCACAAACCCTTGTCTCGTATTATCATGTCACTTACCCAGGCCGTACCGTCTCATATCACCCTCCTAAAAGATCAGGCCAAGTTAACTAAGACGTTAACCAATAATATCAACACTGCGACACACGCATACTAATACTGCCACGTCACACAATGCAAAACTCCAATATTCAAAGACCAGTAACGAGCACCACTCACCACAAAAGGGTCCATATTGATGTGAGCAGCTGATGTCGCATGCCAACGTCCACCTGTCCACGTGAAAAATCCCTCGCGGTGTGAAAAGCTCTAAGAGAGGTCGTCTGGGTGCCTATCACTGCTAGTCTTCCAAAGTCTGGCGTTCTGCGCCCGCTGCCTGCTTGCATGTATTACCTCACGCAAAGGGCCAGCTCCGGGGCAGAACTATCGAAAGTTTCGAAGTGCTGGATATTTTGAAACAGTTCACCGATGTGTGTGGTGTCGAAAGTGCGTGGAATAAACAGCTCGCTATGCAACGGTTTTGGTATGCGTTGAGGTCTTCTCGACGGCCTATGCTTTGCTAAGAGCACCACTTTCATCAACAAAGTATGCGCACACACTTCGTACCCAATGTCTCTGTAGTCCAGTATGAGCCTCTGCGGTATCATCGACACCCCCACGCGGTGCGACACGTAATATGTCCTGAATAATTGTATCACAACATGCAACACAAAGCGGACCACGCCAACGTCCATCGTCAACGTTGCCAGCGTCAACGAGCAATTCCCGATTCCAAAATGAACCGTCTCAAGGGAAAATCGGCAATGCCAACTTCCATCGCAGTAACTGCCAACGTTTGACATCGATCCCAAAACGAACTATGTCTCGCGCAATTTCACGACTTGTTTTCCCACGAAACAGCCAGACAGTAACTATGGGCAGAGGAATATGCTGCAGTTCAAGCCATGATGTGAACAATTACAAAACAAATCGACAACGTCATATTCTCGTAGAAACAAGATAGCCCGACAAAATTGGGTGTCCTACTGTTGACGCGATAGGAGCAGAACAACAATCCTTGCTTGATATACAACAATTGATATTGAACTATAGCAGTCCACCTGCTAGTTACTCCGTACGGAATCATGGCTAACGATCTCATAATGCTGTAGTGCAGATGAATTCAAAAACAGGAGAGGTATCAGAGGGTGGCTTCTCCGTACGTTGTGCGCAATTTAGAAATAGCGAAGGCGTAAGACACCATCACCAGAATCTGATGACGTATCAACCTTACTGTACGCATAGGCACCTCCCAACATATTTATTTCCCCATTAACAGGTGAAGTCGCCCGTTACTTCACTGAATACATTCCAAAAACAATCCATGCATTATGAAAAATTGTACCCGGTACGTATTCGTACGGGAAAATAGTAGAGGACTCATAGATAGCATTGCGAGCACCTACTGCCAACATCCATTTGTACCAGGCAATGGTCTGAGCGGGCACTTCTGTTTCCTTTTGGTGTCCAGTGAAAGCAAGTGCTCCCCGGTTGCATCGATATTACGCTAGTGAAGCATTGTTTTTCCAGTATTTTGTTTTTCAAGAAACCGTCAATGAAAACCTATAACCCGCGACGATTTCGGTTTTGTTTATACGATTACATGACGGATTGGTATTCGCCTGCTGTTCGCACGGGAGTACGGTTTAAGCAAGAGCATGGCTGAAGGAGTCGGATGAATGTGATACCAAAACTTTGCGATGCGAGGTTTGCGGGAGTTGTATGATGGGCCTGGTAAACGTTTAGTGCTTTGGTTGCCCGCTTCGGCGATGAGGCACTCCACTATAACCGTGTCTTGATGGGAGGGAGGTAGATGAACGTCCCGACCATGGAGTCGGCAGCGTGCGGCATAGACCCAACCGTAACCCAGGAGTATGATATCATACTTGAGAGTCCATCACTTGCATGTTCAAGTCTGTATAAGTCCCCTTAGATTTTGCGTAGACGAAAATACGCGGCGAAGAGATTATTATTTTTACACCGAACAACACAAAGACCAAAACTCAGCGATATTACACAAGATTTTCCACCGGCGATAAGACACACGACTTAAGCGTACATGAACAAGGACCCACCTGGAAAAAAAGTTCGCACACAAGATAATGGCCTGCGATTGCCTCTAGTTTTGAACACGGACATACGCTGCGTGTTTTTCACACAAGAAAAAACTGTTGGTACAAGGGCTGACGAAACGGTTGAAACAATGCTTGACATGGGAGTTGAAAACTGCAGAAAAAACGCGAAGACAGAATCGTGCGAAAAGGGTGAACAAGTTGTAGAAAGATAGTTGGAAACAATGTAG
Source organism: Macrocystis pyrifera (assembly GCA_031763025.1). Classification (NCBI taxonomy): domain Eukaryota; class Phaeophyceae; order Laminariales; family Laminariaceae; genus Macrocystis; species Macrocystis pyrifera. The sequence goes on along the minus strand of JASSKH010000004.1, from coordinate 2,316,697 downwards.
AAAAAAACTGTTGACACATAAAATTGAAACTGCGGGTCCAGGCCCTATTCGAAGGCAACCGGTACACCGTATTCCGTGATCGACATGTACGGGACAAGTGCCTGGCCTTACTTCACGACCGGTAGCGTCGTTGGAGCCATCTCATCATTATTGTTCGGTTTCACTGTGTGTCAGGCGTTGAAAAGAGGACGGGTGCACATGCACCAGCGAACTAGAAATGGTAGGATGTCAAACATCTCGGGGGGCTATCAATCGCTCGTTCCCAATACAAGGGATGGCGTTTATGATCAATGCAAATAGACCGTGTACTTCACGTGTGCCACGGGGTAGTATGATGTTGTACTTTCAAAATTCACATCATGCGTTCAAAGACATTGGAGGTACGAACATGTACGTGGCATCTGTAGTGTACTTTTGATGCACCAGTATGAAATTGTGTTTCATGTGCGTGAAAATGTACTTGGAAGGTATGATATTGTACCACCATTAACAGGTAAATATGAACCGTGCCGATACCGGCTTTGTTATGTATTTTTTTGTCCCTTACAACCTAAACGTATTAAGTTTAACTCCGAAGCGACGAAAATGGGCCTTGAAGGTATGTTTCTGTACTTGGAAAAGATGGAACTGTACCGATTACGGCCTTTTCTGGTATGACTTCGTACCTGACAACAAGACTGGTTGACGATTGAACTTCGAGAAGGTATGATAATACTTGGAAGGTATGATGTTGTATTGGTTACGACCTTAGCTGGTAATGTTTTGTATCTGGAAACCCGACTGGTTGACAAGAAGAGGTTGAGCAGAATTAAAATCGGCAAAAAAACGCGGCAAAAAAACAATTCGGTTGAAAAACAATAGAATGGTTTGTGACGGCTCGAAATCGATGATGATAAATTAATATTTTGACAAAAAGTCAAAATGTGGACAACGACGCGCCCCGGGAACAAGGTACGGGAAATGGTTGATTAGTTGACTTTCAAACACTTGCCCTCTTTTATCCGAAATCAAGTTTGCGCGCCTCTAAGCGGGCGCTCCTCCACTACTCAAAAGTATATGTGGTGTGCATCTAAGCGGGCGCTCCTCGAATTTTATTCGCTGTGGCGCCTCTACTACGTGCGCAATCCCAACTTATTTCACAGGCCTTCCACGATATATCCACCTAGAGGGTATATGGTGTAATAATTTGAATTGACACGCAACTGCAGCAACACAGGCAATCACGCGCGCTACATATCATGGCAAGTGACGCTCGCTTCAAACATAAAGCATAAAAAACCTTCATTTTCGATATGTTTTTGCACGTTGCCGTATATTTCGAACCCGTATCTTGGGATGACGAGCGACTTTGGATGGCGTCGTTGCTGTCTTCAAGCAATCTACCACTGAACTCAGTTTGGTGGCATCGGTTCTGGGAAGGCGCAAGTTACCCCGCACCTCCCTGGGCATTACGGAGTTTTAATGAATATAACTGCGTTGGAATCAGCTCGTCTGCGCGCAAATGCCACGACGGCGGCCACAACGTTGGTTACCAGACCGATACCCTCAATCGATGTGGGCATTGACTGCTGTTGTGTGTTACCCGCGTCTGGTTTAATGCAGCCTTGTTTCTTCATTTGTGCCAATTTTTTAACAATCCTAGTATCACACCCGTCTTGCACCGCTGCGTACAGTATTATACGACTTACACGGCATCGTTGCGGCGGGCGTCGGGGGCGGGCTGATGGCCGCCGGCGTCTCCGCGCATGACCGTATTCACTGAAGGTGTACCGGTATGTAATTCGACGCTGTTTGGGCGACAGTACTGCCAAAGGGTGCGTAGAAGGTATAGAAAAGTGAAAATAAACAAGACGCTAGAATCGCAAGAAGAAGGTACATTGTCATCCGACGTTCAGCACAACAGCGCACAACTCGTTCGTACATCAAGCGGGACTATATCGTACTGTGTGCGAGACGCTCGGCGTCCGTACTGTTTACTTCAAATACAAAGAGACAAACAAACAGTTAGGTGAACAGCAGTCGATCGAGTTAATCGACATTATCAAGCGAATACATCTGTGCAGCGAACGCAGCAGCAGCAAGCGCAGCAGCATAGCGTACACGTACGTATCGTACAAAACCTACGGTGGCACGAGACCTCCGCCGAAACGCGAAACTATTGCAAATTGCGAGACGTACTCGTGCAGGTCCCAGAGTGAACGTATCCGTCGGTCGGTTTTCAGATGCAGAGACACATAACCGAGAGAGGTCGATATGCATAATAACCCCGCTCACGGGTGTCAGAAGCAAAGACATATGGCAGACATGGCAAGGGTAGCAGCAGAACAGCACAGCAGTAGCACTTACGTAGCAGCAGGACCAGAGTAACGGCAGAACAGCTGTAGGAGTAGCCGCAGGCTCACCTCATTCACGCCCGAAGCTACCCCTGGCGCAATCGTCGGGTAAGGGGAGCCCGGTGGCGCACGAGAAGGAAAGTCGTAGTAGTACATCTCAGACCGACCTACTCCGTGAGGCGGACTGCGTGAACAGCAGCAGCACCATCAGCAGAAAAACACAGCAGCTGCATGTAGCAGCAGCATAAACAGCAGCAGCAGGTGCACATCACGCACGACCGAGATCGCTCTCGACTGAGCAGTCGAAGCAAGAGAGCACGGTGGGGCACGACAAGGGAAGATACAATGGCGCCTCCGACGGATGTACTTTGTAGTGGGTGATTCTCGTCCTCAGTAACGTCAGACAGTAGTTTCGACTCCCACCGAGTGCATGGTTGTGCTCGTAGGCACTCTTTCTTGCGTATACAGCAGACGAGCCGACAGCGTGAGAGCGGGAGTTAGCAACGTTGAAACCATGATCGACGAGCGTTGGAAACGCTGAACACTCTTTGCGGTGAATTCAAGGCACTTACGGTGGGACATGTGTGTGCGGAAAAGCTAGAAGAGCTTATAGCGCGAGAGCGAGAGATAGCAATATTCTACGAATAATTGAGCGTTTGAAAGGCTGAATTCTCTGCGCGTTAAAGTTGAAGGCACTCACCGAGGGGGAGAAAGGTACGACACCCGTGACAACGGATTGTCCGGGAGCTGGAAAGTAAAATAAGATTGCAAAAACAAAACATACCTTCGAGGTTCAACAACGAAACATTTCACAGGCGGACTTACACCATCAGGGAAGCCGCGTGAGCAGCAACGGAAGAACAGTACAGCAGTGGTGGTACGTAGCAGCAGGAGTTTGAAGAGCAGCAACAACAAAGCTGCGGCGGCGGCAGCAGCAGCGGCAGCAAGCATTGCATCACCCACGACCATGACCGCCCCCGCATAGCAGTCGGGGCAGGGAAGCACGGTGATCGAAGGGGGAAATCAATGTCGTAGGCTCTGTACACTGTTCTACGTTGGTTTAGATGGAAACTCGCCCTGCGGTCATAGATCCTCGCTCGTTTTTCGTGTACGCGAAGGTGGGAGAAAATCTCTTTGCTTCATTCCACTCAATTCTACTCGTATTCAAGACGAGGGCAGGGGCGAATCACCCACTGCACTCCATTCAGCTCTACTCGTACTACAGGCGGGGTCGAATGAAAATCGTCTACATGCGTGCTATTTGTCCCTACTTTAGTAGCTGAGCAGACTAAGGCTAGAGGAAATCATCAGCATGCCCTGCAATACTCTCTGCAGTCGTAGGAGGGGGTGGGAGAACATCATCAACGTGCACTCTATTCGTCTCTACAGCAGTGGGCGGAGGCGGCCAGAAACCAACAGCATACACTCCATTCGTCTCTACATCAGCAGGCGAAGGCGGGAGGAACCCATGCACATGCGCTGCATTCGTCTCTGCAGCAGTAGGCGAGGACGGCAGGAAATAATCAATATGCACTCCATTCGTCTCAAAAGCAGTAGACGGAGGTGAAAGGACAACGTCAACACGTTCTCTATTCGTCTCCACAAAAGTAGACGGGGTCGGGAAAAAATCATCACTATGCCCTCCATTCATCTTTACAGCAGTATGCACGACGACCGAACGCATAATCATACCTTCGAAAATCAAGAACGAAACATGTTTCAGGCTGAGCTGTTCCGTGAGGGGAGTTGCGTGAGGATGTAACTTATTCATGACGTCGTTGTTGTATCTCTTCGCAACCTGCATATGTGTTGCTACAACAGTAGACGGAGACGAGAAGCAATACTCAACATGCGCCTTATTCGTATCTACATATATATTCTAAAGTAGACGGAGACGGAAGGAAATCATCATCATTTACTCCAATCGCTTCGACTGCAGCAGGCACGACGGGGAAATATACCTAATATTTGCCTCGAGGGTCAGGAACGAAACAACATTGCGCAGTGAGCTGCTCCGTGATAGGAGCTGCTGTGAACTGCTGCTACCCCATGGGATATACATTCGGGTGTGGGCAAGTGACTATTCGTGGCCATTGCAACCGTCCTACAGCAGTTGAAGTGTATGCCCCTCCTTGTCAACTCTCTGTCTCGAGAAAGGGGTGCCGTTTGGGCAACGATAGTGATGTCATCGAGCTACGCAAATGCGTCGACCCCCTGCGGTTTTTAGTTATACCAAACATTTGTATGCGTCGGTCGCAATAACAGGCAGAACATTCTCGTCCCCATAGGATCTCCGTGTTGCTTCCCACGAGCGGATTCGAGCTGATCCTTTGTCTCACTTCCATCTGGAAAAACACGCAAGTGGACCTCTCACCATTGTACGTGGCGAAACCCTCCGCTTGCGCTTGAAGGCAAACCGCTACCTGTTTAAGAGTGGGATTGCCTAGGAGCAGTTTCAATGCGTTAGACGCTTCTTCAGAAATGGTCTGGTTGCTTGCCTCGTGGGAGTTTGAACAATTCGACGGCACATTCTATATCCATCCCCAGCCCCAACCCGATGTCGAGTTGGGTCCCTCTAAGGCCCCTCAGCACGCGGTTCCCACTCTCTCAAAGTTCCTCCTGCAGTGTGGCGCCTCGACGCCATCCTCACATAAACCGAGCGGCATTGGTCTCCAGAACGAGCTGCGAAACATCCGATGGGGAAGCGTCGGATTCATGTACCATATTCGTCGTGGGGAGTTCGATGCTGACACCGAAGTGGTCTTGGAAAGAATGAGTGCTGATGATGGAATGTAGGTGCGGATTGCGTAGAGCGTCCGTCCACTCTCATAAAAGTACGTTGGGAGAATTGATGACCTCGAACGTTTCCTGAGAGTGATAAACCTCATCTCGGTACCACGTGAAACCACTCTTTTCCTGTGAGTCGGTGACACGTCCTACGTTGGCTGCTCCCGCTGATTCCTGGGTGGAGGCTTGGTCTTTTTCCTTGGATTCGTCCCTCATTATTGTCCATTCAACTTGCTTAACACTGTTTCTGTCAGGTTCCGCGAGAAAGCCGGGCGCCGCTACTGCCACCCCCCCTTGCCTTGGTGTCTTGACGCTGACGCCGCCCTCCCAGAACTCGCCTGCGTTTATTTTTCTTCGTGCCGCCCCCCGAACCTCTATCGCCGCACCTTTGGTTTACATGAAAATCCATGAGAGAATCGAGGTCAGGTCCCCGCGGTTTGCATGTTTGAACATCTCCGTCCCACTCGTTCTGACGTCCATAGAGTGTAACAATACTTGCAGGAGGTATTATAGCTTAAGCGCACGAAACCACGAGTGTGGTGTGGTAGTCTCCCGCTCGATGAGTGGGCCTTCACAGCGCGGTGGACCAAACAGAGGAAATGGGCGATATGCAGAACGTAACCTCTTCACCACCTTAGTCTGTGCTCAAAGACGGTAACAAACCGCATTTAAAGAGTGGTTGCAGGATTTGTCTCCTAGGACAAGTGCCTCCCTCGATCGTTTTGATTCCCAGGAGTAGCAGAGTCTTTGGCGGTACCCCTTGTCGTCCTTGTGAGGTATTTCCCTTATCCAGAGGCTTCCTTTCGAAGACCGGGGTCGGCCTGACAGCGTCATCAAAGGCCTCTTGCCTTCCGTGGTCGCCCCCGTACATTCGCTGCAGACGAGTTGGGCCTGTCACCCCCGTTTCTCGCCCACGCTCCTGTATACCACCAGCTCGTTTATGGCATGGATGACGTGGTGTTCGTCCCTGCTCGATAAAATTACCACGTGATCTTCCTGTGACCGCTGCGGGTTTAACCCGCACGTTATGCGTTCACCTTTCCAGCCCAGCATTTGTGGTATCCCCCTGAGTCTGTGGATGTCCCTTACGTACGCTTTCAACTGATGACTTCCCCTCCGGCAGGTCAGACCCGCGCCCTTCCCCTGCAGGAGCTCTCCCTTGGTGTACTCGCCTCTGCGCCCCCAAGTAGCATGTCGTTAGGGGTGGAGCACTACCCGCTACCCTCGTACTATGTCCCTTCCCTGCCACCTCGTATTTTACGCTGCTACTGAAGTGCTCCTAGTCGCGCGAAGGTAGACCTTTGGCCTAGTAGCTGCGACAGCATTCTGCGGCGCTTGATTGCCTCCCATGCTTGCCCTTGTCGTTCTTCCTTGATTCCTACAGCCCTACCCCACCTGTATGCTGCTCAACTCGAGGGGTCCTGTTTCTTCCCGGGCAGGCTACACGACCAGGCACCAAGGACGTGCCTTCAACCTGCTCTACACTTCCCGTCCGTCGATACACCATGTCGTCCAGGGCTCATCCCGAAACAGGGTCCAGGTGTATAAGGACTCTTGCACGTAAGGACACATATCGAGGCGAGATCCCTGAAGGCACAGATTGTGCGTGGTGGGATCGGATGACGTACACAAGCTATCGTAGATGGTAGCGTTCAACGACCTTGATACAACTCAGTGGTTGAGGGTATTTAATATAAGTCCTAAAGCTAGACCTAAGGTATCACGAAACAGAATACCCAAAACTAACGATGTTGTTTCGCAGTGTCCATGGGCTCGCAACCTGTCCCCCAACATATTGTATTCTCCGCTTCTTTGACCGACGGTCTCCGTTCCAGCTGCGACTGTCACGGGCCGACTATCGGCAACTATAGGGCCTTCAGGGTCGCCGGCCACTCCTGCCTTGCCGTTTCTGGATGCTAGATACCTCTCGGGCACGTTCTACAGGGTGGCGAGGTCGCTGTCCCAACGACAATTCCTGCTGGAATGCGAGACCGTGCCGCGGATTTACGTTTCCATGAGTAATGCGATTTGCATGTTCCAGTATGGACTGCGCGTGTTCCCACCCTCCATGGGCACATAGTACCTGTACCGATACGTTCATGCCTCCCAGACTGTCGATTTGGTCATCCAGGGTCTTGTCGCAGGAAGACCATGGGTAGTATTTCACCTCAAAATACCGGCTTGCCTCGTAGTCGCCACCCCCCCCCACCCCGTTCGTTCTTCTTCTCGCCTTTTCCGCCGGAATGTACTTCCTAACCCGCGCTACGCTGAGCTGTTCGCCGCCGCGTCCACCGACCACACCGGCATCCCTCATGGGTAGACGTGACAGGAATTTTATCAAATGAACAAAGTACCACCTGGGGTGTGCGACGTTTCCAACTAAATCACTTGAGGACCTGTTTTCGCCTGCACCTGTTCCCCCTGCTGTGCTCAGCACGCGCCACCGATGAACGCCCGAGCCCGAAAACGCGAATCTTCACACACCTCCATGGTTTTTGCACTACCTCACATTGCATTCGTAGGTCTTGGTACGCAGCATACGCAATGCAACCTCCTTCATCCGCCTCCGCTTCTCCTCGTTTGCTTGCGACTCGTGTCAAATATACTACTTGCTACGCGCGGGTCGCCTTCGAAAACGTATTTGAGCATATAGGACCTTTCCGTAGTCTAAAGTATATATCAAAATCTAAGCGTTAAACGTGATGTGTATCTGGGCCACGACGGGACCTAGATTACCTCTTTGACGCCCTGAGTGTGAAGTGGGGTGCGGGCATGCTATCCAGGTCGATCTAGTTGTGCCATAAGCTCGGTCGTCCAAGAACCCACACGTACAGTGACGGGGCAATCAACATTGAATATGTATTTGGACAAAATCGAGTATTCCATCACTCCGTTGCATATGCTTCAAAGAACACAGTGCCCCTTGCTGCATCCCATACTGCAGCAGGCGTTGTCCTTTGTGTCTTCCTCTTTTCCCATCTCGGCTTTTCCCGTCGATCTGTTGTCAACTCCCCCGACATCACCTCGTTGCTGTGCTTCTGCGGCGCCCGTCGGTTACATTGGTCTGCCGTTGGGTTTGCCCACACATGCGGAGCCTCAGATCAGTTTCGTCCGTGACACGGAGAGGCACCTAGGTAGGGACTGCAAGTACAACGTATAAGGTGCACTTGTGAATTACCTCACGCTTCATGGCACGCATTGGACTGTTTATGCCCTTCCCCACCCGGCTGAGATGAATGCATTGGCGTGGGCGATGGTGGTTGGAGTGGTGACTACGGCGATACGGCTGCAGGCACGGTTTCTGGGTTTGTTACCGTCGCTGGTTTCTCAAGACGTGGCGGCAAGGGTGGCGATGTCGTCGACGACAGCGATAGCAGGGTCAACGGGCGTACCGGGACATCGTCGATGAAGATGTCTGTATTGGTTTCACCGGCGGTGCCTTTCGTGCCACGTAGATGCATCCTACATGAGGTCATGTAAAACTTGCAGTATGTGCAATTCAAGTATCGAACACAGCTTGCGAATATACTATTCGATCAAATATTCGATCTAAAAATGATGTGATTTTTATCCATGAATAGTTTGTCGTAAGTAGTTTCAGGTATTTCGTACCACCACTCATCATTGACACTACAATATTTTGTAAGGTTCGAATCCGTTAGTACTACGTACATAAAGTGCACCTGTTGTTTTTTTGGCTCTAGAATGTAGAAGCCCCAACAACAAGCACGTCTGCAGAAGAAGCGGCAGCAGTTGCAACACCCAGCGGTAGATGCGAAGGATGCAGCAAACACGAAACATCATTTGTCCCCTCCGCTTCGTCAAACGCACCGCTTTGAGCCATCGCGAGTACCACGCAACTCAAGCGCCGGAAGCCTCCCCATGCATCTGTCTGAAGGCCCCTATTGCAGATTCATCCGTAGTTTCACTGTTTCCACTTGCTGCTCACGATCCCCCGTTGGCCGAAAAAATGCTTCCCAAAGCCGCTGTTGCTCATGACATCCAAGCGTTGTACAGGCATGAAGGAAAGGAAAGTGCCTCGATCGTGTACCGATGGTATTATATTCAGTTCTGATTCAATGTCTCCTTAAGAAGACAAGACGACACACCGCACCTCTGGAGATCGGAATGGAATACGAATCGAGGCATTGTGATCACAGGGCGAAAGTCAAACTAAAATGGTTTCGGAATTTCTTTTTACTTTGTTTTGAGATGGCACGCCCTGTGCAGTGAATTCAATATTTGCGGCATGTCCCTTGGCGTGTCAACTATTTTTGTGCGCGGCGGCCCCGCAGCATGACGAAACAAAACTATAGTTCGTCTGATACGTATACGTTTACTTTTACATAATAATTTCGTATTTTTGTCTTAACGCTTCGCATGTGAACACCTTCGTTTTTGGTGAAGATACAGCAGCCTACTTGCTGCTGTCACTGCTGCTGTGCGTTATGTTGATTGTACTCAGATACACGACATGTAATATATATGGTAGATTGGGGAGATCCACGCGGGAAAGGGATTCCAGCAGTAGGGTATTGGGATATCGGGGTAATGTGTGCCCACCAATGCCACTCGTCAACTGGAATCCTCTACTGCATGTGAGGCGAGTAAACTCTACAGCGAGGATGTAATATAAGAGGAGTTCCGTGTCATGTCTGGAGTCAGCCACGCGTTCCCATGCCAGCTGCGCCTATACCTTTAGGGATCAATCAACACGTTATGATGAGGCTCTGCTGCCGTCAAGGTAACGCGTGCCTGTTCCGTCGTCCTTACTATAAACTACCTCGTAGGAACGTCTGGTAGGTACATACCCTGGTATGAAAACACGTGGAACGAACAAACAGCCAGGGATTGACCAGCAAAATACTTTCGAGTCTGCTTCAGCATCGGCGTATCGCACCTCTGAAAACTCGACCGCTGTATACAACCACCGTCCTCTCCACCCCGCGCCTTTGCTTCTCCAATGCCTAACATACCGGCGACGGCCCGTGTGCCGAGAGAGACAGGTGAGACGTAGCCGTTACGGTTGAAACTTGGCCGGCAACATACACGTTCAATCTTGAAGATTTATATATTTCAAGTTGTCCAAGAGATGGCTTGAGCTTTTTAATATTCGAGTTCGATATTGTTTGCTGAGAGTTCGATAACTTGAAGAGATTTATTGTAAGTGGTGGAGATTGTTGCTTGCCTTAGTCAACTGACCATTGACCTCGCCAACCTTTCGAAACGGAGCACCGTTTCTACTCCCAATAGAGGCACTTACAACAGTTGGGTGCAACATCATCTATCTCCTAGGATAGCGATCGTTGTCTCGTAGCGGTCTACTGTATCCAACTCCTCCATGTTTCCGCAGTCGGCTATTTCCCTCATCTCCTTTTCTAACACATCACGTTACTCCTTGTATATTTCACATTCTTCTACCATGTGAGTTTTACTCTCTTTTCGTTTGCAACACGGGCACATCTGTGCATCTACTTTCTCCTCCTCGCGGCTACTGGTATACCTCTTTCTTCATTTCTGGAAAGTGCGGGTCACCTACACGAAAGCGCAGTTTCAAAGTTTTCACTAAGTCCATTGCGCCGTGTAAATACGTTTTCATTCTTATTCCTTCCCTCAATAAGCCCGTGTACCTCTAAGTGTTTTTCCGATTCCACTTTGTTTCTTTGCTCTAACATTTCCTTTCTATATATCCTTTCTTCTACTTCTGCCTTGTACCTCCACACTTCCTGGCGGACATCATATCTTCTTGGTTGCCCCCTCCATCGTTCCATACTTTATCAACAACGCATTTCCACCTTATTCCAACTCGCCCCTTTGTTGCTTACTCCCGTACAGCTCTATCAACGATGGCTGGCATCCTCCGTTTTGGCATGTTTTTTACGTATATTACCTCTTCAACGTTCTTGCGTCTCTATTTGTTATGAGTGGGTGCATTCCAAGCCCTGCTCTTAATGCTGCATTACCAGCCGGACTTGAGCATCTTAGGATTCTTTTAGCTGCTGTCATTGGTACTGTTTCCAACTCATTTACGAGTTTCGCGTTCCCTTCCCATACTTGTCCTGCATATTCTAGTATTGGTACAAGCACTATCACGTTCATCCGGATACATCTCTTAATCCTATTGTCAATGTACGAGTCTGTTAACATCGTTTTCGTCTTGCCTACTTGTGGTTTACCTTTTGCTTTTACTTGTGATATACTTGTATACCAAGAGCAGTCTTTTGATATCTCTATTCCAAGGTATGTATACTGATCTACTATCACAATTCATCTTCCCACCGCTTCCAACTGAAATTTGCCGGGTCTACCGTATCTCCGTTACAACCAACACTGCGCATTTCTTGGCGTTCGCCGTCACCCTCCATTCGTAGTGTACTGCTCAATTCGTTTCTTCAACAATTCGGGTAGTCCTGATATTGTCACGAAGTCATCCGCAGCCATCAATCTCGACACTGTATCTTCCCCTACCGTGCGTCCCGGCCTTGTTGCCTCGACTGCCCTATCAGCTCGTCAATATATATAGATATATCTTGAATAGATTAAGCGGCAACGTACAATCCTTTGCATCTCCTAGTAAAAATATCAACATACTTCGATATTTCTCCGTCCATCACCACAGCACTTTTCGCGCCTTCCGTCATTTTCTCATCATTCTCCATATTATTCCTCTGATTCCTATTTCCCACGGTGATTTCCACAATCCATTTCTCCTTACTGTGTCTTAGACTTTCTGTATATCTAGAAAAAAAAGTACGTTTTTAGTCCGGCGTCTTTCCTACCTTGCACAATCTTACCTAAGGTGTACACATGGTCTACGCAGCTACGGTTTGGCCTAAACCCTGCTGCCTTTTGCTTATTTTGTCCTCCTTCTCCAGCATCGGTCCCATTCTATCGTACAAAAATCTTGAAAAATGTTTCGCCTGCTTAATAGCGTTATCCCTCTATGGTTCCCAGGGTCAGACTTATCTCCTTTCATGAATAAGTTTACTACTACCCCTCCTCTCCACCTCCTAGGCGCGTGCTCGTTCTTCCGTATCCAGTTATACAACATAACCATCATGGTAAGCATTCTTCCCCACCGTACTTATACATTTATGCTGCCGTTCTATACATACGTTTATCTACACCCTTATTTTCTTCTTCCCTTGTGAACTCTCTCTGTAACCCTTCCGAACCACTCTTTTCCCTTTCGGATGTGTCCACGTTCGCCTCTGCTCACGCGTTGATTTCCTTCTCGTATTCTGCGTCGAACTTTCCGTTGGTTGGGGTATTCCTCTATGGACCCCCGTAATAGCTTACTGTATTGCTTTACTAGTACTTCACTTTTGCCCTTCAAAAGAGAAGCCATTCCCGTGTCTGTCTCTCCGGCTTGTTTGCCCAGTATCCCTTTTATCCCTACCTATATCTGCTTCATCCCGCCCTCAAAGTCCTCATTCGTTTTATTTACTACGTATTTCCGTATCCCTTTCTTTTTCTTCTCTACTATCTCTTTTACGCTCTTTCAAGCTGTAGCGTATTCTTCCCGCCCTGTCGTATTATTAGTATTACTCCACGTATACTTTGTGTGTGCCTTGTTCCTTACTCTTGTAGCCTTTTTCACTTTCTCATCCCACCATTTCACTGCTATGTTGCGAATTATCAACTACATCTGTATTACGTTAGTTGCTGTGGTCTTGACCTGCTCCCATCTTCTATGATCCTAGCTCTTGCATAATCCCGTTCTATATCGTTCCTTCTTGTACCTATTGTTTCCAACAGCTCGGAAAATTGCTATGATTTCAGGCCATCTCTTCGTATACTTCTAGTTTATCTATTCTCGATCGGTGCAATTTCCTTCCTCGTGTAAGTGAGATAACTATCGTCTGTTGACTGTCTGTCCTTATTAGAGAGTAGTCTGTAGTTCCTACGTCCGCAGCGAATACATGTAGTTCCATTTCCTTACCACATTTTCTACTACTATCCCTTTTGTATGCATTGTCTAGTCCATTCCAGCTGTGCCTTTTTCATACTGTCGTTCAACGTCTTCATCTCGTTGTGCTTGAGGAACTTCAACATATCTTCCCCGTTCTGATTATTTGTTACTTCCCCATCTTGTCCAATATTCTCGTTCGGTTTGCTTGCCTCCCCAATTCTTGATCGAAAATCTGCCACTAGTACTACAGTACTCCTCCTTTCCTCTAATACTTATGTACATCTACTGCTACTTCTCCGAACTTCCTTTGCGTATCGTTTATCGTACTCGCGGTCTTACACCTCGAACACGATAGTCGTCCAGTATTTGCAGCTTTTACTTTCGAAATACTCGGTATGGCCCAGCACTCTCAGTATCAACTCCAAACTATACTATGTATAGACTATTACCTCCAGTATTGACCTCCTAATATACTGCACTGGTCCTGGCGGGTGTTGTTACGATCGTTGTATAATGCTCTTAGGTTTGGTGTTTGGCCGTTCGTGACGCGTGCTACTGCCGGGGTGGCACATTCTCGCCTAAAATCTCTGTCAAACGGGGCTGCTAAAGAGAAGGAATTACCTGGTACCCAACATCATTGAAATACCACTCTAGAATCTCACAAGTGAGTGTAGTGTATATGTGTTCATGTTCGAGTGTTGTGCACTTGGTTGCCCCTTTCCTTTTTTCTGGTCGTTAGTGCTTGGGTGCTTCGACAGTGAGGGACTCGTGAATAGGGAAGCAACATACACTGCAAGTAGCATTCATCTAGTGCTGCTTATCGTCTTGCGACTGCCCACAAACGCGTGATTCTCACAACGTTTCGCTCAGTTTCGAGAAATCGTGTGTTCATGAACATATTTCCGTAGTGCGTTTTGTCATAGAGCGCAAACAAACAAAACGAACACGATTGGCAGATTCTCTATTCACACTTTTCACTCCCCGAATACAGGAACGGCCAAACCGCTGGCTGTACTGGCCGTATCCGCAGAACAGTGTGACACAATGCTGCCAGTACGGGTAGCATTCGCAGTATAGGACCCCGATATCCTTGAAAGACAGAAAGAAGTACGGGCTGTAGGACTGCTAGCACTCGCAGTGTGAGCAATGTCGGACACGGATATACTGCATGTAGCCACTGGACCTCCAGAACTTCCCACCAGAAAAGGTATGCACCATGACTGGGGAAATATATCTGTGCGCGATTTGCAAAGCGGCCCAAACACGCGCTGTTTTTTCCTATATTTCTCCTTGTAACAAGACACGACGTTTCAGACTCATTCGTACCCTCAGCGATATTCCGGGAACGCCGTGGTCACAGGTGCTATCCCTTCTACTAGGTACAAGGTATAAGACCGTGTTCAATGTAACGACTAGGTACATGATACGGAGCATATACTGGAGAAAAAATACGACTGCGAACCTCGCCTGAAGCTCGAGGCAGTAGGTATCTACCTCGTCCTCTCGATACTATTAAAAATGGGAAGACGCTAATGAATTCTCCACTTTACGCGTTGTTGCATATTTCGTCCGAATGGTGCGACTCAGGAACACATTGTCCATGCCATCTAACCACTAAAGTAGACTTTCTGCCCCTTGACGCGTTTTTTGGCTTTTGACGACCAATCGCAGCCTAAGGGATTCTGCCCACAACGCGTTCCAACAACGAAATGCACTTTCCTACAGCCGAAGGTGCTCGTTTCCGATTGCCTGTTGGCGACTATCGTCCACTTCTCAGCACAAAACAAAACTCACGGGCGATACAGCTACTGCTGTGTGGAGTGTTGACTGGCGAAACGCACAAAATTCTCAGTAACCCCTGTGTTTGTCGGAATTTTTAGATTCGCATGCAGCCGACGCCCCCGCATGCTCTGGAACGGTCTCCAGCACACTCGTAGTCGCACATGACTCCCTTCTTAGTAGCATTGGAGCTACCGCAGTGGCATTCTGGAAGTAAGGCCATTTTTTTAGCGACGCCATCGCAGCAACAGCAGTTGTTTGGGTCACGCAGAAACGGAATGGGCAGACCACGTTAGAACAGAGTCGGTCGCTCTGATGTGACGTCAGTGGTTCTGATGCGACAAGTGTTCCTCTTTCCAATGAATCGCGGAAAATGGTATACGGTAAAGCTAAGGCAGCTCTGGCCCCTTTATCGCATGTCGCATTCCAAGGAGGACTCACCTCACCCTTCACAATTTTTCATTGCGTGTTGGCAAATGCAGCTTATCGTATTTTCAACCAGCTGCCGACGGCCTTTTCTAATATTTTGAAGCCACGCGTGTATTCGATATTTACGACTGACTGGGAGGCAGAAATTTACATCTACACTCGATGCACCTGGACCGTATGCCGCAGCGAAGTACTCCCAGCCCAAGGAACTGCAGCTGTCGGCGCACATCATAGGGAAAGATGAGTGGGCAAGAGGTGCAACTAAATCGCTTTAATATTGTACTTTTTGTTGTCTTCATTTGCATTTGCACATCCATACCTAGTTGGATTGTGTTCGTTGAGCGCTCACGAGCATCGCGACGCACTACTGGCTACATGCTGTCACGATCGTCCGAATGGATGATCCAGGGCCAAGGTTTTTTCTCACCTGCGTCGTCATGTGGCGCGAACTGGTCATTGGACCATTAACAGGTGTATGTCGCGAGTCGTCTACGTAGCAGCCAAGGTACGTGGAGGGTTTAGCCTTTCCTTTCCTGCGGCGCTTGCCACGTTTGGGGTGGTTTCTCTCCTTCTTGGTCGGGCTGGGAGTAGAGACCGGTGTGGACGCTGGAGTGGGAGCCGGGGTGAGCGCCGGAGGGGGAGCGGGACAGAAATCGTTGCCGACTACCCAGCCGGTCAGAAAGGACAGGTCAGGAGTGTTGCCCCAATCGTCTTTGTAGTGCGCGGATACGACGACGCTGCCACAGGGAACCTCGCCGCACACGTCTAGTATGAAATCGAAGTCCCTAGGGGTGGACTCCAGGTCAACTGCGGAAACGGTGACGGTGATTCCGGAGATGGATCCCGATGAGGTAGAGTCGATCGGCACGCTGAACTCGATGGTCACCATGGCGCCCGTTGATGGGCACGGTATGACGACGCCTCGACTTCACGAGAGGATGTTTGCCAAAGCCGCTGGAAATCGTGTAGGATGGGAGTTGTGCAGGCAACGAAAGGAGAGGAATTTCCGGAATTTTGAGAGAGGGATTGGATTCGATCAATATGCAAGTATACTTGAGTGTACAGTACCTCGTCAGGATGTCGACGTCATGGTTTACGGCTCACCTTGAAATTTCTTCACTAAGCAAATACGTATGCAACTTCTGATGACATGGAGCTGGAGAAGCATAACCGTACGGGTAGTTGTAGATATCCAGAATGAGGGGTATTTTTCTGTAGCCATGCGGTGGGCGATGACTCCCACGCCGCATCGCAACCCCGCTGGGTGTCTCGATAAAAAATATTTCGAGCGGATAAACGATGTGTTCATTGCTATGAATACGGTAGCTGGAAGCGTTTACTAAGCACGACTGGCGGGATTACATAGTGACGCGAAGTGCAGTGGGGCAATCACCTTTTTTGAGGGGGTCGAAATCAGTAGCTTAGAGCTGGCGACGTTTCTACGGTAGCGACGCCACAATGAGTAACGAATCCAAACATGCGACGAACCAGACAGCGTAGAGTCCAACCTTCAGCCGATGGACCACGGTCGAGAGCGACGTAGAAACGGGCAAAAAAAAAACCCATTGAAGTGATACTTGTACAGCATTGACTGCAGTACAACAACATTCGACTCTGCACGATGCATTGTCTACATGTACGAATAATGCGATGCATTTTTCCAGGTCGGTGGACGGCTGTAGCTGCTGCTCAGTATCGCGCGTCGTTCAGACAAGCAAGCTGCGTTATGAATAGGGTGCGCATGGTAGATCATCGCCGTAGCTATGTGCGGCTTAATATGGCCATCCCGTGCGATGTATCTAGACGCAGCGGCAATGTGAGCGTGCTCGTCTAGTAATCTCGTGTCTC
The DNA here is from genome assembly GCA_031763025.1 of Macrocystis pyrifera. Classification (NCBI taxonomy): domain Eukaryota; class Phaeophyceae; order Laminariales; family Laminariaceae; genus Macrocystis; species Macrocystis pyrifera. The sequence goes on along the minus strand of JASSKH010000004.1, from coordinate 2,299,609 downwards.
CCACTCTAATGTCACCTTCGGTCGTTTCAATGTATGCCATTCTCGACTACACCTCCGATATTATAACTGCCAATCCTAAGGTTGTACCTTTAGAGCAGTAGCCAGGCGGTTGAACCACTTTTATCGCCACCGCAAGCCCGAGCTACCGCCTGCCAACACAATACAATAACAGCCTACACATAGTCGATAAGTGCGGTGAGCACATCACAATACACAGGAGAAGTTTATCAAGATCCAGATATGGTTTTGTTCTACTGCGGAGGGCTGCTCCATGATCAGGCCAGACAGTGGGAAGGCTCGCAAAACAAATGAGAAAACCAGAGTCGAGTAGCACTTTAGCACGCCTGGTCATCTTTTGCCGGAACGATTGTACGATTCTACAATATAAATCTATCGAGCAGATGTATGGCTTGACATTCAACACCTACCTTCATCAATGCGTCAAACCATCAGGAAGTCGAGGCGTTCGCATTAGATAACTCCACCGTATCCGCGTCAAGGGTTGGAAAACTGTTTTCTTCTCGGCGATATTTTGAAGTAAGGGCCAGTACCTTCATTATCAAAGCTAACCTATACCATTGTAGCTAAATCCCGCACCAAGTGCCGCAAGTGCGTACGGTAACGTTGCGGCATACAACTCCACAACCATCGTGCGCGAAAGCTCGCCAAAGCATGGCCAAAATAAAACGCAGAAGCTGCACACGCGCAGTATAGCCAAACAATTTAGCCCATGCGGTCAAGCAGGCGCGTGTGTACAGGCAAATAATTCAGGAAGCCCATCATCAGGTATTGTTCAATAAGTACATCAATGTACCAGTATTGTTCAATACGTACATCAATGTACCAGATACCAACTTAAATATCAATGACTCCACACGTGCGAGGGAAGGGACTTGAACTCTCCACAGAAGTAGGAAGTGGCAACACTGTACTGTAGTATGTACTTTAGTTCTCCCTTATATTGTTCGCGTGTAGTACGGTATCTTCCGTTCAACACGTGCAATCGTAAGTAGATGCTTTTTCGACAATACCGCCAGTGGCCTTCATTTAGTCGGCATACAGTCGAGTAGGTCGAAATAGGTGACCTTGAACACGTTGGCGGCGTCGCCTCCGATCGCAAGACGTTCAGCAGTACCTTGCAAAGGGAGACGAAAGAGATTTAATCGACGCATCAAAGATAGTTGGTAAGTTAGAAGTAAAGAAAAACAGTTCTATGTCGGTTCTGTGTGCGCTCACTATGTTTGAGGAGGGACATTAACGACTTAACTGTTCCACTTTTTATGCTTTCCAGATTTTTTATGGTTGTTAGATATGAACTTTTCTAGTTGATATCCTGACTTGCCCAGTTACTAAGCGAACTTTTTAACGAAATCGTGACTTTCTACGCGCTAGTGGAAGAAAGGGATCGCGACAACTCCGCGCACAAAACATATTGATAGCTATGTCTATCCATAAGCTGCCTTACCCTCACCTACTCCAACAGCGAGCACGATTGTGCCCTCAGCCCTGGCGGAAACTGCTGCTGCTGTGGTGTCGACGAGGCTGCTGTTTTGGTCGTCGGTGATCACGATCATGAAATATGCGCTTGCAGGGTTTAAGCCTAGTAGCCGGGTGCCTTCATTGATGCCGATGGACGTGGTCGTGCCTTGCCTAGGTTGGACGTCAGCATCGGAAAAGTCGTTAAAGCTTTGGGCGTTGTCGAACATATCGGACGAGACTCAAGAGGTTGAGTACTGCACGTAGGATGTGGTTTCCCCCGTTGTCGAACAAGTTTCTGTCGGTGAAAGTGTTGACGGTGTCCATAGCAAAGTCCTGCTCCAGCTAAAAATCGGGCGCGCTGATGCCGGAAGACCAACCCAGAACGATTGCGAGCTTCACCTTTCAGAGCAGAAGGAAGCGCATATATTGCACTTACGTACTAGATCGTTGTTTGTGGTCGGTGCACTGTCGAGATTTGTATATAATGGACAATTATGCTTTGTGTATTGCACCGCCTACTAATGCGTGTGGATCATCGGGTAGTGGATATCGGCTACTGTAGCCGACTGTAGTATGAAGTAGGCCGCCCGCGCCATGTTCGTATATTATGCTTTGGGGTGCTGATTTGCATACATGCAAAAAAATATTCCGTGGCGCTGTACTCTACCGTGCTGTACTGTGCTGTAGTGTAGTCTACAGCAATAGTAATTGGTGGTAATCAGGCGCGACCTCAATAATACCTGCAGTGGTCACATCTATTTGCGATACATCATGCTGGGCGAATACGGATTTTCTGTATTGTGCTGAACCAATACGAACAAACATCTACGTACGTACGCGGTTGTTTGTATCCGTGACGTTTGGGCTCTTTCAGGGCGCAACGTGTCCAAACAGACTAAAATAATCCAATTCGAAAATCGAAGTAATATAATACTATTGCTGGCGTTGATTGGTCCCTGGCCCAAGCATCTTCCTGTTCGTTTTAAGGTTCCGAGAAAATGAATGATTTTACAATCCTTACCCAATGCCGATACCAAAACGTCGATGGCTGGAAATACATCGGAAAGCAAGTCAAAAACACAAACAGCAACAAATCAGAACGTCCTACTCGTCAGCGCAGTCGCGTCAATATATCATATCAGGACCGCCGGACACAGCATCTAACCCACAGCTCGCACGGCAACACAGCCGTACAGACCCCTCCGTAAACAGCCAGCAGGTGAACCTTAACACTACAGCCTCGACGTTCTCGGGCTTTGGTTTCCCGGCGTTCGAGCTAAAGCGGATATAGTTCGGGCAAAATCAGGATGATGCTCTCCAGAATGAGGTCGGAAGTTCGCTTGAAGACGAAAAATCTGCACCTGACATGTTTAGTCCAACAGAAAGAGCTTCCCGTAGCAGGAGGTGCCACTACGACTATTACGGGGGTCCATAGTTAATAGGACCTATGGTTTAAATAAAAATCTATATATTCTCCAATTTTCACAAACAAAGTTTGGTCCCGTTAACTATGGACCCCCGTAATAGTGATGTACGACATCTACAGCAGAGACAGTAGCAGAGGTAGGAGTAGACACGAGGCCAGGGTCAGCGTCGCTGTACGCTCGGCTTGTCAGTCTAACCCTCGAACCCTTTGTACACATACGTACTTGATTCTGCCGTGTGCTGCCTGGTTCCGAACTCGAACTTGGGCAAAGTGTGAAGACGAAATATGTGCACCTGACATGTTTTGTTCAACAGAGAGTGCTTTTCGTAGCAGGTGCCACCACTAGTACCGAATCGATGATGTACGACTCTACAGCAGAGCTCCTCCAGCAGCAAAACAGCAGCAGCAGTAGCGGTAGGACACACGAGGCCAGGGTCATCGTCGCTGCACGCTCAGCTTGCGTCGGTTTAACCCTTGAACCCTTTTGGTACACGTACTCGATGTTGTTGCGTGTTTCCTGGTTCCACACGCATAATTTGAAGACATAAAATCTACAACCTGACATACACATGTGTCCAACAGAGCTTTTCGTAGCAGGTGCCACCACTACTACTGCTGTACAACATCTACAGCAGATATTTTGCAGCTTCTCCGTCCTTTCATCAGTACGAGGGTCGGCCTGACAGCACCACCTGCATCATTTCTTGGCGACGTGGCTCGAACGTTGCTGCGGACAGATGGGCACAGCCTGGCTAGGAGTATTCTTAGAGTTGGTTTTCGTCAGGTAGAAATAAAAAAACAAACGTTACGTATGTTTTTTCCACTACTGTTGGTTCCGTTGTTTTCAACCATGGCCCAGCCACGTGCCTACAGACGTTGCCACACCTAGCTCGACCTACTGTGAACGACATATCACCGCACCAGCACGAGAAACTTTCAATTGCTTGTGTGCGTGCGCAAATTCCACCGGGATTGGTGCCGTGTGCGTTGAGCGCAGTGGTCAAATGTGGCCCAAAAAAAATGTTGATTTACACATACAACAGAGAAACTCCAAACAAGGCACCCTACCCTCGCATGCGAGCCGTTATGAAGAGGCCTTTATTTTCTTGGAAAATCAAGAAACAAAAAGCTCGCGCTTCGAAGCAATACTTTGTCAATACTGTGCACAGTAGAACTTCATAATATTCCGATGAAGAAAATTCATGTCGCTCACGCTAGGTCAGCGACGGGGCAACGTTCCGTTGACGCTAGGTATGATCAAGGGAGTGACAAATTCGCCGTGCAATGGTGGCCACCCCAAGGTCATCACGACTCGAGCGGCACGAACTCGACCATCAGGTCTAGAGCTCGACTTCTGTTGACGCTATACTGTGATACCTTCAGGAAAAATACCGCCACTTAAGCAGCAGTATAGCTAGTTTGCTCGTTGTTACCTAAATACACAAAGTAGGTTGGTAGCGAGTCCGTTGAACACCAAAACATCCATGTTCTACAGACCAATATGAAACCTAAACACCCCATAAAAAAGAGCACGCTTTGAAGGAAGTGTCGCACCAAGTTTTCTCGAATAGTTTTACAAATGATTTCGCCAAGATTACGTTATGTAGGGTTTGTGGATTCCGGGTACGGGTATGCAAGTTTGTTAGCCACGGAACTCACAGAAGTTCCGGGTATTGTCGCACGCGCGGGCATGCATAACTTACATACGTTCCGGGTACGGTTTGAACGTCGTACACATATCTCACACAGAGTTCCGGGTGCGAGTATGGATGCCGTACACCTCACAGGAGTTCCGGGTACGGTTAGTACCCAGGTCAATGCACGCCTCAAGGGCGCGAAACATCGACAGATTCACTCTTGAACCAAATGCAGGAAAAGTATTTGGTGTGATGCGCTTGGCGGAATGCATAAAGAACACCCCATTCTAAACATTTATACCAGTAAGTATACGTTGCAGTGTAACACATAGCAGTTAGTTGTCCGTAGTTGCGCAAATATCTGATGCATTCTCATTGGCTGGTTGATTGGTGTGATTTATGTATCTGTAAATTGTCCTACGGGAACATGCGGTGGATTTCTACGTTTTCCCGAATGGGTTCCTGTGATGCGGAGACCGGTCTAGGGTAGTGGTAAGGGTAGTGGCAAGGGACGCAGGTTGTTCTGGCAGCTGGAAAGCAGTGCTTCGCTTCTTCTGATTTAGATCTTCTTATTGATGGCGAGAGCTGAGGAGGTGCTCTGGTAGAGAAGTGAGAGGTAGGGGGGCGGGACTCGACGCCCAGATATACTCGTCCCACCCCACGCCACAAACTCTCCTAAATTCCTCTTATCTGATGTACTCCAACAGAACTTTCCTAATGGCTACCGATCGTTCTTCTGCTAATATAAGAACTTCTCACTTCGTAGTCCTATCTGCATCACGGAACATTCCTAAAATAACGATACTCTCGACTAACGGAATATCCGCCGGGTTAATCCATTCTTTGGATTATTCTCGTATTCGTGGAACTACAAGACTGCAACGTATTATCTATATCTATAGCCCATGAATACTCTACTCATATCACATTAGCCCACCCTGAATAGTCGTATATGCAGACCACAAGATGGTCGGAGGGTGATGACAAAGTTCATCCCGAACGGCCAGAAAAAGGTGGTCGAAGATGCGGCTATTCGAAACAAAAGAAATGAGGCTATAGATCCCCCCACACCTCGTAATAAAACCCAAACACTACGAAGAGGGGGTGTTCGCTGCGAACAACGACGGAAAGGGAGACTAAAGGAGAGAGACACAGAACTCATAGCAGAGGCGAAAGGAAAAATCACCCAAAATGAAGACAAAGAAAGACGAACGCAAAATGAGGCAGAAACCGAAAGCGAAGGCCGAAGAAGAAAACGAAGACCCAAATGAAGGCAAAAGAAGGACGTACAAGCGTTTCACTGGAGCCATTGTCTGGGGCCCAAGGAAGTACGAAAGGGTGGTTCGCTGAACCGGGTTGGCGAACGAGGAAACTCTAAAAAAGAGACAGCGATCACAATTCAAAAACATATATATATATCCGCTAGGCCCCATGCCTTGTCTTGTGGCGAAGGTCCTAACATGGTAGTCATCATGCGAGACAGAACGGACACAGCTAGAGTGCTATGAGGGCTGCGTGTACTAGGGACTACTAAAACCGAGAGACGCAACAAACAACGCGGCGTCTCGGAGACCTGTCCGTGGTGTGAACAAAACCAGCAAACGTAGCAAGGTAGCCAACTCAACAAAAACAAACTCAAAGACGGTGGCGGCAAGAAAATCGCAAGAAAATCCGCAAGAAAATCGGCCTAATGCGTGCAGTTTGAAGTTGTAGATAGCGCGGGGCCCAAAAACTAGCGTGTGCAACTCGGTCAACCGGGGCGACATTAAACGTCGTGTCGTTTGCCAGAGGACAGAGGGGGTGTGCGGGATACCGGACAAGAAAGAAAGAAGAAGAAAAGGGAAAGAGAAAACGAAATACCATCGGGACCAGAAAACAGACAAAAAGCTGGACACAGGTCAGGAGAGATCGATCGTGTCCGAACCGCATATGTATGGCCGATAACTCAGCGGCCTTCCGGGGCTGCAATGCTATCGGGACCCTACTTGTCAAACATGGAAGAAACACGGGTGAGCTGGAAGCTCGATATAGTCTTAGCTCGAGGACCGTCTGAAACACGGGTCGGCGGAAGTCGACTAAGGTCAGAGCACAGCTCAGGCTACAACACGATTTTACCTCGGCGTGATATCGCCGAGAATTGGCTGTAGGCTAGTGGAGTACAAACACAAATGCAAATGAAGGTATCGCTACGAGTCAGTGGCCTGAACGTAAGGAGGTTACACGGAGCCGTAGGCACATGATCGTGAGAAGATCTAGAAGAAGCGCTGCAGTCCCAAGCTTGGCCAGAACGTTCGTTGAATGCGACGACGCCAGATGTGATGCGGAGACCGGTCTAGGGTAGTGGTAAGGGTAGTGGCAAGGGACGCAGGTTGTTCTGGCAGCTGGAAAGCAGTGCTTCGCTTCTTCTGATTTAGATCTTCTTATTGATGGCGAGAGCTGAGGAGGTGCTCTGGTAGAGAAGTGAGAGGTAGGGGGGCGGGACTCGACGCCCAGATATACTCGTCCCACCCCACGCCACAAACTCTCCTAAATTCCTCTTATCTGATGTACTCCAACAGAACTTTCCTAATGGCTACCGATCGTTCTTCTGCTAATATAAGAACTTCTCACTTCGTAGTCCTATCTGCATCACGGAACATTCCTAAAATAACGATACTCTCGACTAACGGAATATCCGCCGGGTTAATCCATTCTTTGGATTATTCTCGTATTCGTGGAACTACAAGACTGCAACGTATTATCTATATCTATAGCCCATGAATACTCTACTCATATCACATTCCATCAAAATATATTACCGTGCGTGGTAGGATGATTTTCCAGGGTCACGGGGGACAGGGATGAGAGAGGCCCCTTGACCTCTGTACTCCACTAACGTGTAGTCTACAATAACGTGTACTCTACTACAACTTTAATTGGGACTTCGCAACACCTGGTACAATCTTTCTATCTCTTCTGTAACTCCCGCGCCTCATGGCAAGGTCGAGCGATGCTCCACCCGGCGAACAAGTTGTCCCCACAAGCTAGCGTGTCGATTAGACCACGTGCAAGCATTTGTTCTGTAGACTGGAAGCAGAATTTTAATGTTGGTGATGGGAAATTGTGATTTTTCAGCATCACGATTTTGCGTACCTGGCTATCATTTTATTTTTTTGTTTGATCACTTTTACTTTCCAGCGTAATTCGTAGGAGGATTACCCTCAGCGATCTGGTATGGTACCACGCATATAATATGTAGACCGTCTTGATTGATTGATTTGAACTCAAACTAGTATCACACCTTGGACCTGTAGCTCTGCCTCTGCTTCACTGCGCTGATACGTGTAGGTTGCGGCTACGTACCAGACAAGGTGTGTTTGCCAAGGGCTACGATTCATGCTACCGTGAATCACCGCAGTCATCTGATTGGCTTGAACTTCTTACGTACGTACAAAACTCACATTCTCTCATTCTTCCGAGAATGTTCTGCTTTGCACTTAGCTTTCGAAGTTGTATTATATTAATGCGCAACCCCCCGCCCGGAAAGGGGGGTTGGAGAAGGGGTGACCCCCCCGGGGCTGCCCCAACGGCAACCCCGCGCTCACATCCGTACACTCGAGTCAACTCCCAACCCAACTGGCGACACAGAACTCTCGACGCCAGCCTCCATCACACATGGGAGTTGACCCTATTTACTGATGTGTTCTTACTACCCCTTCCCCTCCCACTTGCAATCTCATAGGGAACGCATGTGATAACACACTTTACCATTTTTTACTTCTGCCCATTCACCACTCGGAGTGAATTAACTCGCCCCCACTCAGTGCTCTGGCCCGGCTGGATCCCACCGCTAAGTCCTTCCTGGGCCATAACGTCTGCTACCCAACTGGCGTCCTTTCCGTGACTGCGAACATACGCCTTGTACGCATCGGACGCCCATCGGCCCTCACGCTGCAACACCTCTGGTGTCGCCCCCCCCGCCGACAGGTGTGTTGCGCCCCTAATCCTCAGAGAGTGCAGAGCGAACTCCTCCGCACGCACGCCCGCCAACGCAACCACTTTCCGCAAAGCTGTCGTCGCTTGCTGCTGTGTCCACATGGACCATCTGCCATTACCAACGCCGAAAGCGGCAAGGGGGGCCGACGAGGGAAGAAACAGATAACAGGACATCAATTCGATCATGAGATCGACCGCACCGCCACCTTCGCCCACGCGCAACGCCGGACCGCAACGTACGCGCGTTAGAACCGCCCCTTTTCGCAGTTGGTCCCCTTTCGACCCACGAAACCGAACCTCTACGCGGTCCGCGGTGGACCACTGCGCAACTGTGAGCTGTATTTTTTCGCGAAAAAAGGCTACGTCGGCCCGTCGCAAACAATACGTCTCATGCACACGTGACCGAGTTTCGGCAAACATTTCCGAGGCGCGAGTCAAAAAACAAAATGAAGCGCAGAGGGCAAGCCACAAGACGCGACCCCCCGTCTGCCACGTAGATATCAATTTCTCGCCCGCGATCAACATTTCCCACAAACCGGCCTACGAACGGTTGCTTGGTTACCAGCGTCGGCATGCGAACGAGCGGCGCCTTTGAGTACATTAACCAAAACCGGATGAGTAGTGTCCAGTTCGAACCCTCGTGAAATACGATGAAAACACTTGATCGCTGACAAATGACTCTCGATGGTTGCCGACCGCAATTTCTTGGTGGCAAAAGCGTACGCTACGTACTCGAACAAATGCCACACGTTGGTCATGCTGTCTCCGCACCGGTCTAGGAATACAGACATGCCACACCGTACCCGAAAGTCTACCCACGCGCCAAAATGCCCCTGATAAGTGCGTTCAGACGAGGTCGCAATGGCATTTCGCATGAGTTCGAGGCCAACACCGAAGTACAGAGGTCTGTGCCCGCATCCCCCAGGTCCTGCTCCTGCCACGGAATATCGGGTCGAACGGCACGCAGATTAGCGAGGACGGAAGCACAGTCCCACCGTGAGATACCATCAGCGGCCACGTTAAAAATGCCCCGTACGTGTTTTGCGTCAAAGTGCCAACCAGAGGACAGTTCGAGCACACCAAGAAGGCGCATTAATGCGCCAGATCTCGGCTCCTTGCCCCCGCGACAACGGCGCACCCACTCTACGGCTGCCTCGTTGTCGCCCCGCAATAACACACAATCCCCCATTTCGAACGGACTTTCAGCACACGCAGAGACGAGAACCCATGCAGAAACCACCATGCCCAGCAGTTCGAGGACATTAATTGATATATCGTTCTCATCTGCAACGGACTTGCTCGATCCACAAAATCGAGCCCGTTCCCCTGCGTCAAGCTCGTATCGCCAGTACACACCAGTTTCAAGACAAAACCCCCCGACAGCGGTTTTAGATGCGTCCGAAAACAGAGTACGTCTAGGGGGGCGCTCAAGCAAATGATACATCGGAGCCGACATGGTTCCGCCGCGCGCGTCCAACCCTTCCTCAACGAACCACCTCCAAAACTCGAGGTCACCGTGGAACTCGGGTCCCAGGGCGAGACGCCGCCCGGGGTTTGCCATACGACAATCAAAATCAGCTCCGGCGGCAATGCGCGGCATACCAACCGAAGCCAACAAGCGGTTAACGAAAAAGCGCCCCGGACGAACAGCAAAGGACACATGCATGAGAAAGCCAACTAACTGTGACACCTGCTTCGCTGAAGCGGACGCACGAGACGAGGGCCACTCCGCGAGGATATCGTGCAGCTTGAGGCGCTTATGCGACGGCAACGTAACAGTAAGCGCTTCAGTATCAATAATCCATCCCAAGACTTCGAGTCGCGTGTCCCAGTTAGCGTTTTTCTTGGCTGACAAGAGGGGTGGATCGGAAACACCACGTTCGCCCAACAAGTCAAAATGGTCCGACGCCAGCGACTGTACAGCACGCAAGCAACGGCGGCCGTCCGGCCACCATTGCAACTCGACGAGAATGCCATCGTCAACGTAGTACCTCACAAAAAAAATTGCTTCCGGTGAGGCCTCCTGCGCCAGGAACGGGCCCACAATCACGCGGAATAGCAACAACCTGAACTCCCCGCGGCGGGGAGAGTTCAACGTGCGAAACGGCGGCAGCCCTATGTGGGGAAACATCTGCGCCTTGAAACGTAGTGTGGGTGTGAGCATGCTCGAGCGCAGAGGCCATCAACCCCCAAAACCCAGGACTATTACGCCAACCAAATTGCAAGCGCAAATCCACGACAACGCGATTGCCGAAAACGTACCCAAAGGTCGATGCGCCTGCCGGATCAACCAAAACCTGCCGAAAAGCGTCTTTAACGTCCACACGACACAGCAGGATCCGAGCGCGAATACCGTGCGTCTGTCGCAAAAACAACACCCGTAAAAGCACATCACGAAGCACGTGTCCGAGCTCGCACGATGGCGCGGAGTCAAAGTCAGTGTCACCGTTAACACTGGTTCGACCATTCCCGCGCGCAAACGTGAGATCGTGAATAATCCTTAACTTGGGTTCGAGAACGACGCTCAGCGGTGAAATGCGAAGACCCTGGATCTCGTCTGCAAATCGCAATTCAAACACCACCGCTCGGCCGTGCACAACGTCTGCGCATATCTTATCGTGGATAGCCACCGTATGCATGGCAACGCCCGGGTGATTACCATACGCGAGTTCTGTGGTCAAATCCCCCCCCCGTGCAACGCAAACAGGCGCGCCTGGCGCCAGCACAGGAAGCAACAAAGAAATACGGGGGAATTTTTTGATCTCACCAAACCAGTGCTGTACGACGGCAACGTTAATATGTGAAGCGAACAATGAGGCGCCGATGGTGGACAGGAAAAGAGGAACACTGCCTTGACACTGTCGCAAGAGTGAGGAGCTGATCGAAGCGATCTGATCGAGGCTCGCTGAGCCTCGCCCAGATACTGCCTGCGCCACTACCTCCCGAGCGGCGATCCACGCATCTACCTCATCTGTGATCGCCTCCAAACGCACGTCACCGACCGCACCCTGCACGCACACCGGGTCCACGGACCCATCACCCTGCACACACACCGTGTCACCGGGCAAATAACTCGCACGCACGCCCATATCCGTACCTTGCTTTGAGAAGGGAACCGAACCCGGAGTCACCGCGACGCGATCTCGCCCGACACCGCCGTCGCCAGCCAGAGCACCTAAGGCGCGCCCCCGCAACCCCCCCCCCCTCCTTCGTGGGTTGCCAGCCGAGTGCCCGCTCCGCCGCTGGCGACAAGCGCCGTCGCCGCTCCGCCACCTGCCCGCGCCGCCACCGCCCCCCCCAGTGTTGGCCCAACCGACAGGAAGGGTCCGTGTCTTCATCCCGAACCAGAGCCGCCACCTGCCCCGGCCCCCCCACGACCCCCACCTGGGCGGAGCACCATAGCCCGCGACCCACCAGCCTGCGCCTCCGCGCCTCCTCGCATTACCCCGGCCGGTGCCGCCGATCTCCCATCGAGGAGCGCCGTAGGAGACGAGGCGTCGGACGGGGTATTAGCGTGCACGAATTTGCAGTCGGAGAACCGACATCGAACCGTGGACGAAAACATCCTGCACAGCGGGGCGTTCTTCTTTCTGGGCGGACCCATCCTGGCGGGGGCGAGGCTTTGGCTCCGCTTGTATGCCCCATCCCGACTGTCGCGTGGACCTTGGAGACCCTCGACAAGCCTCAGAACGTCGCCCCCGGACGAGCAAAAGGAGAGCGTGCGACTGAAGGCAGGGACAGGCGGCGCGTCCAACACCGCGTCAGACTGAGGGGGCACGGTCAACGGACGAACTTGCTGGGCGAACCTCATCAGGTCGTTCACCCAAAGACGTAAGTCGTCGTTCACCATTTCGCTCATGACGGCCCTCGCCGTGGAGCTGGACAGCAAAAAGATATTGCTGAGAGTGTGACGGTGCAGACCAGCAGCCGCGGATGTAAAGGAGGTGTTGACGGGTGCCAGCCGGTCCAGGCACGCGCGGTCGTCGGCGACCTCCGCCGAGAGTCCAACTGTAAGAACCGCCATAAGAGCCTGGCGCAGGAGATCCAGGCGGTCCGCGACCATCACCAGGTGGTCAACCGGGCGATCGGCACGTGGCCCATACAAGGCCACGTCAAAATTGCTGATGGCACGAAGCTGAGCTGCCACCGCCGCCGTAACATCGACGCTCTCCCCCACAAACCACTGGATATCCGCGGCCGACTCGCCGAGGTTCGGGGGCAAGCGTCCCCGAAGCAGCCAGTGTTTGCGAGATGACATTTTTTTTTCCACATGGCCGTGTCGTCGGTGAGCTGCGATTTCTGTACATGGCGCTCCCTCGCATCTCCGCTGTCCCGCACAGAAGGCTCACGGTCGGGAAAATTGTCAACAAACTGCTGGAGGAGCACTTCGTTGTTGGCGATCTTGGATACGCTGCTGGTGACGGCGTCCCGAAGGCCAGCCACAGACAGGAGCACGTTGTCCAGTGTAGATTTGACGCCTAGTATATCCGTGTCTATTCGGGAAAACTCGGATGCCACCTGGTTTTGCCAATGCAGAACGTAAGCCGTCGATACTGCTCCCCCCGAGGCTGCCGGCATAGATGAAGGACCAGCCGAAGCCGCAGTGGTGGCAACAGCAGCTGCAGCGTTGGCCTGGCGAATGGACGCAGCGTCTTCCGCGGCCTGGCGAGCCTCGGCCTCGGCTATCCCAACACGGCGTGCGTCTACCTCCGCTTGCACAGCAGCTACAGCAGCATGAGCGTTCGCCTCAGCTTCTGTTTGTGCAGCAAACCTCGCAGCCTGCGCCTCGCGCGCAATAGTAGACGCATTGGCCGTGGCCTCCGGCGACTTGCTCTCGTCGGACATCCCGAACTCAAACTCAAACTAGTCTCACACCTTGGACCTGTAGCTCTGCCTCTGCTTCACTGCGCTGATACGTGTAGGTTGCGGCTACGTACCAGACAAGGTGTGTTTGCCAAGGGCTACGATTCATGCTACCGTGAATCACCGCAGTCATCTGATTGGCTTGAACTTCTTACGTACGTACAAAACTCACATTCTCTCATTCTTCCGAGAATGTTCTGCTTTACCTGCCAGTGATTGCAAATAGATCTCGAATTGTGAATTCTAGCATCTCAGTTTGTGTACCTGTTAGGTGTTACTACGCTGCTGGTATCGAAAAAGCAGGTTTAGGGAGTACTTTTGAATATGATTGCGGGATGAGCGCCTCCCATAGATGGTTTTCTAAGTGTGAAGCTGGACGTAGTTACTGATGAGCCTACCATGCCACGACAACTTGTCTACCGCCGCCCGGAGCAAAGGCACCTCAACTCGGAATTACACAGAAGAGCCGTATCTCCGTCTCTACAATGCTATCAGTAGTCTAAACACTACGCACGATGCTCAAAAAGATAAAAATAATAGTGCTGACGACCTGCACTGCCGTACACTATTGGTGTTAATATCAGTCTAAGTGCATGTAATTTGGAAGAAAATACAGGAACCATACTGCTGTTGTACGCTGTACTGCAGTTTTTGTTTATTTATTTCCCGAACAAGGTTGATTTATCGATATACGGGGTTGGTGAACACTAAACCACAAGCGTACAGGGGGGGTGGCTCGCAGTATGCTTTTTACACATACGTACATAAAGGACGTATACAATATATACCCAAAATACAAAAACTGTACGGCAAGATCCCGAAGGACCCTTTGGCTCGCATGTGGCTCGCAGCACGCGTTTGACACATACGTACATAGAGGACGTATACAATATGTCCATAATACTAAAACTGCTGTACGGCAAGATCCCGAGGGACCCTTTGGCTCGCAGTACATCTGCGTTTTGCCCAAACGTACATAGAGGACGTATACAATATATCCATGATACTAAAATTGTATGACAAGATCCCGAGGGACCCTAGAGCCTATCTCTCTTCCTATCTTGACGAGTTATCACGTTGACTCGTTGAAACAGCACCTACACAGCAGCAGTATCTGCTGGATGCACTACACAACACCCGTATGTATATATGTAGGGTGAAGAATCAGCACGGACACTATTGCTGAATGTCGACGAGTAGAAGAACGGTTTAATGTGAAGAACACACACATACACCATATTCACACGGGGCATACTTGAAGCTGGATGAACAGAGTGAAGCTGGGTAGAAGACGTTGGTCTAACAAACTCAAGACAACAACCTGGAGGATGTATATAAATATGTTGGTAATACTATTGGTCGTACGGCAACATCTCCCTCGATATTTGGGCCTTACGATAGTTGTCCCTTATTACCGCAGCAAAGCATCAACACCACTGCCTCTCGGCATAAAGTACTGCTGTTGTGAAGCCGTTCTATATGGTATTCATACTGCTATACAGAAATTAACTGTTGATGATACTACAGGTCGTACGGCAAGATCTCCCTCGATCCTGGGCCCTAAAACAGTGTCCCATACTGCCGCAGCAAAGTATCAACACTGCTGCCTCCCGGCATGAAGTACTGCAGTGAAACCGGTCCGCTGTCCGGTATAGCAATCAGGTTTTTATTCGGGTGAGAGTACCGCATGAAAGCTACACGTTGAAACGCAGAATATTCTCGGAAGAAGAGAATGTGAGTTTTGTACGTACGTTAGAAGTTCAAGCCAATCAGATGACTGCGGTGATTCATGGCAGCATGGATCGTAGCCCTTGGTAAACACACCTTGTCTGGTACGTAACCGCAACCTACACGTATCAGCGCAGTGAAGCAGAGGCAGAGCTACAGGTCCAAGGTGTGAGACTAGTTTGAGTTCGGGATGTCCGACGAGAGCAAGTCGCCGGAGGCCACGGCCAATGCGTCTACTATTGCGAGCGAGGCGCAGGCTGCGAGGTTTGCTGCACAAACAGAAGCTGAGGCGAATGCTCATGCTGCTGTAGCTGCTGTGCAAGCGGAGGTAGACGCACGCCGTGCTGGGATAGCCGAGGCCGAGGCTCGCCAGGCCGCGGAAGAAGCTGCGTCCGCTCGCCAGGCCAACGCTGCGGCTGCTGTTGCCACCACTGCGGCTTCGGCTGGTCCTTCATCTATGCCGGCAGCCTCGGGGGGAGCAGTATCGACGGCTGACGTTCTGCATTGGCAAAACCTGGTGGCATCCGAGTTTTCCCGAATAGACACGGATATACTAGGCGTCAAATCTACACTGGACAACGTGCTCCTGTCTGTGGCTGGCCTTCGGGACGCCGTCACCAGCAGCGTATCCAAGATCGCCAACAACGAAGTGCTCCTCCAGCAGTTTGTTGACAATTTTTCCGACCGTGAGCCTTCTGTTCGGGGCAGCGGAGATGCGAGGGAGCGCCATGTACAGAAATCGCAGCTCACCGACGACACGGCCATGTGGAAGAAAATGTCATCTCGCAAACACTGGCTGCTTCGGGGACGCTTGCCCCCGAACCTCGGCGAGTCGGCCGCGGATATCCAGTCGTTAATGGGGGAGAGCGTCGATGTTACGGCGGCGGTGGCGGCTCAGCTTCGTGCCATCAGCAATTTTGACGTGGCCTTGCATGGGCCACGTGCCGATCGCCCGGTTGACCACCTGGTGATGGTCGCGGACCGCCTGGATCTCTTAAGCCAGGCTCTTATGGCGGTTCTTACAGTTGGACTCTCGGCGGAGGTCGCCGACGACCGCGCGTGCCTGGACCGGCTGGCACCCGTCAACGCCTCCTTTACATCCGCGGCTGCTGGTCTGCACCGTCACACTCTCAGCAACATCTTTTCGCTTTCCAGCTCCACGGCAAGGGCCGGCATGAGCGAAATGGTGAACGACGACTTACGTCTTTGGGTGAACGACCTGATGAGGTTCGCCCAGCAAGTTCGTCCGTTGACCGTTCCCCCTCAGTCTGACGCGGTGTTCGACGCGCCGCCTGTCCCTGCCTTCAGTCGCACGCTCTCCTTTTGCTCGTCCGGGGGCGACGTTCTGAGGCTTGTCGAAGGTCTCCAAGGTCCACGCGACAGTCGGGATGGGGCATACAAGCGGAGCCAAAGCCTCGCCCCCGCCAGGATGGGTCCGCCCAGAAAGAAGAACGCCCCGCTGTGCAGGATGTTTTCGTCCACGGGTCGATGTCGGTTCTCCGACTGCAATTTCGTGCACGCTAATACCACGTCCGACGCCTCGTCTCCTACGGCGCTCCTCGATGGTAGATCGGCGGCACCGGCGGGGGTATTGCGAGGAGGCGCGGAGGCGCAGGCTGGTGGGTCGCGGGCTATGGTGCTCCGCCCAGGTGGGGGTCGTGGGGGGGCCGGGGCAGGTGGCGGTTCTGGTTCGGGATGAAGACACGGGCCCTTCCTGTCGGTTGGGCCAACACTGGGGGGGGCGGTGGCGGCGCGGGCAGGTGGCAGAACGGCGACGGCGCTTGTCGCCAGCGGCGGAGCGGGCACTCGGCTGGCAACCCACGAAGGAGGGGGGGGGGGGGGGGTGCGTGGGCGCGCCTTAGGTGCTCGGGCTGGCGACGGCGGTGTCGGGCGAGATCGCGTCGCTGTGACTCCGGGTTCGGTTCCCTTCTCAAAGCAAGGTACGGATATGGGCGTGCGTGCGAGTTATTTGCCCGGTGACACGGTGTGTGTGCAGGGTGATGGGTCCGTGGACCCGGTGTGCGTGCAGGGTGCGGTCGGTGACGTGCGTTTGGATACGATCACAGATGAGGTAGATGCGTGGATCGCCGCTCGGGAGGTAGTGGCGCAGGCAGTATCTGGGCGAGGCTCAGCGAGCCTCGATCAGATCGCTTCGATCAGCTCCTCACTCTTGCGACAGTGTCAAGGCAGTGTTCCTCTTTTCCTGTCCACCATCGGCGCCTCATTGTTCGCTTCACATATTAACGTTGCCGTCGTACAGCACTGGTTTGGTGAGATCAAGAAATTCCCCCGTATTTCTTTGTTGCTTCGTGTGCTGGCGCCAGGCGCGCCTGTTTGCGTTGCACGGGGGGGGGATTTGACCACAGAACTCGCGTATGGTAATCACCCGGGCGTTGCCATGCATACGGTGGCTATCCACGATAAGATATGCGCAGACGTTGTGCACGGCCGAGCGGTGGTGTTTGAATTGCGATTTGCAGACGAGATCAGGGTCTTCGCATTTCACCGCTGAGCGTCGTTCTCGAACCCAAGTTAAGGATTATTCACGATCTCACGTTTGCGCGCGGGAATGGTCGAACCAGTGTTAACGGTGACACTGACTTTGACTCCGCGCCATCGTGCGAGCTCGGACACGTGCTTCGTGATGTGCTTTTACGGGTGTTGTTTTTGCGACAGACGCACGGTATTCGCGCTCGGATCCTGCTGTGTCGTGTGGACGTTAAAGACGCTTTTCGACAGGTTTTGGTTGATCCGGCAGGCGCATCGACCTTTGGATACGTTTTCGGCAATCGCGTTGTCGTGGATTTGCGCTTGCAATTTGGTTGGCGTACTAGTCCTGGGTTTTGGGGGTTGATGGCCTCTGCGCTCGAGCATGCTCACACCCACACTACGTTTCAAGGCGCAGATGTTTCCCCACAAGGGGCTGCCGCCGTTTCGCACGTTGAACTCTCCCCGCCGCGGGGAGTTCAGGTTGTTGCTATTCCGCGTGATTGTGGGCCCGTTCCTGGCGCAGGAGGCCTCACCGGAAGCAATTTTTTTTGTGAGGTACTACGTTGACGATGGCATTCTCGTCGAGTTGCAATGGTGGCCGGACGGCCGCCGTTGCTTGCGTGCTGTACAGTCGCTGGCGTCGGACCATTTTGACTTGTTGGGCGAACGTGGTGTTTCCGATCCACCCCTCTTGTCAGCCAAGAAAATAACTAACTGAGACACGCGACTCGAAGTCTTGGGATGGATCATTGATACTGAAGCGCTTACTGTTACGTTGCCGTCGCATAAGCGCCTCAAGCTGCACAATATCCTCGCGGAGTGGCCCTCGTCTCGTGCGTCCGCTTCAGCGAAGCAGGTGTCACAGTTAGTTGGCTTTCTCATGCATGTGTCCTTTGCTGTTCGTCCGGGGCGCTTTTTCGTTAACCGCTTGTTGGCTTCGGTTGGTATGCCGCGCATTGCCGCCGGAGCTGATTTTGATTGTCGTATGGCAAACCCCGGGCGGCGTCTCGCCCTGGGACCCGAGTTCCACGGTGACCTCGAGTTTTGGAGGTGGTTCGTTGAGGAAGGGTTGGACGCGCGCGGCGGAACCTTGTCGGCTCCGATGTATCATTTGCTTGAGCGCCCCCCTAGACGTACTCTGTTTTCGGACGCATCTAAAACCGCTGTCGGGGGGTTTTGTCTTGAAACTGGTGTGTACTGGCGATACGAGCTTGACGCAGGGGAACGGGCTCGATTGTGGATCGAGCAAGTCCGTTGCAGATGAGAACGATATATCAATTAATGTCCTCGAACTGCTGGGCATGGTGGTTTCTGCATGGGTTCTCGTCTCTGCTTGTGCTGAAAGTCCGTTCGAAATGGGGGATTGTGTGTTATTGCGGGGCGACAACGAGGCAGCCGTAGAGTGGGTGCGCCGTTGTCGCGGGGGCAAGGAGTCGAGATCTAGCGCATTAATGCGCCTTCTTGGTGTGCTCGAACTGTCCTCTGGTTGGCACTTTGACGCAAAACACGTACGGGGCATTTTTTAACGTGGCCGCTGATGGTATCTCGCGGTGGGACTGTGCTTCCGTCCTCGCTAATCTGCGTGCTGTTCGACCCGATATTCCGTGGCAGGAGCAGGACCTGGGGGATGCGGGCACATACCTCTGTACTTCGGTGTTGGCCTCGAACTCATGCGAAATGCCATTGCGACCTCGTCTGAACGCACTTATCAGGGGCATTTGGCGCGTGGGTAGACTTTCGGGTACGGTGTGGCATGTCTGTATTCCTAGACCGGTGCGGAGACAGCATGACCAACGTGTGGCACTTGTTCGAGTACGTCGCGTACGCTTTTGCCACCAAGAAATTGCGGTCGGCAACCATCGAGAGTCATTTGTCAGCGATCAAGTTTTTTCATCGTATTTCACGAGGGTTCGAGCTGGACACTACTCATCCGGTGTTGGTTAATGCACTCAAAGGCGCCGCTCGTTCGCATGCCGACGCTGGTAACCAAGCAACCGTTCGTAGGCCGGTTTCGTGGGAAATGTTGATCGCGGGCGAGAAATTGATATCTACGTGGCAGACGGGGGGTCGCGTCTTGTGGCTTGCCCTCTGCGCTTCATTCTGTTTTTTGACTCGCGCCTCGGAAATGTTTGCCGAAACTCGGTCACGTGTGCATGAGACGTATTGTTTGCGACGGGCCGACGTAGCCTTTTTTCGCGAAAAAATACAGCTCACAGTTGCGCAGTGGCCCACCGCAGACCGCGTAGAGGTTCGGTTTCGTGGGTCGAAAGGGGACCAACTGCGAAAAGGGGCGGTTCTAACGCGCGTACGTTGCGGTCCGGCGTTGCACGTGGGCGAAGGTGGCGGTGCTGTCGATCTCATGATCGAATTGATGTCCTGTTATCTGTTTCTTCCCTCGTCGGCCCCCCTTGCCGCTTTCGGCGTTGGTAATGGCAGATGGTCCATGTGGACACAGCAGCAAGCGACGACAGCTTTGCGGAAAGTGGTTGCGTTGGCGGGCGGGCGTGCGGAGGAGTTCGCTCTGCACTCTCTGAGGATTGGGGGCGCAACACACTTGTCGGCGGGGGGGGGGCGACACCAGAGGTGTTGCAGCGTGAGGGCCGATGGGCGTCCGATGCGTACAAGGCGTATGTTCGCAGTCACGGAAAGGATGCCAGTTGGGTAGCAGACGTTATGGCCCAGGAAGGACTTAGCGGTGGGATCCAGCCGGGCCAGGGCGCTGAGTGGGGGCGAGTTAATTCACTCTGAGAGGTGAATGGGCAGAAGTAAATTATGGTGAAGTGTGTTATTACATGCGTTCCCTATGAGATTGCAAGTGGGAGGGGAAGGGGTAGTAAGAACACATCAGTAAATAGGGTCAACTCCCATGTGTGATGGAGGCTGGCGTCGAGAGTTCTGTGTCGCCAGTTGGGTTGGGAGTTGACTCGAGTATACGGATGTGAGCGCGGGGTTGCCGTTGGGGCAGCCCCGGGGGGGTCACCCCTTCTCCAACCCCCCTTTCCGGGCGGGGGGTTGCGCATTAATATAATACAACTTCGAAAGCAAAGTGCAAAGCAGAATATTCTCGGAAGAAGAGAATGTGAGTTTTGTACGTACGTAAGAAGTTCAAGCCAATCAGATGACTGCGGTGATTCATGGCAGCATGAATCGTAGCCACACCTTGTCTGGTACGTAGCCGCAACCTACACGTATCAGCGCAGTGAGGCAGAGGCAGAGCTACAGGTCCAAGGTGTGAGACTAGTTTGAGTTCCCGGCCACCCGCCCGTGCTTTTGAGGGAGTCAGTGGGGGGGGAGTTCAATAGTCGCAGTAACGTTTGCGTTTGTTGCTGTATGTTATACGTACCCGGTAATTTCGCGGATGGTGCGACCGGGTGTCGTAGATTGCGCGAGTGGCGGCGTGGGCTAGCCGCCTTATTTGGCGTTTGGTATGGTTCGATGCAAGTGGGGTTTCTTTATATCATACTTTTATAGTTGATTAAAGTAAACATGGCGTTGACGTGGTGTTGCATCGGCTCGGATTTTGCGCGCAATCTGAAAGTATCGGAGAAGGGGGTTATCCGTATATTAACACTGAAGTGCATTGTTAGTTTAAAATGTACTTGTGTTATTGTATATGCCTGGTACAAGTACGTGTCGATTTTCTCACGTGTGAGGTTATCTTGTACTTGGTGTGGTTTCTCGAGTTATTTGTCAGAAACGGCTTTTCTGATAGCGGTTTGGTAGGCTGGCGTCGAGAGTTCTGTGTCGCCAGTTGGGTTGGGAGTTGACTCGAGTATACAGATGTGAGCGCGGGGTTGCCGTTTGGGCAGCCCCGGGGGGGTCACCCCTTCTCCAACCCCCCTTTCCGGGCTGGGGGTTGCGCACTAATATAATACAACTTCGAAAGCAAAGTGCAACTGAGAACTATACAACGATTCATGTGTTCACAACATAGCTGGTGTTGTGGTCTTCTCGCACGCGGTACGTTGGCATTTCACTTGTTCTACCCGTTACGGTATTCTCGTACCCGGTACGTTGGCAATTCACTTGCTTTACCGGTATTCACCGGTACGCTGGCATTTCCCTTGCTTTCTTGTTTTACTAATTGCTTTGTCTGCAAATAATAATAAATCAGAACGGACACTGGGTTGGACTGATGTAGTTGGGTATATAGAACGGTATGGCACACACATAAGGGAAGTAGGTACCCCTACGACTCATATCCGTGGGGCCTCCATACATTCTACATCCAGTAGTATTTTATAAAATTTGAAATGCGTCAGCTGTGAGTTCGACTGATTAAATAGCTGATACTCAACTTTGCAACCGCGTAATACGCCTCGTCTATATTCCAGTAGTATTATAAAAAGGTTTTTACATCCGTACGATCGCACATTATTCATGCTGACTGCAAAGTATATTGTCTTCATTCATATTCTATAATATACAGCAGTATCTTCAGCATACCGAGCGGTATCACACAGCCTCAGTTTACTCTTGGCAGATACCCCGTATAATTCCGTCCACTACGGCGAGGAAGTGAGCAATGAGATAATTGCTGCTGTGCATGAGCTTCGTACGATACTATTAATGTTGTACTTCTCCGTCCATGGCCAAAGATTCGATTGAAGCATTATTATCTGCTGTACATTACGTTAATAATGTCCGCACAGAAACACAAAGATTATACCATGGTATTTATTAGGGTTCGACCTTCTATATACGTATACCCGATCGAGGTCGTGCCCTGAAAGAGTTTCGTTGGTTTTGATATGGTTGGCCTATTCTTTTCATCTAAAGGCCCGCGTGGTCCAGTGTATCGCTTCTGTTTTTAGCGTTGAACCATGGAGCTCGAATCTCAAGATGGATGAGGCGGGGATTCACGCAAAATATACAACAAAAAAGTGTGGAATCAACTGCTGAGATCGCCTAACGAGTGTAGGCGCAACGAAGAACTGAAATATTTCCGCAATAAAACCCAAGGCACAGACCACATCGGGGAGAGGAATAAAGAGCTTGCTGTGTGACACCGGATGTCTGTACGTAGGAGGGATGAGAAAAAAGGGCGAAGATAACAAATGGGATGAAAATCAATGATATATCTGTATCGTACATACATAACTATGTACGAAAAAAAATATATGGCACCTGGCGTGAAAAATCAGCAAACGCGTACGAAGAAACACTGCATGGTCGTTGGGCGTAGAGGGGTTTCAAGATCGGTTTGGTTTGAAGAATACACTGCCTGTTGTTAGGTCCACACCTTGCGTGAGTATCATCTGAAGATTGGGTTGTCCGAGAACGAATCTGGCCAGCAGGTAAACGCTTTAAACTCCGAGAGTGTGGCGTGGTCAAATACATACTACCAGGTATTGTAGTACGCATGTTCTGACACTATAACAATAGCTCAAAGTCCTGAAATACCGCCCGTGGTCACTAAACAGGCTGTAAAAACTAAAATGCGTCGCGATTGGAGAAAACTAACAAGTACGAAATAGTGCCGAACCGGTAGGTGAGAGAAACGGTATTAACAACCTGTCCGATATGGTATGTACATCTCGCATCAATTGCAAATGAATAACACCATGAACGTGTCCATGCTATTACATGTACACCCAGCATTGAGCATAGAGCGGGCAAGAACTTTGGACATCGTGCCGAAAGGACCCCGGATCGTCGACTCCTATCATGAGTGCTTTGCCTGCAGGAATTGCGACTGCTCTCCCAGAACTGATGCATGCATCCTAAGCGGTGGAGTCGAGATTCACTATTCAAACCAAACTGAGCAGAGAAAACCTGGCCTTCTCCGATAGTAAAAACCATTCCCAGGACACGTATACTCATTGACCGCCTTACTCGCTAGCGCGGTGAACACACTGTCAATCGATTTTCACGATGTTTTAAGTGTCTGACACGGTTCCCAATGTCGACTGGGCATCTTAGTCTTCTGAGTACTGCACTACTGTTGCTGTACATGAACCGAAGTTTGACCCTAATTCCAAGGGTTTTTCGTCCGCGCAATGAAAGGGCAGTGCTAAAGGCCACATGCCCAATGCCCAAACGAGAGGTTCCCTGAATGCCAAAAACAAAACGCTAACGGCGCCCGAGTTTGCGAACGCGAACGTGTAGGTGTTGAGCGTACCACGCATCCCTGTTTTGTTTGTCCGTATCCGAGCAGCGGATGATCCGCCTGATGAGACAGGAATGCTTGAAGATACACTAAATTGCATGGCACCTAATACCGAGAAACATGTTGGGATCATACTGCTGCTCTCCACGTGACTATCTTTGATCGCAACGATGGCACAATAACAGTAGTGACAGTCGCATAAGAGGCAAGTCGACACAGAACCCCTGCTACGAGAAGGGCATAGCTGGATACGCCCAAGCATCTATTACGACCGACCAGGCTCCATAACCCAATACCAGTGGGATACAGACGATCAGTGTTTCGCTATACGTTTTCGTGATAATACCTAGGCTTTGGGATTGTTCACGCAGATTCAGTTTATATACAGATACTCGACGTCACGCGCACAGGAGGTACATAAGAAGGCGTATACCAGGTATCATAACGTTTGGGTACCCACATGTAGGAAGGAACGAGTGCATGTGCAAGTCGCCACACCACGCACAGGTACACATTTGTGAGACGCTAAACTGAGATGGAACGTCACGAGCTTTGGTATGATCTGCGCAACCTAACAGGATACTATTTGTCGCTCCAAGCATAGGGCTCGAGGGTTGAAGGAACGAATCGACAGGTGTGATTGGAATGCCAGTAGGTGGTAGGCAGTTTCTGTTCTGGGGGGGTGTTTGTCTCCACCTCGCTGCAACTACTTCCACAAAAAGCATACGAGGCGTACGATTTGGAAGTAGGTCTGCGCGAATGCCGTTTTAAGACGCGTGGTTGGTTTTAGCACGAACAAGTTTCACGAGTGGGCAGTGTCCGTGCTGGGGGGGTGGCGTAAACGTCAGTACCTTCAAACACTTTTTAACTCGGAATCAAATATTAACCTTGGCTAGCGCCAGTAAGTCGATGTGGAGTACCTTGAAACGACCTAGGTCACTCGAATAGAGGTGGCGCAAACGCCAGGAGCTTCAAACACTTACTTAACTCGGAATCAAATATTTACCTTGGCTAGTGCCAGCAAGTCGATGTGGCGTGAACGTCAGTACCTTGAAACGACCTAAGTCACTCGAATAATAATTTTGGCCCGGAGTAGGAAGAACTCATGAACTTCCTACAGCCCGTGATGGTAGCTTTCAGTGGAATGTATGTCTGGCCAAAAGCTTAAACGTGTAGGTTATTGTCAAAGTGCAGACGTAGGCCTTCGAGAGGAACCCCCACCTCAGATGCAGGTGAGCCAGGAAGAAAACATGTTTTTTCGCCGATGAGTACATGCTCTGACCGTGTTAGACAGATGTGGCGCTGGCAGTTGCAAGTAAAGACTGTACGAGGGTCATGTCCGCCGCTCTTCTCAACACCGTCCAAGGTCAGCACCGCGGGAACAAGAGGAGCTGCAACATTGGGCCGACGGCTACAGACGGGGGAGGAAGGCTGAAGAAGATCTGGACGAAGGTCAGGACCGCCGTTCTTCTTACCACCGTCCAAGGGCAACACCGCGGAAATGAAGGGCGCTGCAACATCGGGCCGACGGCGATGGATGGAAGAGGAAAGCTGAAGAACATCTGGACTAAGGTCAGGACCGCCGTTCTTCTTACCACAGTCCAAGGGCAACACCGCGGAGAGAAAGGTCGCTGAAACATCGGGCCGACGGCGATGGATGGAAGAGGAATGCTGAAGAACGTCTGGACGAAGGTCAGGACCGCCGCTCTTCTTACCACCGTCTGAGGGCAGCACTAAGGGAAGGAGAGGAGCTGCAACATCGAGCCGACGGCAGCGTGCGGAGGTGGAAGGCGCAGGCGCTGCAGCGGTCCATGATCGTATTACCCGCTGAGCACCGTCGCTCATATGCGCCGGTCTGGGGGGGTGTCCGAGGAGGAAAGCGCACACGCTGTCGCCGGACTAGCACCGGGGCGCCGGCGTTGTGCCGACAATGGTTATGTGTCGGGCAGGGGGGGTGTTACAGCGGGTGGCGCCAGGGAGGGAGGTTCATAGCGCTGTGCCTGTCGTGGCCAGCGCTATGGGGAGGATAATACGGCGCGAGACCACTGTCCTGATCGGGGTCACGTGTCGGGTCTATTCGATAGGCAGAGGGCAAGCTTTGGTTAGCATCCTCTGGGCGGATCTTATAGGGGCAGGGAGGGTCCCCGGTGTGGGAACGCCTTCGGTCTCGGGTACAGAGCCAGTAACGAGGTTCCGGGACCACCCTTTGTTTACAAAACACCACCAAGAGTGAAGAAAGAAAGTCAAAGCCAAGTGATCTGTGATACCTGTCCTGTCGACCCCCAGCCCCTAGGGCCCTGCCGTGCCCGTCGTGCCCGTCATCGTGTCTGTGGTGCTTCGTTGAGTGTTCACGCTGACTGCTCGCATATATCGCATTGCATCGATCCACGTTCTGCATGACCCGATCATTACTGCTTGAAGGCACTTCCTCGAACTCCCAAACAACAGGTGAGCCGGCCTCAGAGATCTAACGAACGCAGGTCCTTTTTACGGTCTGAGAGCTGTACCCTGCTGTAACATAGGCTGGTGTCTACGACGCGTATATGTACATCAAATGGGTGGCGAATTGTGAATTTCAGCATATCTGTTCGCGTGTCATCACATCCGTTGCATAGTGAAATCCAGTAATTTACGAGGAGCTTTTTCCAATGGAAATTTCGCACAACGTACATTTTCTCTTTCGTTTTGCAGCTTTTGAAGAAGGTATAAACTGTAAGCAGGAGCTCGCACGCTGATTCAAGTGGGGAGGAAGGACGGCAGCAGTATATACTACGTACCAGGTATAGGATAGAAATACTTCAAGACTTTTCACACTAGTGCTGTACCCTGGTGTACTCGAAAATCAACAGAGATCTTTTCATTGCTATACTGGACCATCAAAAACTGGTGTCTGGTGCTCTGACTTGTCCTTACGGTACTGCCCTTTGGTTTTCTTGAATTCAATCTTTTCGGGAGCGACAGTGCTATCACTCAGGCGGACAAGATGACCTGAGCCGCGGGCGGAGATCAGATTGAAGAACGAAGGTTGCGGCGAAGGCATCCGCCTCAGATTCGTAGCAAGGGGGGGGGGATGGTGCACGCGTACATACGTACGTGCTTGAAGTCGAGACCCATGAACTTGTTGCGATTTGGTTTACAATTAATACGTAGTATGGTAACTGGACTGTACACCCCGCCCCCCCCCCCCCGCCCGCGAAGCATTAATATTCTGGATAATGGATACCAGGTATATTTTTGTAGTTGTTGGGGCATGGTATATTTTTCCGTTGGAACCTGGGTATTTATAATTCGCCGGTCTAGTTAAAAGTAACTAGATTGTTTGTAGCCTCCTATATACAGGTTGGGTTGGCTTCGGTTGGCGACGATTCTGTGAAACACGCCCTTCACTGCATGAGCTAGACAGTCAGGGTACTGTGATTTTATTTTACTTTTATCGGTAACCGCGGCTGGCAGTTGAGTTGGATCATTTTTGTGCGGAGAGAACCTTTACTCCGTGCAAGGGGGATGATCGTGTCACATACTGTGTATATGGTGAGGTACCCACCAGGCAGTTCCATAGTAAGCCCATTACTGTCTCTGGAAGTGGCCACACCAGAAATTCAATCAATTTATTGATGCTGTCATCTATATGCAAGAAAGCCCGCCTCTAAAGTGGTTCATAGTAGGATGCAGCCCACCCTTCATGCGAGTCGTCCAACACATCACGGCGCTCCGCGCTTCTCGCTAACAATGTCTGCCTGGTCGGTTAAAACCCGACATACTCCGCCCCGGCATTGTAGGGATGCGAGAATCTATGGTCATACGACTACGGCCATGCATGATAATGAGTACCCCCCCCCCCCCCCCCCCGCCGCGTAAGGGAGATGATCGTATTACGTAGTGGGTATATGGTGAGGCACCCACGAGGCAGTTAGATAGTATAAACCCATTGCTGTCTCTAGAAGTGGCCACACAAGAAATTTAAAAAGATAATTGATGCTGTCACCCAGATGCAAGACAAAATGCCTCTAAATCATTGAAGCGGTTGTTAGTAGGATGAAGCTCACCGTTCATGCCACTCGCCCAACACCTCACGGCGCTTCGCACTCGATGCCGGCAACTTCTGCCTGGTCGGTGAAAACCCGACGTGCTCCGTCCCGGCATTGAAGGGATGCGAGGGTCACTGGTCATATGACTACGGCCGTGCACGATATTGAGTACACCTTCCCCCCCCCGCTCTCCCGGTCATGGAGTGCTTGGTTGATACTGCTGCTGCCTTGATGTTAGTGCAGAATGTTCGGTCACGTACATAGGTAGTAGCTCTTGGACTGGTACTACTGTTCGCGCGCATTCGTATGCGTTGTTTATTACTGCTTTAACTTTCAGTGTTATGCAATGTGTATACGTAGTGGTCGGTTAAAAAGGAAGGCATAGCTTTGACAAGCTACCAGTATACGGTCGACAGGTTCGGGTAATAATATACAGACTTGGAAGAGTAAGATATTAGTTTTTTCTGATTTTAAAATTCTAACCGCGACGTATACACAGCCGGGAGGCCATTGTGCGTGTGTGGTTGGTTTTGAACTGATGCCCGTTTGAACATCGCGGCCAAAGGTCAGTAGGTACGGCAGTTGAGTGTTGGGGAGACTGTTGAAACTTACCCGTGTACAGTTCAGAAAGTTGCATTGAATTTGAGTTTTAGGATTCTGGATAAATGTGATGTTGTCGAAGCAGGGAGCCAGCTCTTTAGAGGGTTTGGAATTTCTGTGTTTGAATTTATAGCACTACTACCCGTAGTGTCACGACAACAGCACCTATGTCTTGGGTGATTGTAGACCTGCGATAGTGCGGCAATGACACCATGTATGATCATGACAGTCTACCGCGAATGAGGAGGCTTTAAGACGTAGTAGTTGTTCATAGTCGCGCAAATGTCTGGCGCAGTTTGGTTGGCTGATTGGCGTTATCAATGCAGCTCCAAATTATCCTAGGGGAACATGCGGTGGGATATATGGTTTTCCGAATGGGCTGCATCAACAGTTATTTGGATGATTTTCCACGGTCACGGAGAAGAACGATGAGAAGCCTCTTGACCTCAGTACTCTACCCATGTGTATTCTACAACAGCGTGTAATCTACTCCAACTTCAAAGGAGACTTCGCAACACCATCAATCGTCTCCTTTTTTGCTCCCGCGCCTCATGGCAACGTCCACGAGTTTCACGCGTAAACCTTTTTTTTTGTAGTTCTTGCTTCTAATGTTGTTGTTGCGAATAGGTTTTGCAATCTGGGAGGTGCGATCTTTAGGGTTTTTCTTTTTTGAAAATTCCGTAGCGCGGTCTCCAATTCGGAATCGTCGTCCGCCATTGCGATAATTCCTGGTTCGATGCAAACGCGGCGCAGCCACCTTTATAGCCAGTTTGGGCCCGTTTTGTCTTCGGTTTGGGGTCAGGGTTAGGGTCAAGGTTAGCGTTAAGGTTGCCTGGCATGGTCTCCACGGTAGGAACCGTTTGGACTTCCTTGAGAACTATTTTCAAGGACACAATTCTACCACTCGAAGGGAGGGACTCACGTTGTACAAGAAGTAAACCTTACAATAGCACAGCATAAAAAATATCTTTATATTTACCTTGATCTTTGAAAGCAAGAAAGTTCTTTCAACCCCGGGTGCGAAACGGCCAAGCAAAACACAAAAACAAAGCCGGTCACATCCGGTCATGAATCCAGACTCAGGTGTCTACATCCTCGGAGCAAACCACATCTTGATGACGGCACGGTCAGAGACAGACCTGACTAATGTGGAAGAAACGAACCGGGTTCGAACTGGTACACGAAAACTGGAGAAATAAGACTTAGTGTTGACGGGGGTTTCCTCTCGCTCTCCGGGGCGCTAACAAAAAGACAAATAAACTGGTCACATCCCTAAGTAGATCAAATTGCCGTACGTATAAAATAAAACAGAGGGGCACGATGGGCAATCGAAAGTTATACTTCATGTTTAAAAGTACAGAAATTTCAACTCTTGTTTGCGTGAAAGTAATTGCAAAGGAAGCGTACTTCTAACAACTGGGAAACAAGTACGACTATTCACACGTATTATTTAGTGTTAATATCAATGATATTCACACGTACACGAACACGTCACAACATGTTGCTGAGTCCCACTAACGACACGTCCTCGGACATCATCCGAGAAACGAATTGCAGTACGCTAATTTTTTCGGCAGATTGCTTGTGAGAGAAGGCGGTAGGGGAGAGGGAGGTTCGTGTGTACTTCGGAGTATTACGATTTGTGATTTTTCGTTTTCGGTTTGTGTGACTCACGAGACTTGACGTCATATTACGAACAAACCCGGGCACTCCCGGGATTACCTCCGAACTACATACTGGGCGCCCGGGTATTGTGACAGGCGCATAGCCGTACCACGGGTATTGCAGACGTTACAAAACCTCCGGGTACGGGTATGCATGGCTTAAAGAACTCTCTGAAGTTCCGGGTACTCGTATTGAAGTCTTACAGGACTCACACAAGTGCCAGGCAGGTATATAAGTATTACACCCGTACCCCAGATATTGTGGCACGAGCGTACAGCACCTATGTACGTTTGGGGGCCGGATGCGAATGTCGTACACAACAACCAGAAATTCCCGGTACGTGTTATACCTGGGAAACCACCCTGGGCACGGTTCTGTACATACCCTATATAACATAACCTTGAAGTTCTCGATCTCACAGATTACGTTTGTGTATTATTTACATCGTCCAAACACAAGTTGTTCCGGTTTAACAGCATTAATCTATATTTTGAATTCCAAGTGAACTTCGCCGGTAAGTACTGCTGCTCAAGTCTGAGCCTTCGTTCAGCCACTCACCGTATTCGCCGATGTCGACGTCTGTCCTTCTAGCGTGAACGTCAAGGTAGCATCGGCACAGTTACACAACGAGAGCTCCGTCATGTTGACCTGAACGCAGGATCCTTGACACCTCACAACGGCCACGGCAAGCGCGCTCAGTGCACAAACTAGATTAATCTTGAACATCGCCATCGCGATGCACAGCAGTCCCCTGGCTCGTCTAGGCGCGATCCCGATTCATTTCGAAAGGAAACCATGTTTGGTTCTGCATGTTTTGAGAGTAGTTGACTACGTGTCCGTAGTTGGGCTTGGCTGGCGCAGTTACAAATCTAATGTAAGCACTGATATGCGTCCCACCAGTATATTTATTCGAATGCTCATACAACACATTCCGGTACAAGTTAGTGCCTCAAGACCGACGTGCGTCGGACCTATAGGCTACCTGTGCACCGTTTTGTCTTGCTTTATTTTGTGACAGCCTACCCTCTGGAAAACCCAGGCCTTCCCTGATCTTGAACCACAACCGAACAAATGCCGTGCGTCTGCTTGTCCGAAGCTACCGTGCGACACCTGAAACAAAGCCAGGAAGAAACACACGAGACCCGGCTCTGCTAGGGTCATTTTATCTACTGGTTTGTGCTCAGACAACTCTATCCTCAAGGTATTACCCTCTACGTATAGGTTTCTTTGGTGGAGCTTGGAAAATAATGGCGCACTTTGTCAGGGAAAGGACATGGAAGCAATACACACAACAAGTGGCAGCGTTTTTTACGGCAAAACTGACTGCCGTACGATACCAGATATACAACGAAAGTGCAATGTTGGGTCTATTTAACGACAACAGCAGTGCACATCTCTCAACTTTTCCTGTTGGCTTACCTGAGATGAAAACCGAGGGCAGAAGACGGAAGTACGTAAGTAGAGGCGTGGTAAGTTGTCCAGAACAACGCACTTACCCAGCTCGTCGACTTGGAAACGACGTGCCTAAAGGTATCCGAGAAGCTTCCAAGAAGCCGAAGAGTCGGACGCTGGGGGATAGAAGCGTACTTTGTGCAGGCGAAGGCACTGAAGAAAATATAACTTTAGTGGCAGGCATTTCGTATTTATGGCGGGTCCGAAGGTTAGAGAGGTCTAGGGAAAACATGAACCAGGTGCGTGTGTTTTTTTGTGTCGCATGCGTTGCCTTTTCATGGGGTGTACAGACTATTCGATCTCGCACATCGTTGAATATTTTCGGCCCAACGTCTAGCCTCGGTGGAAGTATTCTTCCGAGATTCCGATCGTGTTCTTAATATTATATTACTATCACGTTAGTCAAAATGATTGCGAAAACCAATCAAAATAGCCCACGGCAACAATACAGATCAAACACGATATTTATCGAGGGACACTTTGACGCCAGTTGAAAAATATTGAAACATGGCAAACAGGACAAACACAAGCAAAATGTTCAATTCGTGTATAAAAAATTGTCAACTGAGTTGTTTTCGAAAGAAATTAGAATTAGCCGTAAACTATAATTGATGCCAATGATTTCGACGATAACACCTGTTTGTTCGTTATTAAATAGAAAGGACTGCCTGTTGAGCGATTTCTGTAACGTGACTGAACTTGATCAACAGGAGAAAGTGCTCTCGAACGGACAATATATATACATCAATACATTGGCGAGACGGAGACCCAGTCATCGATAAGAATTAACAAATAAGAGGGTGGGGCTGACTGAATTATGAGTACAATCGAACGAGCAAAGGGGGAGGTTCAGTCACCCCCCTGACCTTGCGAGATCAACACAACCACCACACGACGATATAAGCAAATCGCAAAGCAATCGCATGTTCTTGGCTGAAAGAACTCAACAGGTACAATTTTAGTCGATCCTTCCACCACAATATTTTTACATACATAGGCTTTTGAGCTTGAAACATCTAATAATCTCGTCATCTCCCTTGAGGCCGAATCCCTTGCCATGAACTACTATATACAATCTGCAGTACTACAGTAGGAACACATCATTGTAGTTATTGTTTGACTCGCAACGACTCATGCTTCAAGGACGACAAACCTCGGCTGCGAACCCCTCACCAAGTATTATGAGTACGAGAATCTACTAAACTTGGGGCACATCATGAACAACCATCATTGCTCAGCTCACAAGGACTTATCTATACTAAAAAAAAAAGAAATACTATAGAGCGTTCCCGTCACGATTCGAACTCGAAACCACATTTATGTGATGGTTTGAAATTGGCGTAGGCCTTGGTCACTTGACCACGTAGGTATATGTTCACTTCGAATAATCGACGATAGTTTGCAATCTCCGGGTCGAAGCACTCGGCTTGTACTGCTGCAGTAGCGAACATTAATATGGCAGAGCACAGCATCATATTCACCATTTTTTAGCGCACAAAGACCTACAGTATACGAACCATAAAAAGTGCTTCAATGGGGCACATGAACACTAATTGTTCCACGCGAATTTGAACCTCAGCGGGACCGCTATGCCGTCCTAATAGAGTACTTGGTAAATTCTTGTTAGCAAAATCATGCATTTGATGTGTTTCTATAAAAAAATATTAGATGATACTGTAACAACACGTTCGAAGGGGGGGTTTTCCCCGGCGATGATTGTGGTCGAGGTTAATGTAGATGCTCCCATCTCCAAAGTGTACATATATTGTTCGTTAGAAAAGCTTTGCTACTCTAATATGATTTCAGTCGCGAGAATGTCGTTGGCTTGCGATTCATTCATAACGTCGTGCAAATGCAGATATATAGTAGCTATGATGTCGATCTCGGCGGTTCGGAGGGGTCACCGAGCCTGCCTGAAGTTCGCTCGTGCAATTTTACTCCTATTTGAACCAGCCCCACTTATTTGTTCAAATAGGCAAATGGGCTTCTTCTACGAAATCGGTGCAAACCCAATGGACAGTTCTCTCCTATCCACAGCAGTGAAGTAGCCCTACCGAAACCAATCGGGCCCTATGTCCAGTACAATAGCACCTGATATAAGTCTACGTTCCCAACTCCCCGTCAGTACATTTTCCGGCCTTGCACAGACGCTTTAGAGTATAATAATTTGTCATTAACCTGAATATTGTGCACAGTTATGCGGTATGAGTATAGCAGCACTGTAGTAGTAGCTGGGTAAACTAT
Source organism: Macrocystis pyrifera (assembly GCA_031763025.1). Taxonomy (NCBI): domain Eukaryota; class Phaeophyceae; order Laminariales; family Laminariaceae; genus Macrocystis; species Macrocystis pyrifera. The sequence continues at coordinate 2,265,913 of JASSKH010000004.1, read as the reverse complement.
ACCCACCAGTACAATACAGCCAGTAGTACTTCTTTCGAACCAGGGGTACCTGCTACAATATATACTACGAGATACATGACACCGGCTATAGTCTATACCGTGTACCGTTTATATTCATGTATACCACTCATGCCGCAACTTATAGGAATCACTGTTTTTACAGCCAGAGACCTCGCGGGGATCTCCGGGTGGCCACGGCAAGACTGCTGCTTTGATTGTTACGTACGAGTTCGGAACGTTCGTGAAATGTTCTACGAGTCTTTGGAGTATACTATAGCAGTACCAGGTGCGTTTCTACAAAATTTCAAAGTATTGTCAACTATTGTTCTCTTGTATTTTGTGGTGTCTTGTGTGTTGTGCGTGTGGTATTAATAGTGGGATGTTTCTCTTTTATATGTGAACCTTTACGTCTGAAGGCGTTTTTTTTTCACCTGTACAGCAGTATTTCGTGTTCATGTGAGCACTGCTATTCTCGCGACGACGTAATGCGATAGTCAAGGTATACCAACAATACTATGGTCTGAAAAATAACCCGGCGGGGGTTAGGGGACACCTGCTGAGAGCCAGATCATGTGACACGACCGCCTCCCTTATCCTGGAAGTCCGAATGCTGAAGGCCGAGGTGATTGAGACCCTGCTGTACGGGCGTGTGACGTGGACTCTCAGAGCGGAACACTTTGCCAAGCTTCGAACGGCACACTACCAATTCCTGTTGCGAGTCATTGACTTCCAGCGCCGACTTCGTACTGACCATACCACACTCTCGTACGCGAAGGCCCTCTAGATGACACGCTGCGAGAGCATGGAAACGACTATTCGCAAACGGCGGCTCTTCTTCGCGGGGGGGGTGGCACGGCAAAGTAAGGAGCGACTACCCAGTCGAGTAATGTCTGGGACGATGGCTTGTGGGGAGAAACCGAGACCTTGCGGGCAGTTTAAGACTTGGCATAGATGCACAGTCGAAGACCTTAGGGAGTTCCGAGCCAACGAAGGGTCAACGGAAATTGCCCCCTTTGTGTTTGGAGTCGAGAACGCGCTGTGATCCACTGCAGCAAAAAAGGCGGGGTAGTGGTACCGGGGGATCTTCGAAGCAGGCAATAAATAACGGTTCATGGTGAGGTGGCACGAGGCTGAGGCTGAGATGAGTAGGAAGCGCCACGCATCCGCCGTGGGTGGTGTCCAAGGGAATGGGGGGAGGGGGGGCAACAGGAGGATCGCCTTGAAACCGGACCAAGGGAATACGGAGAGGGGGGGAACAGGAGCAGAAGAGAAACTGCAGTGGATGAAAGTAGGAAGGAGATGGCAGACAGGGTAGCAAGGTACCGGGCAGACTAGGAAGTGGAACATGCCTATACTACTCGTGCCACGAACTGGTGCAGCTGGTTTTCCTTTGTCTCCCATTTTTTTCTCTCTTATTTCTGGCGCTGATCCTCTGTGATTTCCATTTTATTTATTTCTTCTCCTTTCTTCGATTGATAAGCCTTATCGAAGGAGTCGAGTGGCGTGGGTGGATGATGAGCCTGATTTGTTTGTTTCGTGTTGACTGACGCCGACGACCCGCGCATAGTTGACGAACGCTGGACGCAGGCGGCAGACAGGGTAGCAAAGTACAAGCCGGACTGGCAGGGAGAACATGGCTACGTTACTCGTACCACAAACTGCTGCCGCTACCTGGAGGATGATTTGTGCTTTGGTTTGCCTGTTATTTTCCCTTGGTTCTTAGTCTTACTCTGTTTACGACGAGAAGTGGTGTTTTTCTTCTTTTTCCTTTTTTGTCCAGCTCGTTCTTTCCAAGTGTCCGCCACATCCCGGCGGGGGAGGCACGACAGTTTGTTTCTTACATTTCTTTTCTTGGTTCTTTTTATATTTTGATTAGTCCTCTTTGTTTTTGTGTTTTTTCTTTGTTTCGTTTCGTTTCTGTCTCATGGAATGTGTATGTCGTGCATGTCGTATCCAGTATGATGACATGGCATTGCATCGCTCGCTGTGCTTAAGGCATACCGGTACGTGGCAACGCAGTATCTCTTCTAAGATTAAAGAGTCGGAAAGGACACTGGTTGTGCTGGATGTCGACGGGTAGAAGGAACGGTTTACTGTGAAGAACACGTACACGAATTATTTGAGGACGAGCGCACTCACACAACTCCAAGAACATATATTATACCAGTACACATCAGTCACATACAGAGGAGGAACGAAATGGAAGAAAATTCCTTGGGTGGTGCGAACGTTTGGGCAATTCCCTGATTCCAGCCGCACCTTAGGCCTACTCGGATATGATCCCATCTGATACCTTTTGCTTCCAATCACAAAGCGCCGAATTGAATTTAGCCTTCCGCAAAAGCCGCGTGGGGCCCACCAACTACCCTTGTCTCCTGTAGGAAGCAGCGGTCACCCACAGCCACGGAATACAATCCCATTTACCACCTTTTTTCTTTCTATCCACGAAGCGCAGAAACGACGTTAGCCCTTCGACCATCACCCGCGTATTTCCGCCTACCTATATCGTAGTCGAGTACAGTCACGACTCGGAAAGGAACAAAATTCCTGGAATCATGTTGCTCCGTAAATCCTTGATGCAAGCCCATACAAAATAATATGTGCACTGATTGTAATGTATAAGTTTACGTTGGCGATTACATGCAAGTGCATGAAACTGTCATGTTGGTCGAAGCAAGTGCATGCAAGGCTCGTATTAGCATGTTTGCTTCTCTGGACACAGCGGCCTTGAGTATTGCGTCGAAGAACGACATACCCGCAATCAGGGGTGTACGACGCGGCGTGCGTGACAAGTTTTAGATTTTTTGTGCCGTAAATATTTGTTTTCTCCTATCCCCGTAGATTTGTTTTTCCATCAGATTCTTCTGTAGTGTACGCAAAACGGATTCAATATTTCTACAGCGCGTGGCACCAGTCTCAGCCGGAGGAGGAGACGCGACCAGTAATGTGCACTATCGCGACGACCGATCATTAATGATCCGTGATTTTCAAGTGCTCCAACATTTATTTTTGCTGCGACGGTACTTCGCAATGATACCGGTATTATATTGTTATTCGCATTTTTCGATGTTCCATCAGTCTTCCTGAGCTAACCAAGCTGGTGGAATCCATAAGTGCAACGAAGTGCCTTGTTATATCATATCCTACATACGTTGATTGCTACTACTACTGATGTAGCACCTTGACACTTGACCATCGTAATCATGGACCATATATAAGGTTCACGCGTTCACGTCTTCTGTTTGTTTTCGCGATTTTTTGTACGTTGTTGTTGATATTTCATTTTATTGAGTTTAGAATGGATACATTGGAAAACCCGGGGATGGACATTTTTCAACACTAACTGTGTTTTTTTTGCCGTAACAGACGTACGTAACAAGAAATACTGATTTCCCGTTATTTCTCGTGACAACTCCAGCAAACCTGCCGTCACGCTATATCCCTGTTATAGAGTGTTACACGGCTTCGACGTTTTCCAAGCAAGAGGCCCAGAGGCTTTGAAGTGCAGAGATCGATTTTCAAACCCACCGACCTAGAGGCTTTCCAAAACAGGGCCGTAAAGGCTAGCTGAACACAGCGATCCAGAACGTTTTTCATCGCACAGCCATCTCGAGCATTTCCAAGCACAGACACCAGGCTGGCCGCGTTCGTTGGGGTTGGGATTTGGGTATATTTCAGGAGTCCGTGCTGGGGTGGTCGAAATGGCGTCCGCCGTGTATTTCGCATGCAACTTACAGTGTGCCTGTGCAATTTCGGACAAATTCATTCGCGCTCGCAGGCAGTTGTAAACAGCAAGCAAGCACGAAATCACGCGCTCTTGCATGCAACTTGCACCCAGCTTCTACGCTGGGTGAGAGTGGCATGCTAAGCTGGGTGCAAATTGCATGGCTTACCTCCTTGCAAAGCTGCTGGCAAGCACGATTCTAACTCCCAGAATTACAAGACGGCCGTTTTATCTGAGTGAAGAGTGGAAGTTTGACGTTGTTTGACCCCTTTAGAGCTGCATCCACGTTTTTGAGGGCAAACTCCATATACTTGGATAAACTGCAGAGCAATTTTAGTATTATTGTATTCGAATAGTACAAGGGTTATATCAAGATTATCCGACGGCTATTGAATTGTGGTGTTGTTGGATCGAATATATTGCCTACGATTTACTCTCCTAAAACCCACCACCAGCTATATCGGGTTCCATTGACCTGCTTGGCTATGGCGCGGCCAAAAGCGACCCCGTGTAAAAAGCCAGCTCGTCGAGGGTTTGAACGCCCGGATGGCACGCGACGGAGTTCGACAGGAGCTGAACTTTATATGTAGTGTACGAGCGGGACCCCTGCGTGCCCCGCAGCCGAGATCACAAGAGAACACCGGCGACCGAAAAACTAGAGTTTGCCAATATGCGCGAATACAACATTTCGTACATCGACATATATACATATCATATACGATTGTTTTGTACTATAAGTTCGTTCGTTCGAGGGTCCGGTTCGTATAGAAGAAATATGGTGCTATGTACGTGAGATAAAATCGTTGGCCTCTACAAAACAAAAGGTCACACGTTTGAGGCCCTTGATCGCTGGTGCTTCCTCCTCCCCACACCTATCCTCAAGACGAACAGAACATCCCTGAACACTGGGAGCATGTAGGTTTTCGTGGGAGTTGACCTATGAGACGTAGACTATCGTTAATGGAAAACTGGTTTAGCAATATGGAGGTGGAGGTTTCAACACCTTCACAGGCGTGTTTGACCCCAAAAACCGGCGAATCGGTCCCACGTTTCCCGAAATCCCATCAGCGATTTTGCGAGAGCGACCCGACCACGTTTGCATTTTTTCTCCAGCATAGTATAAACAATTGTCGATACACCACAGGTTTCCGAATCAGCGTTGGGCACAATGTTGAAAATATAAACAGTTCTGACGATAAAACGTCGATATATATGGAAATCTCTTTCAGGTATTTTTGGCCTAACGTGACGACACCGTCAAAACTTTGAACGACTCCCTTGGAGAAAAGAAGCTTGGATTGAGGTACCTCTCACCAAAGAGTCGTAAGCACTCTAACAAAAGGGAACCCGGCTCGGGTGGATTCTACGTGTAATACACGTGAAATCACCTAGAAAACATCGGAAATTGTTTCGGTTTCCAACCTGCCGCACTCCATCGACCTAGACCAACAGATGAGGAAATCGCAGGAGTAACGACCCTGTTATGCTCTAAGAGCTGAAGCTTGCCGATGCGTTCATGCGCAGCAGTCTAACTTCACGCAGGGGTATTTGTGTGAGGATGCTATGTTGAGGTCTGCCAATTATTGTATTGAAAAAACGGAGACAATGATAAACCCACCGTCTTTTCCCCCAGTCATGACGCTCTAACTAAAAGTGAAAATTCGCTTCTTACAATTTGTTCGCTTTATTTTGTGTTATTCTTGAGCCAACAAGTTTAGCAACGATTCCCAGTGATCAAAATAGAGGTCACAAATCCCGCGTAGTCACCAAACAACATTGCGGGCATAATCATCAAAGTATACTTCCGAACAAACGTAAGGATAGGCTATAGATTCAACGTACAATTCGTTTTGAGATACAATATACGGTTGTGATGGGGCTATAAAATATAATTTTTGTAATACGGGAAAAAAACAGCGTCATTGGGAAAAATTAATTGGCCCGAAACAGAAACCGCATGATCGTCGTGTATCAAATTCACAACGATCACGTTACTATACCACTTTATTTGTGCGAAGTGCACATCAAAACTGGACTTTTTACGGAAACACAAACATTTATGGCCGTGTACGTAGCCTATTAATATAATAACAATCATATTACAACTTGATTGATGTTAGATGTCCGTCTTTACTGTCGCTGAAACGTGTTTCATTTTGGATTCGGAGCGTGTGAGATGTCTTAAAATTCATCATACGGATTCGGTATCGTAACATTTGTATAAAGGATGCCACCACTAAACGAAATCGGAAACCCAAAGGTGAGAAAATCAATTTAATTTCCACTCGGGGCACCGTCGAAAGCTTGAGCGGGTGAATGCTTGTGTTGATTATTTCCATGCACGAAATGAGAGACCCCCCCCCCGAAAAACAAAACTGTTGGGGCAAATGAGTACCCGTGTACGTAAAGAGAGTTTTATGAGCATTTATCGTAGCTTGTATCGTTCTCACACGTTTCCATTGTTTCCTTGTTAAAGGTTATACAGGGAGCGAGGGGAGCACGTGGCCCATCCTAGTAGCAACGTATGATTTTCTCGGATACTATCACGCTTGTTGAACCTGTTGTTCAATTCACGAGCTTTTGCCTGATGAACGCCGATTCCCTCTCATGCCCGTTGTATCTTGCCCGCATTGTCAGTACGCAGTATTGTTCTAGCACGCTTGACCCAACGGCCTCTCTCCACGCTTAATTGCCCTGGAAGACCACACTCGGACAGCCAACTTTGCCAATGTATCGATTTGCTTGAATGCTCGGAACTACTTCGGCAGCACTGTAGTCACTCGCTAGTCTATTCTCTCGGTGCTGACATCTGACTTTCGATCATTTAATTGCTCACAGCCTTCCCATGCATTCGACATGCTTTCGTGAGGCAAGTTGTATATGTAGATAGTTGGGCACCCCACTGTCGCGTCGTAGCTAACAGTACATGCCTAAACACAATCATGTAGCCACATGCATAGAAGACGACGTTGTCTTACTCTGCTATATATATCGAGATGTTGGAGCGGTTTTTGTTTTCATTCAAAACCTTGACACGCTGGGCTTGACATATCATCTGAAACCAACACCGAGCGGCGTCGTCGATACAATAGGTTAGCCCTTGTATATTTAAACGAAAAATGTGTGTGTGTGTTTTTTTTGTCCAGCATGAGCCGTCTTCGGATGCTTAGTTCAGACAAACACAAGGTGCCTGCTCTGCTCAGAAGCACATAATGCACATTTTTTGCATTCTGCCCCCTCCCGCGCCGCTCCTCTTCTTACTGATAGGAAATATACGCCCACGCCATATACAACCGTGATGGTAAGCATTCTAAACACGCCCCACGAGATGTGGACTGTACTTGCCGCAAACGACCCTTGTCCTGGGGCCGGTGGAACAGGGAAAAGCTGGTACATGATGTGTAGCATCTACTGGAAAAATATAGTACGACTGCAATCCCCGCCTAGAGCTCGAGGCAGTAGGCATCTACCTCGTTCTCTCGATAATGTTCGAATGGGAAGAGTCCAATGGTTTCTACACCCTTGCGCGATATGTCATATTTAGTCCGAATGGTGTGACGTAAGAACACATAGTTCATGCCACCTAACAACAGCGGAAGACTTTCGCCCCGTCGACTCGTTTTTGGTTTATCACGACCAATGGTAGCCTAAGGGACTCTGCCCACAATGCGTTCAAACACAGATATGCACATTCCTACTGCCGATGGTGCTCGTGGCCTATCGCACGTTGACAACCACCGTCAATTCCAACATCAAATAAACCAGAACGGGTCATACAGTTGCTGCAGTGCGGAGTGTCGACTGGCGAAAAGCACCAGGAGGTTCTCAGTAGCCCCTGCGTTTGTTGGATTTGTAGATGCTCATGCAGCCGACGCCCCCACAAGCCCTTGAACGGTTTCCGGCGCACTCGTAGTCACATACGCCTCCCTTCTTAGTAGGCTTGGAGCTACCGCAGTGGCATTCTGGAAGTAAGGCAGATTTTACAACGAAGCCATCGCAGCAGCAGTTGTTTGGGTCACGCAGCAACGGATTTGACCGGCTACGTTATAACAAAGTGCTTCGCTCTCATGTGACGGCGGTTGCTCCGACGTAACAAGTGGTCTTGCTGATGCATCGTGCGGGAAATGTTTTATGGGCCAACGCCCCAACGGGTAGGGTGGACAATAACTAGACCAAGTCCGCCGGGAGAGCATCATAACCTCGGTTTTGTTCGTGGGTGAGCTCGCGTGAGTTTCACACTACCAGGAAGAGATGAATCTACAGAGTGCCTTCTCCACCGCACCTGAGCCTCTCGTGGGTCAGGTCCGATCAACGTGCCCAAACGCCAGTGGTAACAACAGCAGCCTGGTCTGATGTTGCAACGAGAGCTATCGTCGAAATTGACACACAACCACGAAATTGGAACGTGCAAGAGTGGTGAGCTATAGCTTCATTTTTCCCAATCGGCCGGAGGATAAAAAAACCAAAACATATACCGAAGCAGAGGTCAGCCTACTCTGGCCGCTGTATCGCACGTCACATTCCAAGTAGGACTGGGCTCACCCTTCACAATGTTCAATTGCGTGTTGACAAATGCAGCTTACAGTATTTTCAACCACCTCCCGACGAAATTTCGTACTATTTTCATACCACGCGTGTATTCGAATTTACGACCGACTGGGAGTCAGCAATTTACAACTGCACTTATCGCACCTGAGCCGTATGCCGTAGCAAAGTACTCCCAGCCCGAGGATTTGCAGCTTTCGGCGCACATCTGAGGGAACGATAAGTGGGTAAGAGGTGTAATTATATCACTTTGTTATTGCACCCGTCCTTGTCTGCATTTTCATTTGTACATCCGTACTTGGTAAGATTGTGTTCGTTGAGAGCTCACGAGAATCGCGACGCGCCACTGGCTACATGCTGTCGCTATCGACGAAATGGATAATCTAAGGCATAGTTGTCTTCTCACCTGCGTCGTCATATAGCGCGAACTGGTCACGGGACCATTCATAGGTGTGTGGCGCGAGTCGTCTACGTAACAGCCAAGGTACGAGGAGTGCTTAGCCTTTCCTTTCTTGAGGCGGTTGCCACGTTTGGGGCGCTTTCTGTCGTTCTTGGTCGGGGCGGGAGTAGGGGCCGGGGTGGGAGACGGTTTGGGGTGCTTTCTGTTCTTCTTGGTCGGGCTAGGAGTAGGGACCGGAGTGGGGGCCGCTGTGGGAGCTGGAGTCGGAGCGGGACAGAAATCGTTGCCGACCACCAAGCCGGTCAGAATGGATAGGTCGGGAGAGTTGCCCTGGTCGTCTGTGTAGTCAGCTGATACGACGATGCTGCCACCGGGAACCTCGCCGCACACGTCTAGTATGACATCGAAGTTCCTGGGGGTGGACTCCAGGTCAACCGCAGAAAAGGTGACGGTGCTTCCTGAGATGGATCCCGAGGAGGTAGAGTCGATCGACATGCTGAACTCGATGGTCACCATGGCGCCGGTTGACGGGCACGGTATGACGACGCCTTCGCTTATCGAGAGGATGCTTGCCAACGCCGCTGGAAATCGTGTAAGATGGGAGTTGCGCAGGCAAGTAGAGGAGAGGAATTTCTGAACATTTGACAACAGGAATGGCTTCGATCATGATGCAAGTATACTCGAGTATACAGTACTTCGTCACTATGTCGAGGTCATGGTTTACGGCTCCGCTTGCAAATTGTTCACAAACCAAATATGTACGTAAGTGTTCATGATATGCAGCAGGAAACCCATATACGTACCGGTCGTTGTAGCTATTTATGTTGTGGAATATGTTTCTGTAGCCATGCGGTGGGTCATGGCTCCCACGTTTCATTTGCACCCCCTCTGGATGTCTCGATAAAAACAGATGTCGGGCGAATAAACGATGAGTTCGTTGCTATGTATACGGTAGCTAGAAACGTTTACTCTCTATACGATTGTCGGGATTAGATGGTGACGCGAAGTGCAGTGGGGCAATCGCCTTTGATGGACGGGTCGAAAACAGTAGCTTAGAGATAGCGACGTTTCTACAGTAGCGACGCCACAATGACAAACGGACACAAGCATACGACGAACCAGACAGCGTAGAATCAAGGTCGAGACCAACGTTATAGAAACGGGCAACAAACCCCCATTGCAATGAAATTTGTACAGCAGTGACTGCAGTACAACAACATTCGAGTCTGCACGATGCATTATATTCATGTACCAATAGTGCAGTGCAATTGCCAGGTCGGTAGACGACTGTAGCAGCTGCTCAGTATCGCGCGTCGTCGGGCCAAGCAAGTTACGTTATGGATAGGGAGCGTTTTGTAGATCATCGGCGTAGCTATCCCGTGTGGTGTATCTAGCCGGAGCGCCAATGGGAGCGTGTTCATCTCATAATATCGTGTCTCCCTCTCTAGTGTCGCCTTCGGTTCTTTCAATGTTTGCCATTCTCGACTACACCTCCGACATAATAAACGATAATCCTCACATTGTACCCCCCGAGCAGTAGCCAGGCAGTTTCACCACTTACAACACCACTGCAAGGCCGAGCTACCGACTGCCAAGAGTGTTCCAACACGATACCATAACAGACCACCGGGCTTCGATGAGCGCGATGCGCATATCAGAATATTCAGGAGACTTTAATCAAGATCCAGATATGGTTTCGTTCTACTGCGAAGAGGACTGCTGCAATATCAGCCCAGACAGTTGGAAGGCTTGCAAACAGAATGAGAAAACCAGAATCAAATAACGACTTAGCATGCCTGATCATCTATTGCTAGGACAATTGTACGATTCTACTGTATAAAACTATCGAACTAATGTACCGCTTGCAAGACAACACCTGCAACAGGGAGTCGAGCCATCAGGAAGATGAGGCGTTCGCATTAAAAATCTCCAATGTATACGAGTCAAGGGTTGGAAAACTGTATTTTTCTGGGCGATATTTTGGAGTAAGGGTCAATTTCGTCTTTCCCAAAGCTAGCCCTTACCATTGTGGGTGAACTTCGCCCCAAGTACCGCATGTGCGTGCCGTAAACTGCGGTTTTCCAAATGCCACGAAATTGCCGCTGAGACTAACACCACGTGCACCACGTACGTACAGTAACGTTGCGGCATCACAACTCCACAATTATCGTGCGCGAAAGCTCGCCCAAAGCACGGCTAAGAAAAATCGCAGCAGCAGCCCACGCGCAGTATAGCCAGACGATTCGGCCCATGCATTCAAACAAGCGCGTGTGTATAGGTAAACCATTCAGGAAGCCCATCATCAAGAATCGTGCAACAAGTACATCAATGTGCCTGGTACCCACTTGAATACCAACAACGCCACACGTGCGAGTACAGGGGCCAGGAGTATGCACAGAAGTAGGAAGTGGCGATGCTGTACTGTACTATGTACTATACTTCTCTCCTACAATGTTCGCGTGTAGAAAGGTATCGTCCGTTCAACACTTCCAATCGGACCTAAATACCAGGCACTTGACTGCTTTGTTGAACGATACCGCTAGTTGCCTTCTTTTAGTCGTGTTACCGTCGAGGAGGTCGTATTCGGCGACTTGAAAAACATTAGCGGCGTCGCCTCCGATCGCAAGAAGTTCAGTAGTACCAGTTCCGCTGCCTGCAGAGAGAGATGAAAGGGTATATTCGAGGCATCGAAGATAGTTGGTTAGTTAAAAGCACAGGGAAACAGGTGATATATCGGTTCTGTGTGCGCTCTCGAAGTTTGGGGAGGGACATTAACAAGTTAACGGTTTCCCTTTATTGTTTTCCGGAATGTTGATACTTGCCCGATATGCGATGCTCAAACAACCGGGCTTGCCCATTTACTAAGCGCAATCTTGAACGAACTCGTGATTTACTACGGTCCGATGGAAAAAAGAGATCACGACAACTCCGCCCATAAAATGTATTGGGCGCTATGTCTATCTATGAGATGCCACACACTCACTCACCTACCCCCACAGCAAACACGGTTATGCCCTCAGCCCTCGCTGCGTCTGCTGCTGCTGTGGTGGCGGTGAGGCTGTTGCTTTGTCCGTCGGTGATCACGATCATGAACGATGCACTTGCAGGGTTAATGTCTAGGAGCCGGGTGCCTTCATTGATGCCAATGGACGTGACTCTGCCTTGCCCATGTTGGACATCGGCATCGGAAAAGTCGTTGAAGTCTTGGGCGTTGTCGAACATAGCGGACGAGACTAAAGAGCTTGAGTACTGCACGTAGGATGCGGTTCCTCCGTTGTCGAACAAGTTTCTGTCGGCAAAAGCGTTAACGACGTCCATGGCAAAGTCCTTCTCCAGCTCGAAATCGGCCAGGATGAAGCCAGACCCATCGAGAACGAGTGCAAGGTTCACCTTCCAGGGCAGAAGCAAACGCGTATATGGCAATTACGTACTAGACGGTTCTTTTTGGCGGGTGCACTGTAGAGATATATAGTGAATCAGTATGCTCAGTGGATCACACGTCCTACTATGACGTAAGGGTCACACGGTAGTGGATCGCGGCTACTGTATTTATCGGACCTCAATATGTAGTGGGTCGCCCGCGCTATGTTCATATGTTATGCTTAAGGGTGCTGATCTGCATACATGCAAAAATATATTCCGTGGTACTGTACTCTGCTCTAAGGTGCTGTGCTGTACTGTGATAAGGATAACCCTGGGCTGGGTCATCGATCGATATCTTACCCCGACGATAGCTCAGTAGGTAATACCATCACCTTCGACGTCGGCCAGGTCACGGGTTTGAACTTCACTTCGAACGTTTCTTTTATAGAAACTCTTGCGCGTGCGTCCCTAAAACCATATCTCCCTGGTTCCCCAGGTATTGAAACGAAGCGGGTAGGTCAGCGTACAGACGTATACGGGTTCGACGCCCCAAAGATCCCGCCGTTCAGAGGCGGGGAGAGTGATATATGTATTACCCTGGGCTGGGTAATTAATCGATCTTTTACCCCTGGAGCTTAGTATGAAACACATTCACAGTACTGTGCTGTACTGTACTGTACTGGTCGTGCTGTACTGTGCAGTACGGTACCGTACTGTGCTGTATTGTACTCAACTGTACTCTACTGTACTCTACTGTACTCTATTGTACTCTACTGCTCTACTGTGCTGTACTGTACTGCACGGTACTGTACAGTACCGTACTGTACTGTACTGTACCGTACTGTGCTGTACTATACTGTGCTGTACTGTACTCTATTGTACTGTACTCTACCGCTTTGCTGTACTGTACTGTACTCTACTGCTTTGCTGTACTGTACTGTACTGTACTGCACAGTACTGTGCTGTACTATGCGTTGGCAATACTCTGCACAGTAGCACTTCATACGGCGCCCAAAAGATCCCGCCGTTCAGAGGGGGGGAGAGTGTTGCAAATATTTCCTTGGGCTGGGTAATCGGTCGATCGAGGTTGGTAGAGAATCCGTTGAGTACGAAAAAATATATATTCTGTAGACAAATATGAAACCTAAACACCTCGTAATAATAGCACGCTTTGAACGAAGTGCCACACCAAGCTTTCTCAAACAATGTTCCAAATGATTTCGCCAAGATTAAGTTTATAGGGTTTTTCAATCCCCTGGTACGGGTATGCAAGTCTTACGGAACCCACTGAAGTTCCGGGTTGGTCGCACGCACGGGCGTACGTAACTTACAGAAGCTCCGGGTACGGTATGAACGTTGTACACATATCTGACAGAGTTCCGGGTGCGAGTATGGATGTCGTACATCTCACTGAACGTCTGGGTAGAACCCAGGTGAATACACGCTTCAAGGAGGCGAAACATCGACAGATTTACTAGTGACGCATATTCATGAAAGCTATATCGTGCAATGCGCTTGGTGGCCTGCGTGAAGAACATCCCATTCTAAACGTTTATACCAGTATATATGTTGTAGTGTAAGACATATTGGTAGCAGATAATTGTTCATAGTCTCACAAATATCTGATGATCCATTTTGATTGGATGACTGGAGTGATACATGTAGCTGCAAATTGTCTTGGACTGAACGTTTGGTTTATGTTTTCCCGAACGGGTTGCATAGAAACATGTTCGGATGATTTTCCAGAGTTACGGCCAAGAGGGATGAGAGAGGACATTTGACCTCCGTACTCCACCAACGAGTATTCTACAATAACGTGTACTCTACTACAAGTTTGATTGAGACTTCGCAGCACCATATTTTCTTTAGCTCCAGCGCCTCATGGCAAGGTCGAGCGGTCGTGCACCACCCAGCGCACGAGTTGTCCCCACACGGTAGCGTGTCGATTGTACCACGTACAATCATTTGTTCTGTCCGGTAGGCTGGAAGTAGAATTTTTGTGTTGGTGATCAACAGCTAGCTGTGAATTTTCAACATCACAGTGTGCGTCCCTGGCTATTACGGGGGACCATAATAAACAGGACCAAATATTGTTGGTAAAAATATCTCAACATATAGGTTTTTATGTACGCCATTGGTCTTGTTAACTATAGACCCCCGTAATAGTAGGCTCAATGACCTCGATTGTTTGATTTATTTTGGGTTTTTTCCCGTGAAGGCCAATAAATGGATCTCTAATAGTGAATTCTAGCATCTCAGTTTGCGCACCTGCTAAGCTGGCATCTACCGCGCGTTTATGTACGTACCTCGAATGGATGGCTAATTGTAATTTCAGCGAATATCTGTTTGCGTAACATCAAATGCGTGCAAGGTGAAATTCAGTAACTTACGCGTAGCTTTTTCCAGTGGAAATTTCGTACAACGTACATGTATTCTTCGTTGTACTGTTTTTGAAGTAAATATAAACAGTAAGCAAGAGCTTGCACGCTGATTCGAGTAGGGAATTAGAGCAACAAGCAGTAGTATATATAGGTATATGTGTAAGATGCACTTTTATATTTTTAGGCATGCTGCTCTCCGTCCGCCGAGGGTTCTTCCTCGCACATTCGGCTGCGGGGCAAGCAAAGGGGCCATGATTACATTACGACGCATGCCTGGGTCCAGGACGAGAACCGTAGCGGTACCTGGGGCCTTGAACGTCGCTGAGTTGGCTCTAAACAAAAAGGGATTTCTTTTCGCTTCACCACGCCGAGTAGGTGTCATGGAAAACCTACTTTGTTTTTTCGTAAATCGCCCGCCACTCTCGAACACTCCCTCTGCTGTACATATGTGTTCAACCTCAGCAGAAGACGTAGCACCAGCACCAGCACCAGCACCAGCACACATATAGCAGCAACAGCAGCATATACCTGTCGGATGTCGTGTCTGTTACACCAAGCCCTTCGACGGGTGGTGTACACCTAACACCGAGCACGTTCGTGGCCACAACGATCCGTCTACCTGGGCGAATTTGTGGTACCAGGTATTGGTGTCATACCTAGCTAGTTGTCCAGTCGCACGCTCTTAGCAGCAGGTAATCGCAACGGGCATAAGCTACAGAGCCAGGTCCAGAGTGTATCCCGTCCTGTACTGCCACGGTGTGCGGCACCGGGCATGGCCCACACTACCCTGCTGGCTGGATATTCCATTTGTGCAACTAGGGGGGACCATTGTAAATAGGACTAAATATTGTTAGTAAACATAGATAGTACATAGTGTAAGATTTGTGCGCACCGTAGGTCCCATTTACTATTGTCGCCAGTAAAAAATAAAACCCGTATGATACCACGAGCTGTGTGTATTTTCGACGAAGAAGAAGAATTTTCCGCTGAATATTCTCTGCGTTGAAAATATCAACAATTTTGAAATTTCCCGCTTGTCCACTTTTGGTTTTTATCAACCTCGGCAGCAGCAGCAGTAAACGTCTGTCGAACGTCGTGTGTCATTCACCTCGTTTGACGTACACCGCACGCCTCACACCGAGCACGTACGTGACCACAAAACCGGCTCCCTCGGCATGCCTACCTGGGGGAAATAGGTAGTAGGTATGTGTTTGTAGGAATCATACATAACGAGTAGTCCAGTCGCACGCTCTCAGCAGCAGGAAATTGAACATGGCAACAGCCACAGAGCCAGGCTCATTCTGCAGCCCATCTTCCTCTACCCCCCTTGTCTCGGTTTGCACCAGTAGTAGTTGTTGTAATAGTACAGTAGTAGCAGTAGTGGTAGTAAGAGTACGAGTGGTAGTAGTAGTAGTAGTAGTAGTAGTAATGGTAGGCCGACGCTTGCACCGTACTGTCCACGCTATCCCGCTGCAGCCCCCGCAGCAGGAAGCACAAGAGAAGACGAGCGGCCAAAATGAGAAAAGTGGACTATTCCGGAAAAAGCGGCCACTTGGAACAAAGCAATATAATAGTTGTAGTTTTAGTATTAATGTCAATAGTAGCCCATGGTACCGAGTGCATGTTGCCTCTATTAAAGCCTGTCTAATAGCAGTAATATTACCTGTACTGTATGTAGTAGCAATATTGATAGCCGTAGTCGTTGTGGTGGCGGTGTCCGCTGTTGTTGCCGTCTGCATACTGTTCTTCTACCTGGCCAATAGCAGTAGATGCCCTCCACCGTATATAATACGTAACCTATACATTGACTAATATCAATGGTGTCGCGATTCAAACTTCAGCTTTCGGACCGTCAGGAAGCGATCAGGAGCAGGGGGGGGGGGGGGGGGGTGACAAACCCACGCTAATGTCGTGGGGATAGAGTTTGGAGGTGATTTCGGACGTAAAACTATAATGCAAAGAGCACATGTTGAGATAGAGTACAACAATAGAGTACTGTGGATGAAACACAGCAGGAAGTAGGCACAGGAAGTAGACATAGAAGTTAGCTAGACCACAGCATGCATTTCCTTTATTTCCGTCGTTTTCTCCTTTCAGGAGTGTTTTGACTAGTCAGAGTTGAAGCTCATGCTGCACGTTGCCAGATGGCAAGCATACTCATATTAGCAGAAGTCGTAGTAGTAAGCACTAGTGTGGTATATATTCATGCTGCTTCTACCTGCAATGAATCTAATTCCTGGCGGCGGTGTATAGTGTAACAGCGTAGTAGTCATGCCTGTAGCCAAAAGATACCAAGCCGTGGAGGTTTCAGTGTAATCGCATGTGTGAGTGGAGCAGTGGCCGGGGATCCTGTGTGATGTCCCCTAGCCACCTGGCTCGTGGTCCGATGAGGATCACTCCGTGATAATACAAGCTCTAAGAACAAGACTTACTGAGTGCGAGGCCAGCGAGACTGGTGGAGTCCCTCGCTGGAAGCCCTCTTGCTGATATCATCTGGCAGAGGCCATAATATCTAGATATTCGCGGAACTTCTGTTGGAGGAGTTTTCGGCTGCGGAGTATTGGGTCACAGCTGGGAAGGCAGTTGGCCCGTTGGACGGATCGAAACGGCTTGAAGCGCACAGCAGGGGAGGACGCTCCGGGAGCTGGAGGACGCACAGGTCAGGCGGCAGTTTCTCCGTTATTACAGTAGAGTCCAGGTGGACTGCTGTGGATTATGGCGCACACGGCAAGCACGCCGCTGGTGGTAGGGGAGTCTCTGACTCCACCGAAATACGGAGAGGTGTGGACCGAGCAGGCCTCTCGTGTTTTTTACGCAGCGTACCTCGATTATGAGGAACGGCTGCAGCTCGCCAACGCTCAGGGGGTGGTTCAGCACTCCAAAGTGAGCATGGGCCAGCTTATCCCCAATTACATTCATCGGTGTTTTGAGGGATTTTACAAGCATCAGACTACGATGACCGCCTCGGAGTTGTTGGACGCTGTTAGGCAGCACGCTGGTTACACAACCACCAGCAACAGATTTGACACCTCGCGGGCGGCAGCGGACTTGCGTCGCGTTCTCTCAATGAGGCGCGATGAAAAGCAGGGCGGTGAAACATCCGTCAAAGACCGCGCGATGATGGTAAACTCCGCTATGGAAAAGTATTTTGCGGAGAATCACGCGGTGCATGCCATGTACCGCGCGCAGGACCGTTCGTGGTTGCCCGGACCGGCGGAATTTGTGAGCATGGCGTTGGTGGATGGCTTATGGCCGTCCGAGTTCAAAAAGTACGTAAAAGGTCAGCTAACGTACGCTGCAGGGTGGAAGAAGGACCCGGCATCGGTCATGGACCAAATTTTTTCTGCTGCAGAACAGTGGAAATTCATCGAGGCGTATGGTCGGAAAGATGCTGCAGGGGCAGCTGAACCGCGACGCCAACAGCAGCAGAAACCGAAACGAAAGCAGCAGCAGTCCGCGAAAAAGTCGTTTGTTCGCGTCTGTTTCGAGTGTGGTGATCCCAACCATTATGTTTCTGATTGCCCAAAAGCTCGCGGTGGCGGCACAGCTCCCAGCAGTGGTGGGCGCGGGTCGTCAGGGTATCGCGGGGGCCGTAATGGCGGCCGGGGCAGATTCAACCATGGACGCGGGCGCGGTGGCCGTGGTGGCAATCAATTGACAGCGGGCGGTGGAACTTCTGCTGTTGCTTCTTCAACTTCTGGTGCGCCAGCGGCAGGAGCCGCTGGGTCGGGATCTGGTTCGTCTGTTGCCGGCCGAGCTGTATACGTTGGAGGAGCTGGAACATCGGTGGGTGCTGCTGGAGCGAGAACTTCGCCATCCACCGAGCGGGCGGAGTCAGTGTCTGGTGCTGCTGCAGGGGCGGTAGCGCCGGAACCGTCTGTATATTCGACGTCTTGGTCGGGGTGGACCGCCGATTCTATTTCTTCGGCGCCGGCTGTAGGAGGGCAGCCATGGCGTCAGGTGACTCTTGGTACCGACCAGAGTTCAACGGCAGGTGAAGTGCCTGTCGATCGCAGCGCTGAGTGTTTACGCGCTGATCTCTCTTTGCCAGGGTCGGTTGGTTCGCTGATGGCGCGTGTGATCCTTGATTCGGGGTCGGCGCTCACGTCCATCGGTGTCGGTTTACTTCAGCAGCTGTCTTCGCATTTCGGCGGCGCCGATCTGCAAATTCCGTTCGAAAATGGCCCGCAGCAGGCGAAAACCGCTACGGGTGTTTCAGTGATGGTCACGCACAAAACGGTGCCGATTGCCGTGAGTGTACGGACGCCGTGGGGAGCGGTGAAATTGGAGCCCATCACTTTCGCGGTCATGCCTGGTACAGATAACGTCGTTCTGTTTGGCATGGCTACCATGAAAGCTCTTGGCATCGACGTCTACCGTGAAGCTCTGGAGAAGCTTCGCCCTCGCGCAGTGCCGGTATCGACCGGTGTGGAGACTCCGAGTTACCTTGCGGCGCGCAGAGTGACGGTTTCCGTGCGTGCTTTTCAGACCGAGGCTACGGTGGATGCTCCGGAGGACAAGGCGGTGGAACATTTGGTCGACCGGGGGCCAGACATGTTCATGGATCCGGAGGAGGAGCGGACGGCCCGAGAACGGGCGTTGGAGGACAGCGTGCAGCAGGCAGAGCAGAGTGGATTAAGCGTCGGCGGAGCAACCCGTTTGCGCGAAATTTTGGCTCGTCGCGTGGGTGCTTTTCGCCGTGCGCTGTGTGGTGATCCGCCAGCGCAAGTGGAGCCGATGCGAGTGCAGCTGAAGCAACAGGCGAAGCCTGTCAAGGCAACGCCACGTCGGTACGAACCGACAAAAAGGGACTGGCTCTCGAAGTGCATTGCTGCTTTGGTGTTTTTTGGCTTTGTCTACCACAACATCCAGGCGGTGTGGGCGAGTCCGGCGATGGCGGTGCCCAAGAAGGACTCTTTCCGTTTGGTGAGCGACTACTCGGCGGTGAACGCACAGGTGGAGAAGTCCCCGGGCGTCATGCCCAACCATGAAGACATGGGAGATCTGCTGGGGGCGCGTTTCTTCGGCAAGCTGGACCTACTTCAAGGGTACTGGCAGATGCCTTTGGCTCCGGAGGCGCAAGACGTCTTCACCATGGCGACAAGCGACGGTTTGTTCACGCCTACCCGTGTTCCCCAAGGTGTTTTGAATGCGACTTCTTATTTCCAAGGTGTCATGACTGAAGTGTTGCGTGGTTTGGATTGCAAAGTTTGGGTCGATGACGTTTTCTTTTTCGCAGACACCGAAGAAGCTCTTCTGCAGCTGCTTGATGACATTCTTGAACGCCTGGAGAATGTTGGACTGTTTGTCGCCGCCCACAAGTGTACCTTCTTCTCTCGTGAACTGGTCTGGTGTGGTAAGGTGTATTCCAATGGTGTCGTGTCCCATGACCCCGCTCGAGTGCAAGGTTTAAGTGAAATGCGTCGTCCCGAAAACGCTGGAGAACTAATGCAATTCTTGCAGGCTGTCAACTGGTTGCGAACATCGTTACCACGTTTAGCGGAAACGGTAGCACCGTTACGTGATTTTTTGGAGGAGCTCCTTGTTGGGGCTACACGTCGGACTAAGCGAGTGGCGCGCAATCGTGTCATCAAGGATACCGCGTGGACGGAGGATCGGGTGCGGGCGTGGAATGCCGCACGGGGTTTGGTGGCGCAAGCAGTGCCGCTTCATCATCCTCGTCCCGGGTGCGTTGTTTTGATGTTTCCTGACGCTTCTGATTTCCATTGGGGTAGTTTTCTCACCCAAGTGCCTGAACACGAATTTCGCAGTGGATTGGCGTTGGAAAGCATGTCTCACGAGCCTCTCGGATTTCTGAGTGGTTCGTTCACAGGTTCGCAGTTGCGCTGGGCGACTGTCGACAAAGAAGGTTTTGCGATCGTTAATACGTTCCGGAGGCTCGAATACCTGCTTTGGGGTGGTGTTCATATCTTTACTGATCATCGAAACTTGCAGTACATTTTCAATCCGGAGAAGTGTGTCACGACGGTCACAAAGACCATGGCACAACGCCTAGAGAATTGGAAGGGTGTTTTAGGACAATACCGCTATGCAATCGAACACATCCCTGGCGATCGAAACTGTTGGGGGGATCTGTTGTCTCGTTGGGTCAAAGTTCCTACGGTGCCTGTTCGTTCGGTTGCCGTGCACAGCCCATGTAATGCTGACGATTCGCTTCCCGCATTGGATGTGATTCGTGCCTCGCAACAAAGGTCTGTCGCTCGTATCGGCGTTGGTGTTCATGAATTTTCGACAACCTTCGGTCAAGCTACCTTGGCCGATGATGGTTTGTTTCGTGTGCGTGTTGGGGTGCGTGACGTCTTGTGGATTCCGCCGGATGATCTTGCTCTTCAAACTCGTTTGATGGTGTGCGCGCACATGCGCTCGGCTGGTCACCGTGGTGTGG
This sequence comes from Macrocystis pyrifera, assembly GCA_031763025.1. Classification (NCBI taxonomy): domain Eukaryota; class Phaeophyceae; order Laminariales; family Laminariaceae; genus Macrocystis; species Macrocystis pyrifera. The sequence goes on along the minus strand of JASSKH010000004.1, from coordinate 2,245,094 downwards.
CGCCGACTTTGTTTCGCCTGAAGGAATATTGTGTTTGGCCTCACATGGATTCTCAGGTTCGCGAATTCGTTCGCCAGTGTTTGCACTGTGTAGACACGCGTGCAGGTGCACTCATTCCTCGTCCCTACGGAGACACGGTGCATGGTACCGCTCCGGGAGAAGTGGTGCACTTTGATTTTTGATTTTATGCGGATGCGACGTTGAACGTCACCGCTGATCTGAAGGATGTTTTCCAACATTCCTTTGCGCAGGGTGAATGCCGCATGAATGCTTTGGTGCATGTGGCCGAAGATGATGCCAACGAGGTGATTGTCTTGGTCGATTGGGATGGTTTCGAAGCAGAGGAGCGCACGTGGGAGTCTTTGCGGTCGATTTATTCTGCTGCGCCTGAATTCGTCGTGAAGGAATTGCGCAAATTACGGATGACCCGTGCGCTCAAGATTAAAATTGCTTCAGAGTTCAGCATTGATTTGTGATTTGCCGCATGCGATTTCGTCTTGGTTTTTTGGTTTTGTCAAGCTCGTTCGTGTCGAGTGAACTCGCTTTGGGGGTGCTGTAGCCAAAAGATACCAAGCCGTGGAGGTTTCAGTGTAATCGCATGTGTGAGTGGAGCAGTGGCCGGGGATCCTGTGTGATGTCCCCTAGCCACCTGGCTCGTGGTCCGATGAGGATCACTCCGTGATAATACAAGCTCTAAGAACAAGACTTACTGAGTGCGAGGCCAGCGAGACTGGTGGAGTCCCTCGCTGGAAGCCCTCTTGCTGATATCATCTGGCAGAGGCCATATGCCTCAACACATTGTACCGCGTGGTTCCTTGACCTCTCTGTTTGCCATAAGGTTGCCTGTAGTGTATGAGCGGTTGGTCATGCTCTAGCAGTAGTACTTGGTGGTATAGTTTGTAGTTAGTAGTCGTAGTAGCATACCTGGTAGGATTTTGTAGAGTGCATGCTGCTTCTACCTTTACAATATCTGCGTAGCAGTGGTAATGGTGTGTAGTAGCAGTATAGTGGTCAACCCATAGTACCGCGTGCATGTTGTAGTAATTACCACAGAAAGATTAGTACCTAGTCCGTGCTGACTACGATTACTCTTTCGTTCGAGCATCACGCTAACCCATGACTCCCGTTTCCTCCAAGAACAACTATACGTGTGTCACCTGTGACTCTCTTTTCGCCTTGCGACCCCCCGGGATTTCACGTTACCTACATCCCGAAGGGGAACCTTGCACTACGAATAGGATAGTAATATTTCACATACTACTGCCGTACCCTGACGTACTCGAAATTCAACAGAGATCTTGTCATAGTTGTACTGGATCTACAAAAACGAGTGTGTGGTCTGTCTCATGCTTGCGTGAGCGACAGTGCTATCACCCAGACGGACAAGATAATGACCTGAGCCGCGGCCGGAGATCAGATTGAAGAACCAAGGTCGCGGCTAAGGCATCAGTCTCAGATTCGTAGCAGGGGGCGAGAAGTGATGCACGCGGACGTGCGTACGTGCTTGGGGTCGAGACCCTTGAGTTTGTTGTTATGTTGCTTACGTAGTATCCAAGCTGGACTGTATATCACCATATCCCCCCGCCCGCGAAGCAATAATATTCTGGATAATGCTTTTTTTCTTCTGCCATTTGGGGCATATTTTTTTCGAGACCCATGAATTTGATGATATTTAGCGTACGTAGTACGGTAATTGGACTGTATACCCCCGCCCGCCCCCTCCCGCGAAGCAATAATATCCTGAATAATGGATATATGTTTTTGGGTGCTGGGGCATATCTTTTTCTGTTATTAGCTGGGTATTCATAGTTGGCCCGTCTAGTTAGAAGTAACGATTTGGTTTGTAGCCCCCCTCCTCCCGGTCATGCAGTGTTTGGTTGATACTGTTCTGGATGGGGTTGATACTGCTCTATTTTTGACGGTAAGCATTGTGTATTTCGAGTGTGCGGTTTATCAGGAAGACATAGCTTTGATAAACTACGTCTATCACCGAGAGGTTTGGGTGGTATATTATACTGACTCGTAAGCGTAGAATTTGAGTTTTTTTGTTTTTGGAATTCGAAGGGCGACGTGTACACATCCGGGAGGCGAATGTGCATGTTTTGTAGGTTTATAACCGATGTCTATTGGAATATCGTGGACAGAGGTCTGTAGCTACGGCAGTTGAGTGTTGGGGAGACTGTTGAAACCTACACAAGTACAGCACAATTCAGAAACTTGCATTGAATTTGAGTTTTTGGATTCTGGATAATTTTAATGTTCTGTAAACACGGCGGCAACTGTTTTATGGGGTTGGAGTTTGAATTGAATGGATAGATATTCTACTACTTGTATTGCCACGACGGCAACAGCACCTATGTGTTGAGTGATTGTAGACCTACGACAGTACGACATTAACACTACGTATGATCATGACGGTGTGCCGCGAGTGAGCAAGCTATAAAACATAGCAGTTGTTCATAGTCGCGCAAATATCTGGTGCTTTTTGATTGACTGGTTGGTATGATCTATGTGTCTGCAAGTTCTCCTGCGTGAACATGCGGTAGGTTTTTTTTTCCTGAATTGGTTGCGTAAATATATATATTTTTGATGATTTTTCAGGGCCACGGCGAAGGAGGAATGGAGCCCCCTTGACCTCATTACTCTACCATCGTGTATTCTACAACAGTGTGTTCTCTACTCCAACTTGAATTGAGATTTTGCAACACCATCAAATCGTCTCTTCGCTTGCTCCCGCGCCTCATGGCAAGGTCGAGCGGTGCACCACCCGGCGTACGAGTTGTCCCCACATGTAGATTATTTTTGCATGGTTCTCGTTTCTCTTGTTGCTGCCTTGCACGGCCTCCACGATAAGAACCGTCTAAAACTTCCTAGCGAACGACTTTCACGGCCAAGGGTTTACCACTCGAACGAAGGGACTCACGTTGTACGAGAACTTAACCTTGCAAACGTACCGCACATAAATATCTTAATATTTACCTGGAATTTTGCAACCTGGTATTTTGAAAGCAAGAAAACCCCTTCAACCCCGGGAGCGAATCAGCCACAAAGGAAAAGACAAAAACAATGACGGCCACAAATACGGTAGTAGATCGAATCTACGGTACATAAAAACAAATACAAAGAGGCACGCCCCCGGGCAACCGAACGTTATACTTCAAGTTTCAAACTAAAAAAACAAATTAATGTTTGTTTGCGTACCAAAAACAATTGTAAGAAAGATACATCAAACAAAGCAAGGATACATCAAACAACTGAGAAACAAGTACGACTACGCACACGTACTAATAATAATGATATTCTCATGTACACGACCACGTCGCGCATTATTGTTGAGTCCCACCAATAACACATAGTTACTGATAACATCCAAGTATGATTTGCAGTACGCCAGGTTTTTCGGCAGATTGCTTGTGAGAGAAGGTAGAGGGGGGGGGGGGGTGTACTTCGGAGTATTTAGATTTTGTGTTTCTTCGTTTTCGATGTGTGTAACTGACGAGACTTGACGTCATAATGTAAACAAACCCGCTCACTCCCGGGATTACCTCCGAAATACGTACTGGGCGCCCGGGTATTGTGACAAACGCATATCCGTACCACGGTTGTTTGAGTGCAACATGGCAGTCTTACCGGCGTGCAGAATCTCCGCGTACGGGTGGGTATGAATGACGTATAGAACTTGTACAAGATCCGGGTATCGTGGCTCGGGCGTACAGAACTCAAGTTTGGAGTCCGGGTATCAATTTCGTACAGAATAAGCTGAAGTTCCCGGTACAGATACACCTGGGAAAACACCCCGGGCATGGTTCTGTACGAACCCTACAGAACACAACCTTAAAGTTCTCGATCTCACAGGTTAGGTTTGTGTATTTCTTTAAACCGTCCGAACACAAGTTGTTCCGGTTGGACAAGAATCTATCCCTGGCGGGCCAAGTGGCCTTCGCCGGTAAGTACTACTATTCAAGTCTGAGCCTTCGTTCACCCACTCACCGTATTTGCCGCTATCGACGTCTGTCCTTCTAGAGTGAACGTCAAGGAAGCATCGGCACAAGGACACGACAAGAGCTTCGTCGTGTTAACCTGAACGCAGGATTTTTTACCCATCACAACGGCCACAGCAAGCGCGCTCAGTGCACATAATAGCTTAATCTTGACCATCGCCATCGCGATGTACACCAGTCCCTTGGCCTGTCTACGCGCGGTCCCTGTTCATTGCGGAAGAAAACCACGTTCGTTTCTGCAAATTTTGAGAGTAGTTGATTTTGGGGCTTGGTTGGCACAGTCACAAATCCAATGCAAGCACTGATATGCGTACCACCACTATCTGTTTTCGTATGAACATACAACGCATGCAGGTACAAGATACTACCTACAGACCGACGTGCGTCTGACTTATAGGGCTACCTATGCACCGTCTTGTCTTTCGCTATTTCGTGACGGGTTACCCTCTCGAAAAGCCAGGCCTTCCCTGATCTTGAACCACACCCGAACAAATGACATGCATCTGTTTGTTCGAAGTTACCGTGCGACACCTGAAACAAAACCAGGACGAAAAGACGAGACCCGGCTCTGCTACACGTAGGGTTGTTTTATCTACTGTCAGGCAAATTTTATCTACTGTTGTTGTACGTACTATAGTTGAACCACTGTTATCCTACAAAAACGGGGAGATATTGTTGCTTAGCCAACTCTACCCTCAAGATATTACCCTCTACGTATAAGTCTCTTCGGTAGAGCTTTCAGAGTTATGGTGCTCTTTCACAGCAGTACGACTCGGAAGCTTTACACACAACTAGTGGCAGAGGTTTTCGATAAAAATACTGGTTTGTGATACCGGATATACACCGAGAGTGCCACATTGGGTGTCTTTAACAACAGTGCAGATCTCCAATGTTTTCCTGTCGGCTTACCTCGTATGTAAGCTGAAGGGAAGCTGGCCAGGGGAAGCAGGGCAGAAGACGGAAGTGAGAGAGTAGGGGCGTGGTGTGTTGTCCAGAAAAACGCACTCGCTCCGACTTGGAAACGACGTGCCGCAGGGAATCTTGGAAGCTTCCAAAATGCCGAAGAGTCGGACACCGGCAGATAGGGGCGTACTTTGTACCGGAGAACCTTCACTGGCCAAAAGATAAACTCCGTGCAAGTTATTTCGTTCCTTTGGCCGGTCCGAACGTTAGAGAGGTCTCGGGATAATGTGCACGACGTGTGTATGTTTTTTAGTATCGCATATATCGCCGTTTCAAGGGGTGTATAGACTACTTGGTCTCGCAAACCCTTGAATATTGTTTGGCTTAAAACCAAATTTCAGCCTCGGATGCACTACGTAATATTCTGAAGGTGTTGTTGCTATTATAGTCATCTCACTCTAAGACGTTGCGATAACCAATCGGATTATCCCCACGGTAGTAAAAGAGATCAATAATTTACAGGGAAACGTTGAAGCTAGTTGACAAAAACAAGTTGATGGCGAACAGGACGAACACACGCTAAATATTGAAATCGTACATAAAAGGTTGTCAACTGAACTTGTTTTTGTAAGCGATCAGACTAACCGTAAACTATAACAGATGCCAGTGATTGCGATGATAACACCTGTTTGTTGGTTATTAAATACAAGAGACTGCCTGATAAGCTCTTTGAGTAACGTGACTCGAATTGTTCAACAGGAGAGAAAGTGCTTTCCAACGGACAAAAATTATGTATATCAATACCTCGGAGATGGAAGCCCAGTAAGCGATTTCAACAAATAAGAGGGGCTGATTGAATTTTGAGTACAATCGAACTAGCAAAGGGGGGTCCAGTCACCCCCCACCACCTGGCGAGATCAACACAGCCTCTTCACGACGATATGAATAAATCGCAAAGCAATCGCATGTTCTGGACTGAAATAATTCAACAGGTACTATAATATTAGTAGAGCCGTCTACCAAAATATTTATATATGCTTTTGGGCTCGAAGCGTCTAATCTCGTCAGTTATCTCCGGGCCGAATCCCTCGCTATAAACCACTAGAACGCGAGGTAGTAGGACTACATCATCATCATAGCCATTGTTTGGCTCGCAACGACCCATACTTCTAGAACGACAGAGCGTTGTCGCCGAGGACCGAACTCGCAAACAACTTGTTCCTGGTCACAATCTTACCCACTGTACCGCGTGCATCGTCACCTTGAATTCCCCAACAACCTTGTCCGAATCTCCGCAGCGAACCCCTTACCAAATATCATTTAGACAAGAATCTACCCAAATTGGCACACATCATGCGCCACCGTTATTGCTCAGCTTACTATTAATAGGACCTATCTATACTCCAAGGACGATAAAGCGTTACCGTCACGATTTGAACTCGAAACAACATGTGTTTCTCGTTTGAATTTGACACGTACAGGCCTTGCGCACTAGACCACGTGCGTATATGGTCACTTCGAATTATCGAATAGAGCCTGCAATCTCTGGGTCGAACCCCTCGCGTTGTACTACCACTACTACAGTAGCATATACTAATAAGAGCACAGCATCACCATTCTTTGGCGTGCAAAAACCTACAACACACGAACGATAAAAGTGTTGAAATGGGGAACATGAACACTAACAACTGTGCGTGAGTTCGAACCTCAACGAGACCGCTACGCCGACCTAGAAGAATACTTGATAAACCTATGTCAACAAAATAATTTGATTAATGAATTTGTAAAAATAACGTGGAGTGATGCTGTAACAACACGTTCGAAGGAGTTTCTTCTCCCCGGAGATTGTTGTCGAGGTTAGTCTAGATGCTCCCATCTCCAAACTGTACACCGGGTATGTTGTTTGTTAGATAACTCTGTTTCACTGTTCATCATAATATGTTTTCAGTCGCGAGCTATGTGCTTGGTTTGCGATTCATTCGTAACGTCGTGCAAATTGTATGCTGTTGATCTCGCCAGCTTTGAGGAGTGACCGCGCCTGCCTGAAGTTCGCTCGTGTGATTTTACTCCTAATTCAAGCAGCCCCACTTATTACTTGTTCAAACGAGCGAATGCGCTTCTTCGCCGAAACCCGTGTATACCAAATTGACAATTCTTTCCAATCCACAGCAGCAGCAGTAGCCCAACTAAAATCAATCGGGCCCTATGTCCAGTACAATAGCACCTGGTATAAGTATATATATCCAACTCCCCGTCAATACGTACTCTGGCCTTGCGATAGACCACACACGCAGTTGTTTTTGGTGTATTGTGTCATTAACATGAATATTGCACTCCACCTGTATGCGGTACGAGAATAACTTCACTGTCGTAGCTAGGTAAATCACACTTGACCAGTACAGTAAGGCCAGTAAATATTCTGTTGAACCAGGTACCTGGTATAATATATACTACCAGGTATGACACCGACTACGAACTATTGTAGGCTATACCGTGTACGCTTGTGATATACCACTCCGACCGTAACTTACATGAATCGCTCTTTTCGCTCTCGGAATGGCCACGATCATAGGACTGCTTTGATTGTCACGTATAAGCAGTGGTAGTACCGGAACGTTCGGGAAATGTTACACGAGTTTTCGGGGTATACGTCCAACAGACAAATACGTAGACGGACAAAACGCCGCGAGTTCGACAGGCAGCTTTTTATGTCGGATGAAAAGTGTCGTGAACGAGTAGTCGCGAGGGTCATCTCCACTCTCAACCAGCTTAACCAGCCCCGTAATAGGTCTGGCATGGTTGAGTTTTTCACTGCGGCTATTATTGTTGCGGTCGAAAAAGAGGTACCACCGCCTCCACGTCGCCACCGCAGACATGGATGGTGTGAGTCTGCCGAAACCTTGGTCGCATTCATATTAGCATGGACACCGAGAGAAGATGCACGGCAATTCTTGCGTGCCCACCCCCGGGATAGAACCGCGTGGAAGACACTGAGATCTGCGTGTGCGAACCTGCAGAAGGTGATTGCCGCAGGACTGCATGCGGGCTTCGAAGCGTACCGCGCTGAAACCGAACGAGTTCGTAAGGGATTTGGTCCAACTTGTGATGTCGGAATAGTCGGAACGGAGGAGCAGGAGCCGTTGGCGTGTGTGCAACCGGCTGTATGGGGCATGTTGTACGCCGATGACGCAGGGATTGTCTCTCGGTCGGCTGAAGGGCTCGCGAAAATGATGACAGTCATCGTGACTGTCTTCGAAGCAGCGGGCCTTACGGTGTCGGAAAAGAAGACAACAAACGCCAGACCAGAAAACCCTCGCACCACCGCTCGTTATCGAAGCAGCAGGCCAGAGGCATAAGCAGACGGTCCAGTTCTTATACCTAGGCGGCATTATCCACGTAAACGCTGACGGCTCGCTCGAAATCGACCGACGGATCCGTCTCATGCGAGCATGCCTCAAACGGTTCGGCCCGAAGCCTGTATGATTGGACGACCGCCCCCCTTAGCCTGAAAGTCCGAATGCTGAAGGCGGAGATGATTGAGACCCTGCTGTACGGGTGTGTGCCGTGGACCCTCAGAGCGGAACACTTTGCCAAGCTTCGAACGGCTCACCAAGTCCTGTTGCGAGTCATTGGCTTCCAGCATCGACTTCGTACTGACCATGCCACCCTCTCGTACGCGAAGGTCCTCAAGATGACACGTTGCGAGAGCATCGAAACGACCATCCGCAAACGGCGTCTCTTTTTCGCGGGGGGGGGGGTGGCACGGCAAAGAAAGGATCGATTACCCAGTCGGGTAAAGTCCGGGACGATTGCTGGTGGGGAGAATCCGCGACCTGGCAGACAGGTTATGACTTGGCATAGATGCATAGTCGAAGACCTTAGGGAGTTCCGAGCCACCGAAGGGTCAACGGAACTTGCTCCCTTGGTGTTTGGAGTTGAGACCGCGCTGTGGCCCACTGTTGCAAAAAAGGCGGGGAAGTGGTACCGGGGGATCCTGGAAGCAGCCGAACGGTTCATGGTGAGGTGGCACGAGGCTGAGGCTGAGCTGAGTAGGCAGCGCCGCGCATCCGTCGTGGGTGGTTTCCAAGGAAATGGGGGGAGGAGGGGCAACAAGAGGATTAGCAGAAACCCCAACAAGGGAATGCGGAGAAGGGGGGGGAAGAGGAGTAGAAGGGAAACTGCAGTGGACGAAAGTAGGAAGGAGATGGCAGATAGGGTAGCCAGGTACCGGGCAGTCTTAGAAGTAGAACATCCCTATACTACTCGTACTACCAACTGGTGCAGCTGGTTCGAACGTGGTCTTCCTGTGTCTTCCTGTTATTTTTGTATATTTTTTGTTTTATTTTATTTTGTTCTTTGGCACTGACCCTATGTGATTTTTATTTCATTGTCTTTCTCTTCCTTCCTCCGGTTGATAAGCCTTATTGAAGGAGTCGTGTGGCGTGGGTGGATGACGAGCCTGCTTTGCTTGTTTCGTACTGTCTGACGCCGAGGGGCCGGGCATAGTTGACGAACGCTGGACGAAGGTGGCAGACAGGGTAGCAAGGTACCAGGCGGACCATCAGGGGGACCCTGGCTGTGCTACTCGTATCATAAACTGCTGCCGCTACCTGGAGCATGCCGTGTGCTTTGTTTGGTTTTCCTGTCATTTTCTCTTAGTTCTTTGTCTTACTCTGTTGACGACTAGTGGTATTTTCTTCTTTTTCCCTTTTTTTTCTAGCCCCTTCTTTTCAAGTGTCTGCCAGATCCCCTGCGCGGGGGCACGATGGTTGTTGCCATATATCATATATACATAGACCAGGTACGTATTTGTTTCTTTTCTTGTTTCTTTTTCTCTTTCGAATAGTCTTTGTTTTTGTTTTGTTTTCTCTTTTTTTTTTGTTTCGTTTCTCTAGGTCATGGAATGTGTGTGTCGTGCCTGTCGTACGCAGTATGATGACATGGCATTGCATTGCATACGTGGCGACGTAGTATATCTGATCTGCGGCGTAGCTTTGTGACCACAGAACTTGTATCTCTCTAGGATTGAAGAATCGGCACGGACACTGGTTGTGCTGGATGTCGACGCGTAGAAAGAATGGTTTAATGTGAAGAAAACAACAACAACAACTACCGTAGTACCAGGTGCGTTTCTACAAAATTACAAAATATTGTCAACTATAGTGCCGTCTTCTGTCCTCCTATTTTGTGGTGAGTTGTGTGTTGTGCGTGTCTTCGTGCGCTGCTTCTCTTTTCTCTGTAAACGTTTCCGTCTGAATGCGTTTTTTCACCTGTATTTCGTGCTCAGGTTTGCCCTGCTGTTATCAGTACTGGTAACGCAACGACATCATGTGATAGTCAAGGTATACGAACAATAAAGTTGTCGGAAAAATAACCCAGCTAGGCTGGGGTTAAGCGAGACCTGCTGTGAGCCAGATCATGTAATACGATTCATGTGAGAACAAGCACACTCACACAACACCACAAGCTTATAAATTGGTACATAAGTATGAACCACTTACAGAGGAGGGAAAAAATGGAAGAATATTCCTGGGGTGGTGCGAACCTTTGGGCTTCTCCATCCTGGTTCCAGTCCTACCTTGGCTGTACACGGATATGATCCCATCTGGTACCTGTTGCTTCCATCCACTAAGTGCCGCAATGAAATTTGCCTTCCGCAAGAGCCGCGTGAGGCCCATCAGCTACCCTGGTCCGCTGTAGGTAGAAGCGGTCTACCACGGTGACGGAATACGATCCCGTTTGGTACGTTTTGCTTCTATCCACAAAGCGCAGAAATAAACAAACGTTCCGCCAAACCCGCGTGAGGACCCCCAGCTACCCGGTACCCGCCTGTACTGTAGGCAGCAGCGGTCGCGCATAGTCCGGAATACGATCCCATTTACTACATTTTGCTTTTATCCACGAAACGCACAAGTGAAAATTGCCTTCCGCAACCAGCTAACCTGATCCCCTGTAGGCAACAGCGGTAGCCCACAGCCACGAACAAGCGAAAAACAAAGAAGAAAAAGCAGAAAAAGAAAAACGAACTCGCATAGCTGCTATCGAACCTGAAACCATGTTATAGAACGTGTCCGTAGTGTCGGTGACGGTATAGATAGCGGAGCGATATCTATCGTTGGATTGCCGCCACCCTTACCATCACATGTGCAATTCAGACAAATCTGTACCGTAGTCGAGTACAGTCACCACTCGGAACCTAACCTTATTTTCTGGAATCATCTTGCTCCGTTAATCCTTGATGCAAGCCCGTATAATATCTTGTATGTACACTGATCGTAATGAGTAAGTTTATATTGGCGTTTGTATGCAAGTAGTGCATGACCCTGTCATGTTAGTCCAAGCAAGTGCATGCAAGGCTGATATTCGCATATTTGATTCGCTTGACACAGCGGGCTTGAGTATTGCGTAAAAAAACGACAGTACCCGAAAGCACGGATGTACCTTGCGGCGTCGGTAGCAGGATTGTTGTGCCGGAACTAAACCGTGTCTCCTATCCCCGTGTAGAAAAAGGCTTCCATCAGATTCTGTAGTGAAGAAGCTAAATTGATTCAATATTCGAAGAACGTGTGGCAACAGTCTCAGCCGGAGGAGATGTGACGAGTGATGTACACTACCTCGATAACCGATCACGAAGGGTCCGTGAATTCCAAGTGCTCCAACTTCCTTTCTGCGACGGGTCTACACAATGATACCGGTATTCTATTTCATTCACATTTTTTCGTTGTTATACCCGTCTTCCTGGGGTAGCCAAGCTGGTGGAAGCTGCCCCTGGAGCGAAGCGCCTTGTTGTATCATATAAAAAATACCTTCAATGCTACTACTACTGCTGTAGTACCTTGTACATCTGACACATGACCGTCGTACGCATGGAGCATAAAGAAGGTACACGCGTGTAAGTATTTTGTTTGTTTTCGCGATTTTTATAATGTTGTTGCTGGTGTGATATGGGTGGAGTATTCATGGGCTATAGATATAGATAATACGTTGCAGTCTTGTAGTCTCACGAATACGAGAATAATCCAAAGAATGGATTATAACCCGGCGGATATTCCGTTAGTTGAGAGTAACGTTCTCTTAGGAATGTTCCCTAGGGCGGAAAACCCCTTAGATGAGAGTAATGTTCCTTAACGCAGATAGGATCACGAAGTGAGATATTCTTATATTAGCAGAAGAACGATTGGTAGCCATAGGAAAGTTCTGTAGGCGTACATCAGATAAGAGGAACTTAGGAGAGCTTGTGGCGTGGGGTGGGACGAGTATATCTGGGCGTCGAGTCCCGCCCCCCTACCTCTCACTTCTCTACCAGAGCACCTCCTCAGCTCTCGCCATCAACAAGAAGATCTAAATCAGAAGAAGCGAAGCACTGCTTTTCCAGCTGCCGTCAGAGCATCACATCTGACGTCGTCGCATTCAACGAATGTTCTGGCCAAGCTTGGGACTGCAGCGCTTCTTCTAGATCTTCTCACGATCATGTGAGCCATCCCTATCCGGGAGGCATCTGGTTTTGAAGTCAACTTTTTATTTATTTATTTTTGTTTATGTTCCCTGTTTCTCGTCTCTTTCGTTCTTCTTGCTCTCTCTTTTCTTTCGTTTTTTCTTCTTTTTTTTTTACGAACCCGCGTTACTGAGTGCGTTTATAGTGTAGAGCGTAACAAGCTGCCTAGTAGCATAAGTAGACGCTTCTCCCCCCCCAGTATACCAGTATAGGTGAGTAGACGCTTCTCCCCTCTTATCAGGCACGTCAAATCGCACGTGCAAGTACGTACAACAAGCTCTGTTGTTCGTAAGTATTGATTGGTGCTATTAACAGTGCTATTAGCAGTATGATCGAGGTTTGTTTTTTCCGCTCCCTATACCCCGTCTCCGCCGTGGAATGACGAGGTCGATATCCTCCACGATACGTGACACCACGTGGTTGAATGCACCTGGAGACCCCCCAAAATGACCTCGTGTTCATCGCACAAACCAAGCAGCGTTTTCCTTTGTACCCCTCCGCCTCGATATGCCCGCCCTTTCACAGGGAATGCACGTAGTAAGTACTACTGTAGGTGGAACTACTGGCACATTCTTGCCCGCAGACATTTTGTCCGCATCTTCCGGTTTATACTCGTGTTGTATGGGATTTGACCCTTACCACAACTACAAAGAAGCTGCTATCGTACTGATAGGACAAACACGCAGCAGTACCGACACCTTATTCTTTGATACGTGATATGTATGCCGGTGGTGTGACTTACTACGCCATCGTTAGTATACGCATCTGTGAGCAGCGTACAAACGGCTCGACCATCATTGCGAATTGTATCCGCTTGTATCCATCCCATGGAATATTCGCCCGCGAGTTCTTGAGAGGCCATTATTATTATTATTTTTATTTTTTTTCCTGATACGAGCAATGGTATACGTATTGACTGACCTTACTTGCGACCCCCTGATAGCGAGAAGAGCCATATATATTGTTTTATTATTTCTTTTCATGCCGTTTTTTTTTTCATGCCCTTTGGTTACTGGATTTCAAACCACATACTGGCCTGCAGAGACTGGTATACGAGCGAGGTACAAATAGTGAATAGTGATACCATAGTACGTAGTAATAATATTACGTATGTAGTAGCGAAAATTCCCGTGAACCCCCCCTCGTTCCCTGCCATATATTTAGGTAGGCAAACGTCCGGTATTCCGCACACTCCTCTGTCCTCTGGCAAACGACACCACGTTTGATGTCGCCCCGGTTGACCGAGTTGCACACGCTAGCGTTTGGGCCCCGCGCTATCTACAACTTCGAACTGCACGCATTAGGCCGATTTTCTTGCGGATTTTCTTGCCGCCACCGTATTTGAGTTTGTTTTTGTTGAGTTGGCTACCTTGCTACGTTTGCTGGTATTGCTCACACCGCGAACAGGTCTCCGAGACGCCGCGTTGTTCGTTTCGTCCCTCGGTTTTAGTGGTCCTTAGTGCACGCAGCCCTCATAGCACCCTAGCTGTGTCCCTTCTGTCTCGCGTGATGTCTGCCATGTTAGGACCTTCGCCACAAGACAAGGCATGGCGCCTAGCGGATATATATATATATGTTTTTGAATTGTGATCACTGTCTCCTTTTTAGAGTTTCCTCGTTCGCCAACCCGGTTCAGCGAACAACCCTTTCGTACCTCCTTGGGCCCCAGACAATGACTCCAGTACTACGCTTGTACGTCCTTCTTTTTCCTTCACTTCGGTCTTCGTTTTCTTCTTCAGCCTTCGCTTCGGTTTCTGTCTCCTTTTGCGTTCGTCTTTCTTTGTTTTCATTTTGGGTGATTTTTCCTTTCGCCTCTGCTTTGAGTTTTGTCTCTCTCTCTCCTTTAGTCTCCCTTTCAGTGGTTCTCAGCGAACACCCCCTCGTCGAAGTATTTGGGTCTTATTACGAGGTGTGGGGGGATCTATAGCCTCATTTCGTTTGTTTCGAATAGCCGCATCTTCGACCACCTTTTTCCTGGCCGTTTGGGATGAACTTTGTCATCACCCTCCGACCATCTTGTGGTCTGCATATACGACTATTCAGGGTGGGCTAGTGTGATATGGGTGGAGTATTCATGGGCTATAGATATAGATAATACGTTGCAGTCTTGTAGTCTCACGAATACGAGAATAATCCAAAGAATGGATTATAACCCGGCGGATATTCCGTTAGTTGAGAGTAACGTTCTCTTAGGAATGTTCCCTAGGGCGGAAAACCCCTTAGATGAGAGTAATGTTCCTTAACGCAGATAGGATCACGAAGTGAGATATTCTTATATTAGCAGAAGAACGATTGGTAGCCATAGGAAAGTTCTGTAGGCGTACATCAGATAAGAGGAACTTAGGAGAGCTTGTGGCGTGGGGTGGGACGAGTATATCTGGGCGTCGAGTCCCGCCCCCCTACCTCTCACTTCTCTACCAGAGCACCTCCTCAGCTCTCGCCATCAACAAGAAGATCTAAATCAGAAGAAGCGAAGCACTGCTTTTCCAGCTGCCGTCAGAGCATCACATCTGACGTCGTCGCATTCAACGAATGTTCTGGCCAAGCTTGGGACTGCAGCGCTTCTTCTAGATCTTCTCACGATCATGTGAGCCATCCCTATCCGGGAGGCATCTGGTTTTGAAGTCAACTTTTTATTTATTTATTTTTGTTTATGTTCCCTGTTTCTCGTCTCTTTCGTTCTTCTTGCTCTCTCTTTTCTTTCGTTTTTTCTTCTTTTTTTTTTTTACGAACCCGCGTTACTGAGTGCGTTTATAGTGTAGAGCGTAACAAGCTGCCTAGTAGCATAAGTAGACGCTTCTCCCCCCCCAGTATACCAGTATAGGTGAGTAGACGCTTCTCCCCTCTTATCAGGCACCGTCAAATCGCACGTGCAAGTACGTACAACAAGCTCTGTTGTTCGTAAGTATTGATTGGTGCTATTAACAGTGCTATTAGCAGTATGATCGAGGTTTGTTTTTCCGCTCCCTATACCCCGTCTCCGCCGTGGAATGACGAGGTCGATATCCTCCACGATACGTGACACCACGTGGTTGAATGCACCTGGAGACCCCCCAAAATGACCTCGTGTTCATCGCACAAACCAAGCAGCGTTTTCCTTTGTACCCCTCCGCCTCGATATGCCCGCCCTTTCACAGGGAATGCACGTAGTAAGTACTACTGTAGGTGGAACTACTGGCACATTCTTGCCCGCAGACATTTTGTCCGCATCTTCCGGTTTATACTCGTGTTGTATGGGATTTGACCCTTACCACAACTACAAAGAAGCTGCTATCGTACTGATAGGACAAACACGCAGCAGTACCGACACCTTATTCTTTGATACGTGATATGTATGCCGGTGGTGTGACTTACTACGCCATCGTTAGTATACGCATCTGTGAGCAGCGTACAAACGGCTCGACCATCATTGCGAATTGTATCCGCTTGTATCCATCCCATGGAATATTCGCCCGCGAGTTCTTGAGAGGCCATTATTATTATTATTTTTATTTTTTTTCCTGATACGAGCAATGGTATACGTATTGACTGACCTTACTTGCGACCCCCTGATAGCGAGAAGAGCCATATATATTGTTTTATTATTTCTTTTCATGCCGTTTTTTTTTTCATGCCCTTTGGTTACTGGATTTCAAACCACATACTGGCCTGCAGAGACTGGTATACGAGCGAGGTACAAATAGTGAATAGTGATACCATAGTACGTAGTAATAATATTACGTATGTAGTAGCGAAAATTCCCGTGAACCCCCCCTCGTTCCCTGCCATATATTTAGGTAGGCAAACGTCCGGTATTCCGCACACTCCTCTGTCCTCTGGCAAACGACACCACGTTTGATGTCGCCCCGGTTGACCGAGTTGCACACGCTAGCGTTTGGGCCCCGCGCTATCTACAACTTCGAACTGCACGCATTAGGCCGATTTTCTTGCGGATTTTCTTGCCGCCACCGTATTTGAGTTTGTTTTTGTTGAGTTGGCTACCTTGCTACGTTTGCTGGTATTGCTCACACCGCGAACAGGTCTCCGAGACGCCGCGTTGTTCGTTTCGTCCCTCGGTTTTAGTGGTCCTTAGTGCACGCAGCCCTCATAGCACCCTAGCTGTGTCCCTTCTGTCTCGCGTGATGTCTGCCATGTTAGGACCTTCGCCACAAGACAAGGCATGGCGCCTAGCGGATATATATATATATATGTTTTTGAATTGTGATCACTGTCTCCTTTTTAGAGTTTCCTCGTTCGCCAACCCGGTTCAGCGAACAACCCTTTCGTACCTCCTTGGGCCCCAGACAATGACTCCAGTACTACGCTTGTACGTCCTTCTTTTTCCTTCACTTCGGTCTTCGTTTTCTTCTTCAGCCTTCGCTTCGGTTTCTGTCTCCTTTTGCGTTCGTCTTTCTTTGTTTTCATTTTGGGTGATTTTTCCTTTCGCCTCTGCTTTGAGTTTTGTCTCTCTCTCTCCTTTAGTCTCCCTTTCAGTGGTTCTCAGCGAACACCCCCTCGTCGAAGTATTTGGGTCTTATTACGAGGTGTGGGGGGATCTATAGCCTCATTTCGTTTGTTTCGAATAGCCGCATCTTCGACCACCTTTTTCCTGGCCGTTTGGGATGAACTTTGTCATCACCCTCCGACCATCTTGTGGTCTGCATATACGACTATTCAGGGTGGGCTAGTGTGATATGGGTGGAGTATTCATGGGCTATAGATATAGATAATACGTTGCAGTCTTGTAGTCTCACGAATACGAGAATAATCCAAAGAATGGATTATAACCCGGCGGATATTCCGTTAGTTGAGAGTAACGTTCTCTTAGGAATGTTCCCTAGGGCGGAAAACCCCTTAGATGAGAGTAATGTTCCTTAACGCAGATAGGATCACGAAGTGAGATATTCTTATATTAGCAGAAGAACGATTGGTAGCCATAGGAAAGTTCTGTAGGCGTACATCAGATAAGAGGAACTTAGGAGAGCTTGTGGCGTGGGGTGGGACGAGTATATCTGGGCGTCGAGTCCCGCCCCCCTACCTCTCACTTCTCTACCAGAGCACCTCCTCAGCTCTCGCCATCAACAAGAAGATCTAAATCAGAAGAAGCGAAGCACTGCTTTCCAGCTGCCAGAACAACCTGCGTCCCTTGCCACTACCCTTACCACTACCCTAGAGCCGTCACCGCATCACACTGGTGTGTATTTCCATTGAGTTTGGAATGAATACATTGGAAAATTCGGGGACGGAACGTTTTCATCACTGGTGTTTGCTATGGATCAACAACTTTGGATTATCACTTCGAAGCAAGAAACCGTCTCTGCCGTGTGAAAAGCACACGTGTGAGGGGAACATCCAACATCTGACACCGCCACCAGTGGCCCCGTTATACCGCCCTACATACCCCTCATGGAAACGTCTTGAACGTTTAATAAATCAGGCTAAACCGAACGCTAGTAGCCCCGATCGTTGTCCCCCTGGCTATCTAACTATCACAGCCCTCCAATGATACCGATTGTTGCAACCTGATTCCTCCCCTCTCCTGAGCGACAGGGCGGGCGAGTGGGAAAGTCGATCATGTCTGTCATGGGCAGCTGTCCCTGTCTATACTGTGATGCAATAACTACAGCTGCTGTATCTCTCCGGTACCACCGGCTAGCACCGTCCGTGATGAGCACAGCAGCTCATTCTTTTCGTGGCACTGTACTCCAGCAGCCACGCAGGCTATCGTAGTGACTACGCATACCCCCGTCCCCTCGAAAACAGACGTGCGTAAGAAGATTATTGTGCCGGAACGAATGTCTCCTATCCCCAGGTAAAGAAAAGCTTCCATCTATAGTGAAAGCGAAATGGATTCAATATTGGAAAAGCACGTGGCGACAGTCTCAACCCGAGGATATGCGACGAGTATTGTGCACTACCTCGATAACCGATCATGAATGGACCGTGAATTCCAAGTGCTCCAACATCGTTTCGGTGACCGTATTACACAATGATTCCGGTATTATTGTGGCATTCTCTTTTTTTCTTTGTTCTACCCGTCTTCCCGAGCTAGCCAGGCTGGTGGAAGCCGCCCGTGGAGCGAAGCGCCTTGTTGTATCACATCAAAATATTGCCCATTCCTACTTCTGCTGAAGGGCCTTGTATACCTGACACTTGACCATCATACCCATGGAGCATAGAGAAGATACACACCTGCACGTCGTTTGTTTGTTTTCGCGATTTTACTACGTTGTTGCTAGCATGTATTTCATTGAGTTTGGAATGGATACATTGGAAAATTCGGGGATGAATATTTTTCGTCACTGATGTTTTGCCTTCACAGCCGTACGTAAGAATAAATACTGATTTCCCGTTATTTCTAGTGACATTTTCTGCAAACCTGCCCTCACGCATGCCCCCGCTATATGGACTATTACACGACGTCTATGTTTCCAAGAAAGCGACCTATAGGTTCAAACGCAGACACCTATAATACAGTATATCCAAACCCAGCGACCTAATGTAGACGCTTTTCATAACAGGGCCGTAAAGGCTAGCTGAACACAATGATCAAGAATATTTTCATCGCACAGCCATCTCGGGCATTTCCAATCGCAGAAACCAGGTAAGCCGCATTCGTAGGGGTTAAGATTCATGTATGTTTCAAGAGTCCGTGCCGGGGTGGTCGAAGTAGCGTCCGGCGTGTATTTCGGATGCAAGTTGCAGTATATCTGTGCAATTTCGGACAATTTCATGCGGGTTCGCAGGCAGCCGTAAACGCAAGCAAGCGGGAAGTCGCGCGCTCTTTCTGGCATGCAACTTCCACCCAGTTTCTAGGCTGCATATGAGTTTTGCATGGTTTACTTACGTGCAACAGCTGGCAGACATGACTGTATCTCCCAGAATTACTACAAGACTGCCGTTTTTTATGAGTGAATTTGTAAAAAATGACGTTTATTGACCCCTTTAGAGCTGCATCCACGTTTTTAGGGGCGAACTCCAATACTTTGATAAACTGCAGAGAAATTTAAGCACTATGGTATCGGAATAGATAGTGCAAGGCTACATCGGATTCGGCAAATGCTGAATCGAACAAAAATTATCCGGCGGCTATTGAAATGTGGGCGCTGTTGTTGGATCGAATATATGGCGTACGATTTACTCTCCTACGTACAAGACCAGACATGCTCGGACGGACAGCACAAATAATTAATCGTGGTGTGCAGCGATTGTATCGCATGAAGCAGCTTGGTGCTTCCAAGGCAACGACGCAGCAAGTGATACACTTTTTCTCAAGAAATACGAACACCAATTCTCCACGTGTTAAAGACATTCTGAATTGCGCAGCAGATGTGTTCGTCGTGTATGCGTTTGCCATAATATGACGGCGTTTCTTTTTCCAAGACTAGTTTCGCCATTAGTACATCTTGGTATGGGTTGTTGAAAGACCCACGATACGGGTTCGTAATAAAGTGTCGACGTTGAAACAACGGGTTTCACCACACATTTTGTTTTGTATATGTACTTCCGTGGAATTTACCCCGTAGCTCCCTTACGTGAAACGGTTCTTCCATGCACGCTTGAAGTTTGCTTCCATGGAAGTAGAGATACTTACGAAGGCAAATCCACTCCCATGGAAGTTTTTTATTTCATGTTTTTCCAATGGAACTACGTGGAACCATGCACTGTCGGTCGAAGTGAAAAGGTTCCACCAACCTTCACCAACTGAACCATACCCAACCA
Organism: Macrocystis pyrifera; assembly: GCA_031763025.1. Classification (NCBI taxonomy): domain Eukaryota; class Phaeophyceae; order Laminariales; family Laminariaceae; genus Macrocystis; species Macrocystis pyrifera. The sequence goes on along the minus strand of JASSKH010000004.1, from coordinate 2,224,994 downwards.
GTCTAATAGGGGCTGGACCTTCGACAAAAGTCTGCCGATTTCCATTACTCCACCAGCTTCGATGAAATTTATTTCTCCCGCACGCAGATGCAAATGCGCAAGACACTCTCTAATGCCATGGGGGTTGTTCCACTTTTTTCCGGCACATCGGTTACTTCCATTGAAGTCGAATTTGTTTCTACTGATGTTCTTTTTCTTCCATGGAAATGTGCTTACGTCCATGATTGCAGGGACCAGAGCGACGGGTGGCCCCCCGGCGGCCCCTGCAGAGGGCTAGGAGTTTTCCCGCACCGTGTGGGGAAGAAGAGGGTGCCAAATGGGAAAGGCCCACGACGGTGTCAAGATACCAAGGGAGAGCAGCGCAGTGGAAGAAATCGTGCAGTATCTCATGGCCGCAGATTGTTGTCAAACGTCCTCCATATTCATGTATTTGCTTGTATTTGGAAGTTGATGAACGCTTCCATGGAATTAACTGCAACATCCCATGGAATTAAATTTTTGCTTCCATGACGGTTACTCCTACTTCGACGGGAGTGAAATTCGTATGTTTTACTTGCAATGTAACTTTCACTGAAGTACACCCAATAGCCTAAAATATCGAGATATCGACCAAACAGTACTGGCTTTGGCCTTACAATAGTTTTCAAACTCGATCGCTAATGTTGGACTGACTCGTATATGTCTGAATGTGGCATACAAACTGTAACACTACGCGCCTACTACTACCACTCAATCCAGTATCACCACCGGCTGCTTCTGCTACTATTAATACTGTTAATTCCACGTTTAAGTTAGTTTTGCGCTAGTACTATTGTATACAATCACTACCACCGTTCTACTACGACAGCAGTACTACTCCGATTTTTACTCCTTTATTTACATCTACTAACCGTACATCTAGTTGTGAATAATATATATATATATGCGTATGTGGCTTGAATGTGGCTTACAAACTGTAACACTACGCGCCTACTGCTACCAGTCAATCTAGTATCACTACCGGCTGCTTTTGCTGCTATTAATACTGTTGATTCCACATTGAAGTTAGTTTTGCGCTAGTACTACTGTATACAATCACTACCACCGTTCTACTACGACAGCAGTACTACTCCGACTTTTACTCCTTTATTTACATCTGCTAACCGTACATCTAGTTGTGAATAATATTCTTCCATAACGTAAATATCACTTAGACAAAGTAATGTATGGATAGCAGACCCACATATTCAAGACAAGTACAAAGTTCGAGGGACCTCCCTAAAATCCAATAGAAATGTATGCGTTTGCTTCTGCTCTGTCGAACTTCGCTATCGTTCTTGCATTTCAGGGAAGCTCAACGTGGCTGAGTTTAAGCCGGAGCAGGACTTTCCTACCGACGTCGTGAACGCCTTGCCTAAGAGACCCGTGTTCGACAATGAGGGGACAACTTTCAACGTGCAGAATCCAAGTGTTTTTGCTCTAATCCGACTTATTGTTTTCCGCCCAATAATGTAAAGTGGCTGTCGATGTCACCGTCCAACCTGGCGTAGGCACCACCTCGTCCATCGACGCTTTTACTTGTGTAATTCTACCTACCTGCTCTCAGGCGTAAATCCTACATGCGCAGCGTTCACAATCATGGTTGCCGACGGCAAAAGCTTCAGCATGTCTGTCACCACAGCGGCAGCAGACGCAGCCAGGGCTGAAGGCATCATCGCTTTTTATTTAAGAGTAGGGTAGTCTGGCGGTAGCTGTCGACATGATTGGTGTGAGTCTATTCCTCAGTCACGGATTCGATGAGGTCCGCGCATTCCACCTGGGCAGCCACATTATTTTGAAAATAATATGTAGCATTCAAGTATCGATACCTAGCGAAATGTATTACCATGGCAACAAACAGTGGACACGTGGTTGTTCTTCGTTAACATTTCGAGCTCTCGCAGGATCTAGAAGTCATGCTGACCGCCGCACGTCTTGTTTACTCTCAGCTTCGACGCCTGGAATTTACCCCTGATATTCCCCGCCGCAGGCAGTAGAATTGTGGTGCTACTGAAATTTTCGCGACGACGCTGCCGACGCATTCGAAAAACCAATCACCCGGCCTGCTCGACGGTAAGCAGCACCAAATATGGTTGTTGTAGCAGCACCGTGAATGAAGGCCGGCCAAATACCTGCTTTCGAATTTCGACGTTGGAGAGAAGATAAGCATTGCGTGAAGTTACAATGGGTTCTGTATTACCATTTTACATCTTTTTTGTTGTTCCTGATGGCACGAACACATGCACAAGTGCACACACGCGAAAACACACGCGAATACAGCCATACATACGGAATCGCCGTTCGTAGGCGTTGCAAAAATGATATAGTGAGGTACAGCTTCTACTGCACAACAACAGCTGACACAACGCCCGAAGCATAACGCCGTGATACAGGTACACGGCAGCAGCAGGCAGCCCAGAAAAAAAAAATAATAATGTGTCAAGGAGAGCATCTGAACCTGTATTCTGTTCCTGGGTCCTACACACATGCACGAGCAAGAACGCAACGCACACACGCTCACACTAACCCGCTCTATACACGGACCGTTCATCGCCGTCACAAAGGGGAAATTCGAAGAGCGGTATTATTGTTGTCCCGTGGCTGCCTGGCTTATTGAGGGCTGCTCCGGCACTTCAACAAGAGCAGTAGGGCGAAACAATATTGGGGAAATGAAAAACCGCCAGCTAGCTGCATCGGATGCGATGGACCTGCTTGCCGAAGGCGCGGCGAAGGGCGATCTCATGTAAAAAGAGCCAGCTCGTCCAGAGTTTGAAGGCCCCGATCGCACCCGAAGAAGTTTCCAAAAGAGATGAAACTTGTATGTAGTGTACAAGCGGGATCCCTGCGTGCCCCGCAGCCGACACAACGAGAGAACACCGGCGGCCGTAAAAGTAGATTTTACCGATATGCGCGAAAACAGCATTTTTGTTCATCGACATATATACAAGTCGTATATTGCTTGTTTGTAATATAGAGTTGTTCGAGGCTCCGGTTCGTATAGACAAAATATGTCGTTTCGTACGTGAGGTAAAATAATTGGTCTCTAGACAAAACAATAAATCACACGTTTTAGGCCGTTGATCGCTGGCGCTGCCCCGTCCCCACATCTGTCCACAAGACGAACAGAACATCACTGGGCATTGCAGTAGGAGCATATAGGATACAGGGGGAGTTAGTCGATGAAACGTAGTCCATATTTAGTGGGAAACTGATTTAACATTAAGGCCGCGATCGCGAGCTCAGGTCCCCTCAGGTCCCTGCTTCGCCTACCAGGGTACTTGTGAAAATCGACAACGATCCCAAAACCAAAAGCTACAGTCACAAAACGAGACTGTCAGTTTTCGGACCAATGACAGGCTGAGACCAGCTTGAGGTAAATCGCAAATCACTCTGGAAAGTATTGGAATCGCAACCTGGTTTATCGGCCTGGTCGGCGCTTCTTGGGCCTGCGGAACTATAGCGCCACCTCCAGGTAAGAGGGTCACAAGGGTCCTCATACATGTCTCCTGTGAAAATGTTGTGTTATCTGGTGCCCTGTGTGCGAGAGCTGGTTTGAGTATGTTTCGGCCACCAACGAACGAGGTTAGGCCGCCTCTAGACCCTGTGATTCAGGCGTCCTTGCCCAGTGCTCGTCCCACAGACAGAGGAGACCATGGGCAGAGTGTTTCATCCCCACCGCCATCTTGTTTGAAGCAAATTCACTGGCCGGATGTTTTCACACGATCACGTACAAGTTGACTTTGGGCCCAAAATGGATGATTTGGGGTCCAAAACTGGACAAGTTGTCAAGATGAAACGACACCACAGACGCATGCCACCCCCGAGAGTAGGCAATGTCGCTGCCCTGATGTATGGTCTGTGACCTGGGGTGGAACTGGCGCACGAGGTACCGTACAGAAGTAAGTAGTCGAGGTTATATTTGTGCAGGGCTTTTGGGGTAAGGTTGTGCTTAGGACCCTCCCACGCCAAGTCGGTTCCAGATCTACCCGTTTTGGGGTTTTCGTTCTCTATAGATTTTGCAAATTCGCCATACGTCTCAGGGACGAACGATAGCTGACATATAGACGAATCTGTTAACCTGCCTTGAGTCTTGAAGCTCAATTTTGCAGGCAAACAAACTCAAAAATCGTTAAACCTATCATCCTACAAAAATTGGCTTTTTCCCCCAAACACGTTTTTTTTGCACGACGTATTTTTATTACGTGCGCGCTCGCCCACCGACGTAAAACGTGTCAGCTCCATCCGTAATGGGGGCTGCATTTTGAATTTATCGTCTAATAGATAAAGTATGACTGACATCTAGACGGGTGTACGAACCTCACCCCTGTTTTATTTCATAGTTCTGCAATAAAGAAACACCACCAAAGCAAAACTAACATGCTGTAAAACACGTAATTTTTTACTCAGAAAATGCTTTTCTCCTACAGTTATTCGTATGTGCACCCTCGCCCACCTGCAACAAACGCACGTCAGGTCCACCCGTGTTAGCGCTGCTGTTCATCCTGGTTTAGATATATTACTCAAAACGTCTCGTGAATTTAAGATAGGTAACATCAAGACAAATATATCAACATCCCTGAAGTATATTTGCATAATTATGTCGCACAGAAAATATCAATACCGTAAACCTGGCATACTACAAAATCGGCTTAGTTTTGACTTGAGAAAACCACATTGCTTGTACTGTGTTTTTAATACGCAGGCTCGCACACATCGCCTACCGCGGGTGAATTGAAGCTCCGACGATGGATTTCCCTGCCATGTTGGGCGCTCAGGCGAGTAGAAGTCATTGGTGCAGGCAGAAAGACGTTGAGCGTGAGCTGGAGCTCGAGGGACAGGCTATCAGTACCTGTGTTATGGACCTGAGGAAAAGCACGCCCGGCAATAATATATTTCAGAAGGCCGTCACCGAGCTAGCAGCAGCTGGAGGTTACCGAGTCGTCGGTGGCAAGTGGGGCCAGCTACAGAGTCAGAGGGGGGGTACGGGGAGTCGATTAGGAAACATGGCATATTCTTTCGGAAGGCGGCAGGGAGAGGGGGGCCGTGATGCTGTGTTCCCAATGCCCGATTGCCCTGTTCTGCTTGCACGGCAAACCCTCTGAACACTTCTCGTCAAACACGTTTTTGTGTGTCGTCTTGAAGGGGTGCACAGTATTGAATGGCTAGAACATTAACGCCTTGCTTTGCTTGGACTGCAAATGTGCTGCAAACAATGGCACGTTTTTATTTAATCTCAGGTATTTTTGTTGGTCTTTCACGGCTGTCGTTGCCAACCACAAAACATTTTAAACTTTGGCTACGTGGCCAAAAAAACGCGTGGGTGGCCAAACACAAACCCATCGAATATGTCAGTCAAACCGAAACGTACAGCAAAGGTTTATAGCCCTGACGTCCAAACTAGCCTCTGCTCGTTACTCCACCCCTCAACCACCTATAAAATCCGCCGGTTGACGATTGGCACCAACAAATAGCGCTGCACAGCCTTGCGAGGAGAAAATTCTATCTTCCAAGCGAACACCTATTGCGTCATTCGGAAACTACCCAAGGCAAATGCTGGTGATCCGGCTCCCAAACTCCAATGCACTTAGCCACATTGTGCGGCAGCCAAGTCCGAAATCGTGCTCGTAAGCAAGTACAACAAGTTTTCGCCTGCGCCGCAATTCTGCTTGTGGCGCTGGAAAAGTGCAATGACGCTGACGCGGTAGGGGTGTGGGGGGTGGGGATGCGTGGAGGGGGGCGGCGACGATGGTAGACCCCCGACACAAAAATACTCTCCCAATGGGATTCTGCATCACTAAAATGCCCAAGCAACGACAGCACAACCTCCTTGGGAATAACGTTGGCAGAAAACATCGCCATCGCGCGCTTGAAGTACGGTCCACGTTTGCACTGGTTGCCTGTCCCCTTACACCCAATCCCAGCAGCCGCATTGTACTGCAGCCAATTCCAAACCGTACCTGCGAGGGCGTATATGACGTCGCCATCACCAACGCCCTCCTTCTGGCGCTCGAGAAGTGCCTGTACGCTTGCCAGGGCGGGGAGGGGATGATGTGGGGGAAAGTGTGGGTCGAAAACGTCGTTATTTGTTATTTCGCGTTCATGTGGGTGAGCGGGGGCGTGGACATACACGTGTACATACAAACTACGAGGTAGCTACATGTATTGTGCATCTGGGAGTACACCGTCGACGTTACCATACTCTCATCTGACCTGTGCTGACTACCAGGTGCCTGTAAATGCGGTACCATGTTCATCTTGGACTGAACCGCTGTGCTGTTACACAGCTGGCGCCGCATAAGCTACAGATATCGAGACACCTAATACTTGACATGTGCCTACCAGGTATCTATCTAGACTACTAAGAAGCGAGCAGCATACTACAAGAAGTATACTTCTGCCAGCAGCAGTAGTTGTTCTATCTACAGTAGTACAATGTAGATATTTACTCGTATATACATCATCTAGAGTAAAAAAACGGCAGGGTTCTTGGTGCCATGATACGTGAGCGTATTTGGTGCGGTGAGCTGTCAATGCTGCTACATATAAGGGGCAAGAACGGACTCACTCCCGTACTCGTGACAGAACGCGTAAAAAACAGCAGTACCGCACAGCAAAAATGGAAGGACAACCGAAGAACCAACACCGTCACCCCCAAGCCAGGCTTGGGGTTGCCAGCAAAAAGTAAACTTCGACCATGTACTCGTAGTATTTAGAACCCACTAAGGGCGGCTCAAATCGGAATTTCTCGACTGTTTACTGCAGTAATTAGGTCCTGTTTCTATCCATGCTCCCTCGTAGTACAATAGTGGTCCATCAACGATTGCCCATGTATGTACCGTAGTATAACAGAACATATCATCGATTCCTACTTCATAGCCGAGACATATGGGAACAGATCTATTCCTAATCTTGTATAATATGTGTCCGACGATCGAGGTGGCTCGTGATGCCGGGGGCACGAGCCGCACAAATTGCATCATCTAGCACAATATCTAGACGTAGTTTGATTTGCACCAGCTACATAAGAATGTACCTGGTATTCACAGCTCTCGCGCAGCAACTCAGAGCGGCAGGTTAGTGTTTATCGACAACAGTTGATTATATACCGTAGATCATGATATGTGGCACACAGCAGGTCAATACACGAGTGCATACCGTTCTGGATGATAATATTAGGACGTCGTCGTTTGTGAACTATCATCAACACGGTGACTGTGTTGGAGACCAAATAGTGGTACGTACGTACTCGTACCGTAGTTGGACATGTGCTGTGTTTGTGGTTTAATATAAACCAACACACGAACACGCAATGGGCCAAGTACCAGTACTTTTTTGCTATCGTCGCATTCCACGGCGCCAGCTACGTTCGACGAGGCACACACCTGAATGCCTACTTCGGACACGATCTCGGGCTGCTGACAGTCGATAACGCCACACACTCCGCGCCTGCCGCCCTCTGCGCTGGGGCAGTCCTCTGCCTCCCTGCCGTCTTCTGCTTCTGTTGAAGAAGAGTCTGCGAGCATTTTGTTCCAAAGTTGCCTTTCGCAGCTTTGGTTGTGGGTGCAGACCCTTCGGAAAGTCCTGCTGCTAGTCCTATTTCAGGAGGGACAGCAGCAGGACCCACTTAACTGCCAAGCTTTTTATTGAGAGTCCCCGGTGCTCGCCGGTAGTACAACCGCCAGGACTTTCGTCTCCTGAAAAGCCACTTACATTCTGTCTAGGATGCTCGTGTATTTCTGCTTGCCCTCGGCGTTTGGGCTTTGCGAGTACACCCTTAACACTCACATCTGAAGCTACAGGAAAGATAAGTTGCCCAAACGGAATAGCCGAGAGACCAGATCCTCGACGTTCGTGCGCTTCATCGATCGCCGCTGCCCATCAGGAAAGCGGGCTAGAGGGTGACTACATCTTGGTGAATTCCAAACGCTGTGTTTCCCTTGGTGTTTTTCTTGCTCGTACCTGGTACATCACCTGTATTTCGTGCAAAATCGCGCCAGTCTGCTTCCTAGTCAAATGAGAGGTGATTTCTAGCGTGAGCAGATTTGCGATACATATCATTTTTTTCGCGAATCGACCGGTCGGAATAATCACGCCGTTCCTTTCAAAACCCGGGGTCGTCCTATTTTCAGCCAGATCTGTTTCGTGAGCGTACCACCGTTCCCTTAAGGAAGTTGAGGTTCCATTACCTTCACAGGCGTGTTTGACCCAAGAAACCAGAGAATCGGTCCCACTATTTACGAAATAGCCACCCAACCACGTTTGCATTTTTCTCCAGGATGGTATAAAATATTGTCGATACACCTCAGTTTCCTCCAAATCAGTTTTGGGTAAAATTATTTCGATACAACTGAGTTTTTTCAGTAAAACGTCGATATATTTCAGGCAACCTCTTCCAGGTATTTTTGTCCTAAAGTGACAACATCGTCAAACCTTTCTACAACTCCCCTGGAGAAAAAGAGCTTGGGTCGAGGTACCTCTCAATAAAGAATCGCAAGCACTCTAAGAAGAGCGAGCCCGGTTCGGTCGGATTCTATGTCTAATATACGGGAAATCACGAACAAAAACATCGGGAATCGTTTCTGTTTCTATACGGCCTCATTCTGTCGACTTAGGACAACAGATGAAAAAATCGCAGGAGTAACGACCCTGTTATAGGTCACGGTCTAAGAGCTTAAGCTTGCCGACGCGTTCATGTGCAACAGCCCAACAGGGGTATTTATTTGAGGATGCTTTCAGCATTTTCCAGGATCTGCCAATTGTTGTGCTGAAAAAACGAAGACAATCATCTACCCACCGTCCTTTTTCCCATTGATGTTCTAACTAAAAGTGGAAATTCGCTTTTCACGCGTTGTTCGTTTTATTTAGTGGTATCCTTCCACCAACAATTTTAGTAAAGATTCCAAATGGTCAAATTCGGTGTAGACAATCCCACACACTCACCCAACAACATTGCGAGCATATTTATCCAATTTCCCCCCCCGCCGAAACGTAAGGATAGACTACAGATTCACCGTACTATTTGTTTCGAGATATAATATGCAGTTTCAGTAGTGATGGGGCATTAAAATATCACTTTTTTAATACGGGAAAAAATAGCGCCTTTAACACTACGTAATTTGCTGGAAATACAAACGGCATGATCGTCGTGTAGCTCAGTCACAACAATCATGCTACCATACCACTGGAGTGCTGCAAAGTGTACATCTACACTGGACTTTTTGCAGAAACACAAAAAAGGTTAAAGCCGTGTACGTAGCCTATCAACAGCATAACAAGCATATTGCAACTTGATTTATGTCAGATGTCCGTCTTTGATGTCGCTGAAACATGGTTCATTCGGAATTTCGTATGTTGAATGTTAATTTCTGAACGTGTGAGATGTCTTAAAAATCATCATACGAATTCGTTATCGTAATATTTTGTATAAAGGATGCCACCGCTGAAGCGAAATCGGAAGCCCAAAGATGACAAAGTCAATGAAATTTCCTCTCGAGGCATCGTTAAAAGTAACAGGGGGTGAATGTTTGCCTTGATTATTGCCGTGCAACAATTAGGAGACACACCCACCCAAAAAAAACAAAAACAATGTAGTCAAATGAGTACTCGTGTACCTGAAGAGACTTTTATGAGTGGATGTCGTAGCTTGAGTGGTTGTCGTACCTCGTATCGTTCTCGAAAAATTCTACTGTCAGCTTGCTACTAGGTATGCAGGGGGTGAGGACGGCATGTGGATCATCGTGCTATTACGGGAGACCGTAGTTAAAAGGACCTAATATTTGTGAGGGATAACAGGTAAATATATAGGCTTTCGTATTTACCGTAGGTCCTATGTAATATCTATGGTCCGCCGTGCTATTACCGGGGTCCATAGTTAATAGGACCTATGGTCTACATTAAAAACTATATATTTACCTATTTTTACTAACAATATTTGGTCCTGTTTACTATGGTCCTCCGGAATAGTAACGTGTAACATCTCGGAAACTATCACGCTCGTTGAACCTGTTGTTTGGTTCACATAAGCTTTTGCTCGAAGAAGGCCGATCTCCTCGAATACCTGTTGAATCTTGCCTCCATTGTCAGTACGCAGCATTTTGTTAGCACGCGTAACACGGCAACGTTACTCCACACTTGCCCCGGAAGACCACACTCGGCCAGCCAACTTTGCTACATTTTTAATTCCCATACCAGTTATCGGTTTGCTTGAATGCTCCGTACTACTTCGGCAGCACTGTAGTCATTCGCTAGTCAGTTCTCTCGATGCGGACACCTGACTATCGAGCATAATTTTCTCACAGCCTTCCCCATGAATACGACATGCTGTCGTGGGGCAACTTGTATATGTAGATGGCTGTGCACCCCACGCTTCCTTCGTAGCTAACAGTGCATGCCCGAACACGATCATGTAGCTACAAAAAAAAAATACGACAGCGTCTTTTTCTGTTATATTTCTACCGAGGTATTCTTCCAATCCAGAGTATTTTGGAACCTGTCCTGCTACCACAAGATTCATTGTGTTGTGGCGATGAGTTGATGGGAGAACAACAACAACAACAACAACAACAATAAATGGAGATGTTGGAGCGCTTGGCCTGACCTATCATCTTATATGAACACCGAGCGGCGTCGTCTCGACAAAATGGCACAGGCCTTGTATAATTAAACGAACAAGTGTTGCTTTGAATTTTTGGTCCAGCTTGAGGTATTTTCGGACGCTTACTTCAAACAAACACAAGGTGCTTGCTCTACTCAGCAGCACATAATACGTTTTTTTCATAACATGCCCCCTCTTGCGCCGCTTCTCTTCTTACTGATACAACCGTGCCGGTAAACATGCTAAATACGCCCCACGAGCTGTCGAGTATGCTTGATAAAGACGACATTCGTCTTGAGGCCGGTGGAATAGTAAAAACCGGGTACATGATATGTAGCATCTACTGGTATATTATAGTACGACTGGAAACCCCGCCTGAAGCTCTAAGCCGCAAACATCACACCTCGTTCTCTCGATCCATTTCTAATGGGAAGACGCTACTGACTGCATTCTACACCCTTCCACGTTAATGCGTATTTCGTCCGAATGGTGTGACCTAGGAACACATAGCCCATGCGATCTAACCACAGAGGTCCTGCCCGTCGACGCGTTTTGGGCGTTTGACGACCAATGGTAGCCTAAGAGACTCTGCCTACAAATCGTTCAAACACAGATATGCACTTTCTTGCTGCCGATAGTGCTCGTGGCCAATCGCACGATGGCGACCACCGTCCATTTCGACATAATAATAAACTATAACGGGCCATACAGTTACGGCAGTGTCGAGTGTTGACTGACGAAATCCATCGGGTTTTCAGTGGCCCCTGCGTTTGTTGGATTGGTAGATGCTCATGCAGCCGACGCCCCCGCATGCCCTGGAACGGTTTCCAGCGCACTCGTAGTCGCACACGCCTCCCTTCTTAGTAGGCTTGGAGCTACCGCAGTGGCATTCTGGATGTAAGGTCAATTTATAAAGAAGTCATCGTAGCAGCAGTTGTTTGCGTCAAGAAGTAACGGATTAGACAGACCACGTTAGAACATAGTCGGTCACTTTGATGTGACGTCGGTTGCTTTGATTCGATAAGTGTTCCTCTTGTTGATGAATCGCGCGGAAAATATTTTACGGCAGAGCTCAGCCTACTCTGTGTTAGAATGTGCGATAGAAGAACTCTCTATTGCTCCGATCTTGACAGATATACGATACTATGAGACAAGATTGCCAGTCGGGGGAACAATCAGAATACTCGTAGTATATCGTATCATAGGGTACTGGTACATGGAATATTGAGGGTACTGACACATGATCAGATCATGAGGGTCACGTAGACATGTAGGACATGTAGAGTAAGTTGGGACCAACTTATTACGGTAATCGAACCATGTGATTACACAAGTGTTGTGAGCCCCACCGAGCTCACTCCCCAACACACCACTGCTCTCTAGAGCACGGCCACATAAACGCCACCTTTCAAACAATCTCTTTCTTTTCTGTTCTAATGAACAACATTGAACCTCACGGTCACTAGGTGCCACCAAGCCACCTGCGTGTTTCTCCACGACAGATCCACACGTGTTTCTCCGCGAGAGATTCACATCATTGTTATTCTACCACTCTGGCCTCTTTCTCGCACGTCTCATTCAAAGGAGGTCTGAGCTCACCCTGCACAATGTTTAATTTCGTGTCGGCAAATGCAGCTTGTCACATTTCCAACCAGCTACCGATGGAATTTCGCACTATTTTCAAGGAACGCATGTATTCGGATTTACGACTGACTGGGAGGCATCATTTACTACTACATTTATTGCACCTGAACCGTATGCCGTAGCGAAGTACTCCCATCCCGAGTAATTGCAGCTGTCGGCGCACATCTGAGGGAAAGATGGGTGGGCAAGAGGCTCAATAGCGTTACTTTATTGTTGCACCTGTCATTGTTTTTGTTTTCAATTGCATATCCGCACTTGGTTAGATTGCGTTCGTTTGGTGGTCGCGAGCATCTCGACGCGTCACTGACTTCATACTGTTACGATCGTCCAAATGGATAATGCAAATAAAAGCTGTTTTCTCACCTGCGTCGTCATATGGCGCGAACTGGTCATGGGACCATTCAGAGGTGTGTGGCGCGAGTCGTCTACGTAGCAGCCAAGGTACGTGGAGTGCTTAGCCTTTCCTTTCTTGAGGCGGTTGCCACGTTTGGGGCGCTTTCTGTCGTTAATGGGCGGGGCGGGAGTAGGGGCCGGGGTGGGAGACGGTTTGGGGTGCTTTCTGTTCTTCTTGGTCGGGCTGGGAGTAGGGGCCGGAGTGGGGGCCGTTGTGGGAGCTGGAGTCGGAGCGGGACAGAAATCGTTGCCGACCACCAAGCCGGTCAGAAAGGATAGGTCAGGAGTGTTGCCTTGGTCGTCGATGTAGTCCGCAGATACGACTACGCTGCCACCGGGAACCTCGCCGCACACGTCTAGTATGATATCGAAGTTCGTGGGGGTGGATTCCAGGTCCACCGCGGAAAAGGTGACGGTGCTTCCGGAGATGGATCCCGAGGAGGTAGAGTCGATCGGCACGCTGAAATCGATGGTCACCATGGCACCCGTTGACGGGCACGGTATGACGACGCCTCCGCTTGACGAGAGAATGTTTGCCAAGGCCGCTGGAAATCGCGTGGGATGGGAGTTTTACAGGCAAGATGAGAAGGGAATTTTCTGGGATGTTAAATACGGACATGCCTTCGATCATGATCCAAGTGTATTTGAGTATACAGTACTTCGTCGCTATGTTGAGTTGATGCTTTGTAGCTCCACTTGTATATTTTTCACAAACATAATATGAATGCATGTTCTCGTGATGTGCAGTAGGCAACGCGTATACGTGCTGGTAGTTGTAGCTATCCTAGAAGCGCATGTTTTGCGACAATTGTCTGTAGGCATACGGTGGGTGATGACGTCCACGCTGCCTTGCACCCCCCCCCCTCTGATACGTATAACCGTATGACTCAATTCTAACACTACTCGGGCGAATAAACGACGTCCCCGTCGCTATGTACACGGTAGATAGAAACGTTTACTCCCTACGACTGGTGGTATTTGACGGTAACGCGAAGTGCAGTCGGGCAATTATATTTTATGCACCGGATGAAAACAGTAGCTTAGAGCTGGCGACGTGTCTGACGTAACGACGCCACAATGAATAACAGATCCTAACATATGACGAACCACACATAGCGTAGAATCCACCCTTCGACGGACGGACCACAGCCGAGACCAACGTTTATAGAAATGGACAACCAAACCCTGTTGAGATGATACTTGTACAACAGTGACTACAGTACAACAACATTCGAGTCTGGCCGATGCGCTATATACACATACGAACAATGCGGTGCGACAACCAGGTGGGTAGACGACTGTAGTGTCTGCTCAGTAGTGCGAGTCGCCTGGACAACGCAACGAATAGTGGACGTTTGGTAGATCATCGGCGTAACTGGGGGTGGTTCGGTACGGACATCCCGTTTGGTGTATCTGGCAATAGCGCCAATGGGAGCGTGCTCATGTCATTATCTCGTGTCTCCCACTGACGTATCTCCTTCGGTCCTTTAAATGTTTGCCATTCTAGACTACACCTCCGATATTATATAAACGCCAATCCTAACGTTGCACGTCGAGAGCAGCAGACGGGTAGTTTAGCCGCTTTGATCACCAGCGCAAGACCGAGCTACCACCTGCCAAGAGAGTACCAACACGATACCCTAACAGCCTAGCGGGATTCGACAAGTGAGATGCGCACATCAGGATAATCAGGAGACGTTTATGAATATCCGGGTGTGGTTTCGCTTTCCTGCTAGGACGGCTGCTGCGTGATCAGGCCAGGCAGTGGGAATGCTTTCAAACAAAATGAGAAAATTAAGGTCAAATAGCACCTTAGCATGCCTGGTCGTATATTGCTTGGAGAACTGCGCAGTATTCTTGTGTATACATATATCGAGCATATGTACCGCTTGCAAGACAACACCTGCCACAGTGAGTCGAGCCATCGGAATGTTGAAACGTTCGCATTGAAAACTCCACAGTATTCGAGTCGAGGGTTGGAAAACTGTTCGATTTGGGGCGATATTTTTATGTCAGGATCAATACCTTCATTCCCAAAGCTACCCCGTTGACATTGTGGCTGAACCTCGCACCACGTGCAGCAAGTGCGTACCGTAAACTGCGGTATTCCAAAACCCACGAAATTGCGGCTGAAACTCACACCACATACACCACGTACGTACTGTAACGTTGTGGCATCACAAGTCCACAACCCTCGTGGGTGAACGCTCGTCCAAAGCGCGGCTAAGAGAATTCGCAGAAGCTGTACACGCGCAGTATAGCCACACCATTTGCGCCAAGCGGTCAAACTCGCGCGTGTGTACAGAAAAATCACTTAGGAAGCTCATCGCCAGGTGTCGTTCAACAAATACGTCAAAGACTTAGATACCCGCTTGAATATCAATGACACCACACGTGCGAGTGAAGGGACTTAAACTATGCACGGCAGTAGGTAGTGCCCCTCCTGTACTCTAGTCTATGCTGTAGTCTTCCCCTACATTGTTCGCGTGTAGTACGGTATATTCCATCCAAGACGTACAATCGAAAGTAGATACTTGACTGCTTTGTTCAACAATACTGCTAGTTGCCTTTTGGTCGGCTTACCGTCGAGCAGATCGAATTCGGCGACTTCAAAAACGTTGGCGTCTTCGCCTCCGATCGCTGCAAGTTCAGCCGCCCCAGTTCCAGTGCCTGCAGAGGGAGATGAAAGAGATTTATTCAAGGCATCGAAGATAGTTGGTATGTTGGATGTACAGGAAAACATATGTTGTATCGCTTCTGTGTGCTTTCGCGATGTTTGGTGTCCCTTTAATGTTTTCCAGAATGTCGATACTTCTGCATTAGATGCTGTTCAAGTGGACAACTTGACTTGCCCAGTTACTAAGCGCAATGTTCAACGAAGTCGTGACTTGCTACGCGTCGATGGAAAAAGGGACCAGGACAACTCCGCGCATAAAATGTATTCATAGCTACGTCTATCCATGAGATGCCACTCACTCACCTACTCCAACAGCAAACACTGTTATGTTTTCAGCCCTGGCGGCGTCTGCTGCTGCTCTGGTGGCAGCTAGGTTGCTACATTGGCCGTCGGTGATCACGATCATAAACGATGCGCTTGCACGGTTAAGGCCTAAGAGCCGGGTGCCTTCATTGATGCCGATGGACGTGATCGTGCCTCCCGCGGACTGGACGTCGGCATCGGAAAATTCTTTAAATTTTTGGGCGGTGTCGAACGTAGCGTACGCGGTTAAATAGTCTGAGTACTGCACAACAACTCCGTGCGTAAAATGCATTCATAGTTACGTTTATCCATGAGATGCCGCACACTCACCTACTCCAACAGCAAACACTGTTATGCCATCAGCCCTAGCTGCGTTTGCTGCTGCTCTGGTGGCGGCGAGGCTGCGGCTTTTGCCGTCGGTGATCACGATCATGAACGATGCGCTTGCAGGGTTAATGCCTAGGAGCCGGGTGCCTTCATTGATGCCGATAGACGTCATCGTGTTTAGCTCAGACTGGACGTCTGCATCGGAAAAGTCGTTGAAGTCTTGGGCGTTGTCGAACATACCGGACGAGACTAAAGAACTTGAGTACTGCACGTACGATGCCGTTCCCCCGTTGTCGAACAAGTTTCTGTCAGCGAAAGCGTTGACGGCGTCCATGGCGAAGTCCCGCTCTAGCTCAAATTCGGCCGGGCTGATGCTGCCAGACCCATCGAGAACGAGTGCGAGGTTCACCTTGTAGGGCAGAAGGAAACGCGTATATTGCACTTACGTACTAGATTGTTGTTTTTGGTGAGTGCACTGAAGATATATGCAGTGGATCATTTTACTCAATAGATTGCACGGCCTTTTTTCGACGTGTGGATCACCGGGTTGTAGATCGCGGCTACTATATCCGACTGCAGTTTGTAGTAGGTCCACAGCGTTATTTTCACATTTTTTGCTTAGAGGTGTTAATTTATTAAGCTTAGGGGTGCTGATCTGCACACATGCGAAATTATACCCCGTGGTACCGTACTGTACTGTAAAATACTGTAATGCACTGTACCGTACTGTACTGTACTGTACTGTACTGTACTGTACTGTACTGTACTGTACTGTACCGTGCTGTACTGTACTGTTCTGTACTGTGCCGTACTGTACTGTGCTGTACTGTACTGCGCTGTGCTCCAATAAAACTGTGCACAGGAGTTCTCCACAACATTTCCGATGCACAAAATTCGTGTCTCCCACGGGGGGTCGGCGACGGGACAACGCTTCCTTTATCGCCAGGTGTGATCTCGAGGATGATGAATTCGCTGTAGTATGGTGGTCACTCCAAGAGCATCACGACTTGAGCGGCACGAACCCGATCATCAGATCTAGCGCGGCACTTCTGCTTACCGTACTCCAACACCTCCAGGAAGAATATAACAACTGCAGAGGTAAAGCCGGTTCGCTCGTTGTTACATACGCAGTAGGTTCGTAGCGAATCCGTTGAGTGCGAAAACACTAGTATTCTGTAGACCAATGTGAAACCTACACACCCCGCGAAATAATTGAAGGCTTTGATCGAAATTTCGCACCAAGCTTTGCCCTGTAGTTTTCCGAGGGATTTCGCCAAGATTGAGTTTTGCAGGGTCTGTAGATTCCGGGTACGGGTTTGCAAGTTTTACGGAATTCACAGGAGTTCCGAATATTGTCGCACGCACGGGCGTTCATAACCTACAGAAGATCCGGGTACAGTACAGACGTCGTACACATACCTGCAAGAGTTCCCGGTGTGTCTTACAACCCACAGGAGTCCCGGGTACGGGTGGTACCTAGGTCAATATACACGCCTCGAGGAAAGGGGACATCGACAGCTTCACTGATGAACCGAATGCGTGAAAAACAATTGGTGCAATGCACGTAGTGGACTACTAGAAGAACGTCCCAGTCATAAGTATGTTCATACCAGTATATGTTGTAGTGTAAGAAATAGCCGATAGTTGTTCATAGTCGCGCAAATATCTGATGCGTTCTAATTTGGCTGATCAGTGCGATTTTGCAGATGCAAATTGTCCCACGGTATCGTGCGGTGGGTTTTTGTTTTCAGGAATGAGATGCATAAAACTATATTCGGATGATTTTCCGGAGTCACGGGGAAGACGCATGCGAGGTCCCTTGACATGTGCTCTATCAACGTGTACTCTACAATAATTATTTGTACTTTGCTATAACTTTAATTTAGACTTCGTAACAACATCTCTTATTTTGCTCACGCGCGTCATGGCAAAGTCAAGTGGTGTACCACCCGGCGCACGAGTTGTCCCCACACGCTAGCGTGTCGATTGTACCACGTACAAGCATTTATTCTGTCTGGTAGAAGACTGGAAGCAGAACTTTTATGTTGGTGATGGGAAGTTGTGAATTTTCAGTATCACGATTTGCGTGCCTGACTATTAATATGCTGGTACTGTACCATGTATATAATATGTTTTTTTTCCCATCCCTTTTACTTTCCAGTCCAACTCGTAGGAGGTTTTACGCTCGACGATGTTCTGGACAAGCCGTGGTCACAGGTGTCGTCCCTTCTCCCCCCCGGCACGTGCCTTATACTTTTGGTCGCGCACAGTGTTCAGCATTTCCACTGTTCGTCGATTTTCATGGAATGTAGCTAACTCAAGCTCTTGCGCTTTCCGCTCATCATTGTTTTATGCAAGAAAAAGTCCCTACGAGCATGCACTCGGTGAGATTTGAACCCACGAAATTGATCTTGATAGGCACGAGGACCACCTACCAAGCCACCGGGGACGCCGTTGCTGTAGACCTTCTTGGTTGTTTGATTTCTTTTGGGTTTTTTCCTTGATTGACAACTAGATCTCGAATTGTGGATATTAACAGTAGCATCTCAGCGTGCGCACCTGCTACTTAATAGGTATCGACGACGCGTATATGTACATCAAATGGATGGCGAACTGTGAATTCCACCGTATGTATCTGTTGCGTAACATCACATGCATACGTGGATCGTGAAATTTTGTAACTTTTACGCGTAGCTTTTTCCAATGGAAATTTCGCAAAACATACATTATTTCTTCATGTTAAAATGCTTTCGAAGAAGGTATTCACTGTAAGCAAGAGATTGCACACTGGTTCGAGTCGGGAGGAAGGACGGCAGCAGTATATGCTACGCTACGTATAGGACAGTAAAATTTTACATACTACTGCTGTATCTTGGTGTACTCGAAAATCAACAGCGTTGTTTGTCATTGCCATGCTGGATCAGCAAAAACGAGTGATTGGGGCTCTCACGTGTCCCTACGGTACTGCCCCATGCTTTCGTTGAGTTCAATCCTCCGGGAGCGACAGGGCTATCATGCAGGCGGACCAGATGACCTCAGTTGCGACCGGAGATCAGATTGGACAACGAAGGTCGCGGCTAAGGCGTCCGTCCCAGGTTCGCACCAAGGGCGGGGGGGGGGAAGATGATGCACGCGGACGTACTTACGTGCTTGGGGTCGAGACCCATGAATATGTTGTGATTCTGCTTACGTAGTATCGAAACTGGGCTGTATACTACCGCACCTCCCCGCCCGCGAAGCAATAATATTCTGGATACTGTTATTTTGTTATTGCCATTTGGGGAATACATTTTTCCTTTGTAAGCGTGGTGTTTGTAGTTGGCCGGTCCAGTTGCAAGTAACGGGATTGTTTTCGTAGCCCCCCCCCCCCTCCCCCCTCCCGGCCATGCAGTGTTTGGTTGATACTGTTATTAGTAGTCTTACCACGTACTGTACGGTCACGTACGTAGGGAGGAGCTGTAAGAGTGGCACTACTGTTCGTGCGCGTCCCTTTTATTTTTTTCCTACACCTTTTAGTTTCAGTGGTATAAAATGTGTATTGTTAGTGGTCGGTTTACAACGAAGGCAGAGATAGCTTTTATAACAGCTATACTGTCGAGAGATTCGGGTGACATTATACTGAGTCGGAAGAGCAGGATGTCTTAATTTTTTTCGAGTTTTGGGAATTCAAGGGCGATGGGTATACAGCCGGGAGATCGTTGTGCGCGTGTAGTACGTTTTGAACTGATGCCCATTTGAATATCGAGGACGGATGTCCGTAGTTTTACGGCAATTGAGTCTTGGGGTGACCGGTGAAAGTTACGCGAATACAGTAAACTTCAGAGAGTTGCATTGAATTTGAGTTTTGGGACACTGGATATACATTTGGTGTTTTCGAAGTAGGGAGGCAGCTGTTTTTAGGGTTCGGAATTTCTTTGTTTGAATTGGTAGCACTACTAGTTGCTTGTGGTGCCACGACAACAACACCTATGCGTTGGGTGATTGTAGATGTTCTATAGTACGGCATTTCCACTATTTACGATCATGAGAGTGTGCCACGAATACGGAGGCTGTCATACATAGCAGTTGTTCATAGTCTCGCAAATTTGTTATGATGCATGTTGATTGGCTGATTGGTGTGTTTTGAGCAGGTCCAAACTGTCCTACGGGAACGTGCGGTGGGTTTTTTTGTTTTCCGGAATGAGTTGCATGAAAATATATTAGGATGACTTTCCAGAGTCACGGGGAAGAAGCATGAGAGGCCCCTTGACCTTAGTGCTATGTCAACGTGTATATTACAATAAAGTGTACTCTGTACAACTTCGATTGACACCAATATCTGCTTTAGCTCCCGCGCCACATGGCGAGGTCAAGCGGTTTATCACACGAGTTGTCCCCACCCGCTAGCGTGTCGATTGTACCACATGCAAGCGTTTATTTTTAATGGCTCACCTCTTAGGGATAGAAACAACTTTTGTCAATTAAACAATTTTGAGGCGTATCAGTCGATTTTTCCGCGTCAATGCTCGTCGAGCAACGTTTGCACAGCAAGATATATATAGGCGGTGTGTATGTTGTAGAGGCAACGGACGACCACAGGACCTATACTGCTACTACTACTGCAGTGCTCTCAAGTGGTTGCAGGGGACACCCTGCTACTATGACGCAGCTTTGGGGTCCACTATATACGTCAATGGAATTGTGACGAGCTTGTCCATCCAAAAGACGCCGGTGAGTGGTGGTGTCGCAGGCAAACAGTGGCGACAGCAGGCGCATGCGTACTGCTGTCCTCTCGATTGGCTGTGAGAATTGCACTGCTGCCCAGAACAACAGCAGTTTTTTTTTTCTGGTGGCGGTTGTTGATCGTTGTGGTCGGTATCGTTTGGAGCCGGGATGTCATTCATGCTGAACGTGCGCCCGTGCCCCAAGCATTGCCGACTATCTATCCTCGGTGTTGCATCATAGGCTCCGATACATGCAACTAGTCATAAACTACACCCCGGATGTGCCACCGTACGCGCATGATTTTGCTTGCTGCTGGTTTACTGCTGGGTGCCTGCTGCTGCTGGAGGATGAGTAGTTTTGTCCGGTAGCAGGTGATCGTTTGATCGTTGTGGTGGGCGTGGTCGGGATTCAAGATACATGGGTACATGGCTTACATACATACGCCCGCACCCCAAGCTCTTCCTATTTATCCTTGATGATGCATCGTAGGCTCCGACACTTGCAACTACAGGTAGCGTAGTAGAGTACACCCCCGATGTGTCACCTCACGTAGTTTTGCCAGGTGGAATATATTATAGTTGCTTGTTGATCGGTGGGCGTGTTCGGGAGTCGGGTTACGTACATGCCCCCGCACACCAAGCTCTGCCTATTATCTATCATCGATGATGCGTCGTAGGCTCCAGCACTTGCAATTACAGGTACAGTCGCCAAGAGTACACAGCGGATGTGCACCTCACGCGCTGGTTTGGCTTGTTACTATGCTGCTGGGCAACAACAGTAGGTGGTGGTTGTTGCTGTTGGTCGTCGTGGTGGGTGTGGTCGGGAGTCGGGATACATACATGCGCCCGCACCCCAAACTCTATACCTATCCATCCTCCGTGACGCATCGAAAGCCCCGCTACAAGCCATAGAGTACACTACTGCGGATGTGGCACCTCACGCGCATGTGGTTTTGCCTGCTGCCGCTGCTGGGCGGCATGGCCGCAGCGATGTACAACAGCCTGCTTGTTGTACTGGTAGCACGTTTAATACGATATTTGTGCTTAGCAGCAGTTGTAACGGCACTGTTGGCCAATCACGGCCATTTTGCAAGTCATGCAGTAAGTCATAGCTCTGCATTGATTGAGTGGTGCAAGCTCCAAAAGTCTAGTCTGTTTTTACGTTGTTTTTTCGGTCTGTTAGTAGACTAAAAGCAGAATTTTTATGTTGGTGATGGGAAATTGTGAATTTTCAGCATCACGATTTGGGTAGCTATTAATACACTGGTACGGTACCACGCATATATATATATATATATGTAGACCTTCTTGATTGTTTGATTTTTCTTTTGGGATTTTCCTTTAATGGCAAATAGATCTCGAATTGTGAATATTAACAGTAGCATCTCAGTTTGCGCACCTGATGGGCTGATATCTACGACGCGTATATGTACATCCAATGGATGGCGAGTTGTGAATTTCATCGTATGTATCTGTTTGCGTAACATCACATACATACGTACAGTAGATCGTGAAATGTAGTAATAATTTACACGTAGCTTTTTCCGATGGAAATTTCGTACAACGTACATCATTTCTTGGCTTTAATGCTTTTGACGAAGGTATCGAGCTTGCACGCTGGTTCGAGTAGGGAAGAAGGACGGCAGCAGTATATACTACATATAGGATAGTAATATGTTTCATACTACTACTGCTGTATCCTGGTGTACTCAAAAATCAACAGCGATTTTGTCATTGCTATGCTGGACCAGTTAAAACGAGTGTGATTGGTGCTCTCACGTGTGTCTCTACGGTACTGCCCCATGCTTTCGTTGAGTTCAATCCTTCGGGAGCGACAGGGCTATCATCCAGGCGGACCAGATGAAATGAGTCGCGACCTGAGATCAGATTGGAGAACGAAGGTCGCGGCGAAAGAATCCGTCTCACATTCGTAGCAAGGGGGGGGGGAGATGATGCACGCGGAAGTACGTACGTGCTTGGGGTCGAGACCCATGAATTTGTTGTGATTTTGCTTACGTACTGCGTAGTATCGAAACTGGACTGTATACCACCGCACCCTCCCCGCCGGCGAAGCAATAATATTCTGGATTCTGTTATTTTTCTTCTGCCATTTGGGGCATGTCTTTTTTTCCGTTGGAAGCCTGGTGTTTATAGTTGGCCGGTCTGGTTGCAAGTAACGGGATTGTTTTTCGTGGCCCTCCCCACCCTTCCCTCTCCCCGTCATGCAGTGTTTGGTTGACACTGTTATTATTGATCTTACCGCGTACTGTACGGTCAAGTACGTAGGGAGGAGCTACAAGAGTGGTACTACTGTTCATGCGCGTACCTATGGATAGTTTAATACTCCTTTTATTTTCGGTGGTGGTATGCAATATGTATTGTTAGTGGTCGGTTTACAACGAAGACAGAGATAGCTTTGATGACAGCTATATTCGTACCGTCGAGAGATTCGGGTGGTATTATACTGACTTTGAAGAGTAGGATATCTTGGATTATTTCGAGTTTTGGGAATTCAAAGGGCGGTGGGTACACAGTCAGGAGGCGGTTGTGCGCGTGTAGTAGGTTTTGAACTGATGCCCGTATGAAAATCGAGGACAAATGTCCTAAGTTGCGGCAGTTGAGTGTTGGGGTGACTGTTGAAAGTTACGAGAGTACAGCGAAGTTCAGAGACTTGCATTGAATTTGAGTTTCGGGACTCGGGATGAATTTGGTGTTTTCGAGGCGGAGAGGCAGCTGTTTTAATGATTTGGAATTTCTGTGTGCCAATTGGTTGCACAACTAGTTGCTTGTAGTGCCACGACAACAGCACCTATCTATGCGTTGGGTAATTGTAGGCCTTCTATAGTACGGCATTAACACTACGTATGATCATGAGAGTGTGCCGCGAATGGGGACGCTGTAATACATACTGGTAGCAGTTAGTTGTTCCAAGTCGCGCAAATGTCTGATGCAAATTGGTTGTCGGATTGGTGTGTTTTATGCAAGTCCAAATTGCCCTACGTGAACATGCGGTGGGTTTTATGTTTTCCGAATGTTGGTTGCATAAAAAAATATTTGGATGATTTACCAGAGTCACGGGGAAGAACGATGAGAGGCCCCTTGCCCTCAGTACTCTGCCAGCGTGTATTCTACAACAACGTGTACTCTACTCCAACTTTAATTGAGACTTTGCAACACCATCTCTTCTTTTGCTCCCGAAGCCCGTGGCAAGGTCGAACTGTGAAATACACGGCGCCCGAGTTGTCCTCACATGTAGACCATTTTTTGCCAAGTTCTTGTTTCTGTTGTTGCTGCCTTGCACGGTCACCACGACAAGAAGCGTTCCAACTTCCTAGAGAACGACCTCCACGTTCACAGGTCTACCACTCGAACGAAGAGACTCACTTTGTACGAGAACTAAACCTTGTAATAGTACCGCATATTAAAACTCTTTACAGTTACCTGGCGTTTTGCACGCAAGAAAATCCCTTCAACGCCAGGACCGAAGCAGCTACGGAAAACACAAAAACAATGCCAGTCACAATTGTTAGCGGATCAAGTTTGAGGTTCGTCAAAAGTAGTACAGAGATGCACGCCGGGAAACCGAAAGTTCTACTTCAGGTTTCTTACTACAGAAATTTCAATTTTTGCGTAAAAAATAATTTCAAATAAAGTGTACTCAAAAACCTGAGAACCAAGTACGACTATTCACACGTACTACTAGTAATACTGATACTCACACATACACGAACACGGCACATGTTGTTGAGTCCCACCAACGAGACTTCTTGATAACATCCTAAAAACGAAATGCAGTACGCCAGGTTTTTCGGTAGATTGCTTGTGAGAGAAGGCGGTGGAGCGGGTTGGGGGGGTCGTGTGTACTTGAGAGTATTTTGATTTGAGTTTTTTTCGTTTTCGGTTTGTGTGACTGACGAGACTTGACGTCACAACGCGAACAAACCCGGGCACTCCCTGGATTACCTCCGTATTACGTGCCGGACACCCGGGCATTGTGGCAAACGCATATACCCGTACTACGGGTAATACATATGTTACAGAACCTCCGCGAGCGGGCATGGATGACGTAGAGAACTCACAGAAGTTCCGGGCACTGGTATGGAAGTCTTACAAGACTCACACAAGTGCCAGGCAGGTATATAAGTACTGTACCAGTACCCGAGGTATTGTGGCACGGGCGTACAGCGCATATCTAGGTTAAGCGTCCGGGTATGAATGCCGTACAAATCAAGCAGAAGTTCTCGATACAGGTAATAACTGAAAAAATACCCTGGACGTGGCTCTTCCTGTACGTATCCTACAGAACACAACCTTGACGTTCTTGATATCACGGGTAAGTAAGGTTTGTGTGTTTCTTTAGATCGTCCGAGCACAAGTGATTTCGGTTGAACAAGAATCTATATTTTTGAGGGCCAAGTGCACTTCGCCGGAAAGAACTAACCACTCAAGCCTGAGCCTGCGTTCTGCCACTCACCGTATTTGCCGCTATCGACGTCTGTCCTTCTAGAGTGAACGTCAGGGTAGCATCGGCACAGGGACACGACGAGAGTTCCGTCATGTTGACCTGAACGCAGGATCCTTGACCCCTCACAACGGCCACGGCGAGCGCGCTCAGTGCCCAAACTAGCTTAATCTTGAACATCGCCATCGCCATGCACAGCAGTCTCTTGGCTTGTCTAGGCGCGGTCCCTGATCATTTCGGAAGGAAACCATGTTTGTTTCCGCATGGTTTGAGAGTAGTTGACTACGTGTCCGTAGTTGGGCTTGGTTGGCACAGTCCCAAATCCAATGCAAGCACTGATGATATGCGTACCACCAGTATATTGATTCGTATGCTCATGCAACACATGCTGGCACCAGTTATTACCTAAAGACCGACGTGCGTAAGACGTATAGGCTACCTGTGCGCCGTTTTGTCTTGCTCTATTTCGTGACGGGCTACCCCCTCAAAAACCCAGGCCTTTCCTGATCTTGACCCGCAGCAGAAAAAATGCCGTACGTCTGTTTGCCCGAAAGCTACCGTGCGATACCCGAAACAAACCCAAGAAGAAAAACCCGAGCCCGGTTCTGCTACGGTCATTTTATCTATTTGGTGCGTACTACAGTGGAACCACTGTTATTCTACAGAGATGGAAGATGTTGTTTCGTAGACCACTCTATCCTCACAGTACTACCCTCTACGTAGAAGTCTCTTCGGTGGAGCATTGACAGAAATCGCGCTCTCTCTCAGGAGCACGACTTGGACGATTTACTCACAACTAGTGGCAGGGTTTTACGCTTAAAAAATACTGGTGTGTGATACCGGATATACACCGCGAGTACAATGGTGGGTCTATTTAACAACAACAGTGCACATCTCGCATCTATTCCTGTCGGCTCGCCTGGGATGAAAACTAAGGAGAAGCTGACCAGGGAAAGCAGCGCAGAAGACGGAAGTGTGAGAGAGTAGGGGCGTGGTGAGTTGTCCACAAAACGCACTCGCTCAGCTCGTCGACTTGGAAATGTCGTGCCAAAGAAAGGGTGTAGGAGAAGCGTCCATGAAGCCGAAGAGTCGGACGCAGGAAGACAGGAGCGTACTTCGTGCAGGCGAAAACACTGTGATAAAAGGATACATTCTTCGAAAGTCATTTCGTATTTACGGCCGGTCCGAAGGTTAGAGAGGTCTCGGCACAATGCGTATCAGATGTGTGTGTTTTTGTATCGCTTATACTGCTGTTTTAACAGGTGTATATACTATTCGTTCTCGCATATCGTTGAATAGTTTCGGCCCAAAGTATGCCCTCGGTGGCACTATTGTTCCGAGTGTGATGTTGTTAGTATTGTCATTTTGCTCTTCTTGGTCGTAGCGACAGTCAATCCAAAAAGCCCACTCACCTGTAGCAATACAGATCAAATACGATATTTATCGACGAACACTTTGAAAAAACGAAAAACATCGCAAACAGGTCAAGCGCACGCAAAATGTTGAAATCGTACAAAAAAGATGTCAACTGAAATGTTTTTGAAAGAATCAGAACAACCGCAAAACTATACCAGGTGCCGGTGATTCGATGAAAACATATGCTTGTTCGTAATTAAATAGAATGGACTGGCTGTTTAGATCCTTCAGTAACCTGACTGAAATTGCTCAACAGGATAAAATTATTTCCAACGGAAAATAAATATATATATCATTACCTTGGAGATGGAAGCCCTGTCATCGATAAAAATTAGCAAATAAAGCGGGGCCGATTCTATTTTGAGTACAATCGAACGAGCAAAGGTATAGGTCTAATATAGTCACCCTCCTGACCTGGCGAGATCAACACCAACACTACACGACGATATGAACAATTCGCAAAGCATTCGCATGTTCTTGGCTGAAATAGCACTACCATACTACACATATGTATAATTGTAGTATTAATAGAGCCTTCTATTAAATTTATTTAATATATACCTGGTATGCTTTCGAGCTCGAAGCATCTAACAATCTCGTCAGCTCTCTTGAGACCGAATCCCTCACCATGAACTACTAGAAGATAAGACCAGTAGCAGTAGGAACACATCATGAACCACCATTGTTTGGCTCGCAACGACCCATACTTCAAGGACGACGAATCTTAAGCGTTGTCCCCGATGATCGGACTCGCATACAACTTGTTCCTGGTCACAGTCTTTCCCACTGTACCACGTGCGTGTCACCTCGAACTACCTTACTAACCTTGTCCGAAATCTCCGCAGCGAACCCCTCAACATAAAATATGAATACGCGAATATACTAAAATTGTGTTACATACTTCGTACATATTGAATCATCATTGTTCAGCTCACAAGGACCTATCTCATACTCCAAGGACGATAAAGCGTTACGGTCACTATTTGAACTCGAAACAACATATATATTATTAGATGATTCGAATTTGGCACAGGCCTTGCCCACTAGACCACGTACGCGTACGTATAAGTTCACTTCGAGTTATCGAATATAATCTGCAATCTCCGCGTCGAACCCCTCGCTGCCACAGCAGTAGCAAATATTCATAAGAGCACAAAATCATCGTTCTTTAGAGTACAAGGAGCTACAATGTACGAACGATAAAAGAGTGGATCCACAGCAGTAAGTAGTAGCCCTACCGAAATCAAGCGGGCCCTATGTGCAGTATAATAGCGCCTGGTGTTTTAAGGGTATATATCCAACTCCCCGTCAATAGGTACTCCGGCCTTGTGCTATACCACAGACGCTTAGGGGAATTGTGTCATCAACATGAATATTGCACACCGGTATACGGTACGAGTACAGCAGCACTGTAGTAGCTGGGTAACCTATACCTACCAGTACAGTACAGTACAGTACGGTCAGTAGTACTGCTGCTGACCAAGGTACCTGATGCTACATGTACTACAAGGTTATAGGACACGGACTAGTCCATACCTTTGGTTATACCACTCCGACCGCAACTTAT
The DNA here is from genome assembly GCA_031763025.1 of Macrocystis pyrifera. Classification (NCBI taxonomy): domain Eukaryota; class Phaeophyceae; order Laminariales; family Laminariaceae; genus Macrocystis; species Macrocystis pyrifera. The sequence continues at coordinate 2,196,890 of JASSKH010000004.1, read as the reverse complement.
AGGAATCGCTGTTTTAACAGCCTGAAATGTGAGACCTCGCGGGGCTCTCGGGTGGCCATGGCCGTATTGCTGCTTTAATTGTTACTTAAGAGTTCGGAACGTTAAGGGAAATGTTGCTTGAGTCTTTAGAGTATACGAGTACCAGGTGCGTTTCTACTCAATTACAAAATATGGTCAACTATGGTGCCGTGCTCTGTTATCTATTTTTTGTGGTGACTTTTGTGTTGTGCGTGTCGTGGCGGGCTGGTCCTCTTTTACCTGTGAACGTTTCCGTCTGAATGCGTTTTTTTCACCTGCACACCAGTTTTTCGTGATCGCGTGAGCTCTGCGCTCGGTACTCGCGACGCGACGACTTAATAATGTAATGGCCAAGGTATACCAACAATAATAATAGTATGGTCTGAAAAAAATCCCAGCGGGGGTTAAGCGAGACCTGCTTTGATCCAAATCATGAGACACGATTCATGTGACAAGGAGCGCACCCACACAACTTCACAAGCATATATACTACTATATATGAGCCACCTAGATAGAAGGAAAAAATGGGAGAAATTTCGACGGGTGGTGCGAACCTTTGGGCCTTTTAACCCTGATTCCAGCCGCTGCACCTTGGCCCTACTCGGATATGATCCCATCTCGTACCTTTTGCTTACATCCACAAAGCGCCGAAATGATATTTGCTTTCCGCAAGCGCCGCGTGAGGCCGACTAGCTACCTTGGTCCCCTGTGGGCAGCAGTGGTCGCGCACAGCCACGGAATACGGTCCCATCTACTACCTTTAGCTCCTATCCACGAAGTGCAGAAATGAAAATAGCTCTCCCCGACCAGCTAACATGGTCTCCTAAAGGCAGCGGCCGTCGCCCACAGCCACCAAAAAAGCGAAAAAAAAAAAAAAAAAGAAAAAAGAAAACATGAAAAGAAAAATGGAACTCGCATAACTGGTATCGAATAAACCGATATAGAACTTGTCGGTAGTGTCGGTAGCGGCAAAGGTCGCCGAGCGACATGGATCCTTCGATTGGCCCCCCGACAATCACTCGCGTATCTCAGTCAGGTCTATATCGTAGTCTAGTACAGTCACGACTCGCGACCGAACAAAATTGCTGGAATCATGTTGCTCGAAAAATGCTTGATGCAAGCCCATATATATGCGTAGCATCTCCAAGTTCACGTGAGATGCCTGTTCGTTCACAACCGACGGAATTAATTGTTTATAGTCATGGGCTCTACCGACGGAATTTATATGGCTTATTTTTTTCAGAGGCAGAGAGAAGAGAAGGACGACCATACTCGCCCCGTGCCCCCTCCTAGCTTCTCGTGATAGGTACACGAGTAGGGCAGGCACTGCCCGCTGCCGATTGATAGGCCTAGAGGCTAGGCCTACTGTACTGCGGTCCCCACTCGCAAGACGGGCAGCGGCAATAAGCGCATGGCGGCTACCGTCGGGGTGGGTCGGCCAATAGCGGCGTCGCAGCCAGCGGCGTTGTATTAGTGGAACCCTGGCCAAGAGGGCTAAGGGCAAGGTCAGGCGGGGCTGGGGCAGTAAAGGGAGCAGCAGCGGCGGCAGTGGCTGCCGCAGGGGCAGCGGGAGCGGGGCGTCGAGTGGGGGGGGGTTGATTCGGTCGGCGGCTGCCAAGGCTGGCGAATAGAGGACGGGCCTCGTCCCTCAGTGGGGTCGAGGCCGATCGTAGGGCGTAAGGAAACAGCAGCGCGTGTTGCACAGCCTGTGCGTCTGGGGTCGGCGTCCGTTGGGAGCCATGGTGTTGGGGCCGGTGGGTCTCCCGCTATGCTCAGGAGCGCTGGTAGCCAGCTCATCCGCCTGTCGGTTGCACCGTCATCTCACCGAGCTTATTCGTCAGGTTTCCGGTCTTGAATCGTTCATAATTTTTCGGGGGTAATAAAAGGTGGCTGCGTATTTCGACACGCCAGTCTCCACTACGGATACGATTCAGGCGTTGCTTAAGTTCGTAGCATGTTGTGCGTTGGAGGGCAACCCAGCCGGTACTACTGCCGGCAAACTTTCAGCCGTGTTCCACCGCGAAAACCTGCGAACAAAGTTTCCCACGTCGTCGCCGCTGGTTAAATGTGCATTGCAAGGAGGGTACGGTCGCACATTGCCAGCGGTACATCATACAAATAATTCGTCGTCCTATTTTGTGGGATACATTGTTGGGAGGACAGGGCCTGTCCGTGTCGTGGGCCCTGGGTGGCCGAGTTCTTTGGCTGTCGTTGGCATTGGGCTATTTATTGTTTTTTTTTCATGGCGAAGTCTGACGAAATACTCGCTTGTTCGTCCGGAGTTTTGCACACCGTGCATTGCTTGACGAGGGATGACGTAGCGTTATCGCGGGAGAGCGGCGATTGACCTCGATGCAGTGGCATCAGGCCACCACCATCAAGGTGCTGTTTCGGGGCCTTAAAGGGTCAAGGCTCAGCAAGTATCGGGTATTGTGCGCACACGCGACGACGCCTTCTGGGCGCGTTCCAGGGTAGGAGCCGGCGGCGGTGCCGTCGCTTTCATTATGGAGTTGTTGTCGGGATATCCGACGCTGCCGGAAAGCACGCCACTGTCGTCGTATCGGTACGGTAAAGAGGTCAAAGTTGAGACGTACACGCAGGCCCTCGGGGCACTTCGTTATGTGCTAGCGGAAGCAGGAGACGATTCCAGCTAAGGCGGTCTCCACTCATTGCTTTTTACGCAACCAATACGCAGGCGGCCCGGGGGAAGTGCCGTAGAGGGTGATTTGAGAGAAGGCAGATGAAAGTCTTCACAGGTTTCCTAGACGTACATCCAAAATAACCCAGAGGGCACGGGTATTTTATCTCGTAAAGTAGCAGATACGGGAAAGATAAGGCAAAGGCAGCCCGGCCAGGCCACTGATTGGGGCCTAACACCGTAGTATCGAAGCGACCTCGAAAATCGGGTATGTCAATGGTTTAGTACCATTGGGGGTCTCTGTCGTCCGAGACTGCGTTTGCAAGAGCCCCAGCCTGTCACCTGAGGGGCGGGAACTCCCGGGTACTGGCAGCACGATTGGCAACGAGGGTCAGCGGCCGGTGTCGCGGCTCTCGTACCACGCCAGTGGATCGCCCCCCCGACGTCGCAGAGAATAAGAATAGCACGATAATTCGAAGGATATAGAACAAAGTACACTGATTGTAACGTATAAGTTTATTTCGGCGGTTCCATGCACGTGCATGAAACCAATATGTTAGTCCAAGCAAGTGCATGCAAAGCTCGTATTCGCATGTTTGCTTCCCTGGACAGAGCTGACTTGAGTAACTGCGGCAAAAAACGACATACCAAAAACCAAGGGTGTACCTTCCGGCGTACGTAAGATTATTGTGCCTTAACTAAATTATGTCTCCCCGGGTGGAATAAAGTTTCCATCTGTAGTAATGAAGAAGAGAAAATGAACCGATATTCGAAGAACGTGTGGCAACAGTCTCAGCCGGAGGAGATGCGACGAGTAATGAGCACTGCCTCGACAACCGATCACGAAATGGTTCGTGAATTCCAAATGCTCCAACATTCGTTCGGCGACGGTACTACACCATGATACCGGTAATAAATTATCATTAAACGTTTTTTCGTTATTCTACCCGTCTTCCTAGGCTAACCAATCTGGTGGAAGCCGCCCGTGGCGCGAAGCGCCATGTTGTATCGTATTAAAAATACGTTCAATGCTACCACTGCTGTAATACCTTGTACACCTGACGCTTGACCATCGTACTCATGGAGCATAAAGAAGGTACACGCGTGAACGTCTTGAGTTTGTTTTCGCAATTTTGGTAGGTTGTTGCTGGTATGTATTTTTAATGAGTTTGGAATGGACACAATGGAAATCGCGGGGATGGATATTTTTCGTCACTGGTGTTTCGCCGTGACAGATGTACGCAACAAGAAACTGATTTCTAGTGACAATTCTACAAACCTGCCGGCACGCGTGTCCTTGCTTTATGGAGTAGTACACGGCTGCCAGGTTTTTCAAGCAAGCGGCCTAGAGGCTTTCAAGCACATAGAGGTATTTCCAAACCCAGCGACCTAGACGCTTTCTAAAACAGGGCCGTAAAGGCTATCTTAGCACCGCAACCTAGAATATTTTTCATCGCACAGCCATGTCGAGCATTTCCAAGCACATAAACCACCCAGGCCGCTTTCGTTGGCGTTCGGATTAATGTATGCTCCAGGAGTCCGTGCCGGGGGTGGTGGAAGTGGCGTCCGTTGTATTAAGCATTCAACTTTTGGTATGTCTGCAATTTCGGACAATTTCATGCCGGCTCGCAGGCAGTTGTAAACAGCAAGCAAGCACGAAATGGCGCGCTTTTTCTTGCTTGCAAGTTGCACCCAGCTTCTAATCTTCGTGCGAGTTGCATGGCTTACCTCCTTGAAACTGCTGGCAGGCACGATTATAACTGCCAGAAAAACTACAAGACGGCCGTTTTATCTGAGTGAATGAGTGAAAGTTTGACGTTGTTTGACCCCCTTAGAGCTGCATCCACGTTTTTGAGGGCGAACTCCAATACTTGCATGAACTGTGGGGCAGTTTCGTCATTATTGTATTCGAATAGAACAAGGGTGACATCGGATTCATCAAACGCTGAATCGAATATTTGTTATCCGACGGCTATTGACTTGTGCTGCATTTGGATCAAATATATTGCCAACGATTTTTACTCTCCTCAAAACCACTGTATCTGCTTCCATGGACCTGCCTGTCTATGGGGCGGCAAGAGGCTATCCCGTGTAAAGAGCCAGCTCGTCGAGGGTTTGAACGCCCCGATCGCACGCGAAGGAGTTCGACAAGAGCTGAGACCTGGATGTAGTGCACAAGCGCGACCCCTTCGAGCCCCGCAGCCGAGATCACGAGGGAAGACCGGCGGTCCGAAAACTATATTTTGCCGATAAACGCGAAAACAACATTTTGTACATCGACATATATACATATTGACATATGATTGATTGGAATATAGGGCTGTTCGAGGGTCCGGTTCGTATAAACAAAATATGGTGCTATGTGCGTGCGATAAAATCGTTCGTCTCTACAAAACAGACGATCACACGCTTGAGGCCTTCGATCGCTGCCGCGTCCCCACACATATCCTCTAGACGAACAGAACATCGCTGAACATTGGGAGCTTATAGGTTCCAGGGGGAGATGGCCTATGGGACTTCAGCCATTTGTATTGGACACTGATGTACTATTAAGGAAGTGGAGGTTTCAACACATTCACAGGTGTGTTAAACCCAGGAAACCGGTGAATTGTTCCCACTTTTTCCGAAATCCCACCAGCAATTTTGCGAGAGTCACCCGACCACGTTTGCATTTTCTGCAGGATAGTACAAAAAGTTGTTGATACACCTAAGTTTTTCCCCGAATCAGCTAAACGTCGCAAAAATGAAACAGTTATGACGATAAAACGTCGATATATGTCTGGAAATCTCGTCCAGGTATTCTTGTTCAAAAGTGACAACATCGTCGAAATCTGTGACGACTCCGCTGGAGCAAAGAAGCTTGTGTTGAGGTACCTCTCACCAAAGACACGTAAGCACTTTAAGAAGAGCGAACCTTGTTCGGTTGGATTCTACGTATAATACACCAGAAATCAGGTCGAAAACATCGGAAATTCTTTTGGTTCCTAACGGCCTCACTCCATCGACCTAAAAAATCAGTTAACAGATGATCTAGTCGCAGGAGTAATGACCCTGTTATAGTTATGGTCTAAGTGCTGAAGCTTGCCGACGCGTTCATGTGCAACAGCCCAACTCCACGCAGGGATATATGTTGGAGGATGCTATCGCAAGATCTGCCAAATACTGAAAAACGGAGACAACGATTCACCTACCGTCTTTTTTCTCAATAATGATGATGCTCCAAACAAAAGTGGAAACTCGCTTGTTTCATGTTTTCCGTTTTCGTTCGTGTTATCCTTTAACCAACAATTTGGAAACGATTTTAAATGGTCAATTTCAAAGTAACAAGTCCCACACACTTAACAAACAACATGGAGGGCATAATAATCAAATTTTTCTTTCGGACAAACGCAAGGATAGGCTATAGGTTCATGATACCATTTGTTTTGAGATATAATAGACAGCTGTGATATTGCCTCGAAAATTATTGTTTGTGATACGGGCGAAAAAGACACCGCCATTCAAAATATGTAATTGACCCGCAACACAAACCGCATGATCGTCGTGTAGTTTATTCACAACAGTCACGTTACCATACCACTTGATTGGTGCAAAGTGTACATCAAACCTGGACTTTTACGGAGACACAAAAACGTTTTGGCCGTGTACGTAGCCTATCAATAGCATCAGACTCATATTACAACTTGCTTGATGTCTCTGAAACATGTTTCATTTTGAATAGTATAGAATTTTGAATTCCGAGCGAGTGAGATGTCATTGATACCATCATACGGATTCGTCATGGTAACATTTTCTACAAAGGATGCCACGACTGAAGCGAAGCAGGAATACGAAAGGTTACGAAATGAATATAAAATCCACTCGGGGCACCGTCAATAATTACAGCGGGCGAATGTTTGTCTTGATTCGGTCCGCAACAATCGAGAGACCCCCCCTAAAAACAAAACAATTTAGTCAAATGTGTACCCGTGTACCGCAAGGGAGTTTTATGAGCATTTGTCGTAGCTTGTATCGTTCTCACACGTTTCCATTGTTTTCTTGTTAAAGGTTACACAGGGAGCGAGGACGATACGTGACTCATCCTACTACAGTAGGAACGTATGATTTTCTCGAATACTATACCGTTTGTTGAATCCGTTGTTAAATTCAATTGCTTTTGCCTGGATAACACCGATTCCCTCTAATACCTGCTGTATCTCGCCTGCTTTGTCGGTACGAAGCATACTTTTAGCGCGCGTGACACAGCGGCCATATTCCACGCTTGCCGTGGAAGACCACACTCGGCCAGCAAACTATGCACATGTATCGATTTGCTTGAATGCTCCGTACTACTTTGGCAGTGCTGTAGTCACCCGCTAGTCGGTTCTCTCGATGCGGACACCTGACTTTCGAGCCTTTAATTTCTCACAGCCTTCCCCATGCATACGACATGCTATCGTGAGGTAACTTGCAAATAAATATATATATATAGATAGTTGGGAACCCCACGCTTGCTTCCTAGCTATCAGTGCATACCCGAACACAATCATGTAGCTACATACCTGGAATACGACAGTGTCTTATTCTGCTATACTTCTACCGAGGTATTACTCTCCTCTAGAGTTATTGGAGCTTGTCCTGTGACCACAGGATGCATTGTATTGTGGCGATGAGTTAATGCGAGAACAACCACAGTAAAATAGCAACTATACATCGAGATGTTGGAACGCTTTCGTCCTGCACTCCAACTCATGATACCCTTGACCTGACTTATCATCTGAAACGAACACCGAGCGGCGACGTCTCGAGAATGTGCTAGGCTTTGTTTAATTAAACGAACCAGTGTTGTTTTGGAATTTCTCACGCTTGCGGTATCTTCGGATGCTTACTTCGGACAAACACAAGGCGCTTGCTCTGCTCAGCTGCACATATTGCGCTGCTTTCACATCATGCCCTCTCCCGCGCCGCTTCTCTTCATACTGATAAGAAATATATTCCCGCGCCATATAACTCCGTGATGGTCAACATTCTAAACAAGCCCCACGAGCTGTCGACTGTACTTGCCGCAGACTACTCTCGTCTTGAGGCGGGTGGAAGAGGAAAAACCTGATATATGATATGTAGCATCTACTAGAATAATATAGTCCCGGCTGCAAACCCCGCCTGAATCTCGAAGCAGTAGACATCTACCTCGGGGTCATGATACCGTTTAAATGGGAAGACGCCAATAGACTATACACCCTTGCGGGTTATTGCATATTTCGTCTGATTGGTGTGACCTAGAAAAACATTGTCCACGCCATCTAATCACGGAGGTAGACTTCCTACCCATCGACGCGTTTAGGGTTTTTGACGAACAATGGTAGCCTAAGGGGCTCTGCCCACACAGCGTTCAAACACATAAATGCACTTTCTCGCTGCCCATAGTGCTCGTGGGCAATCGCACATTGACGACCATAGCCCATTTCGACTTAATATTAAACCTGAACGGGCCATACAGTTACGGCAGTGTCGAGTGTTGACTGACGAAATGCACCGGGTTTTCAGTGGCCCCTGCGTTTGTTGGATTGGTAGATGCTCATGCAGCCGACGCCCCCGCATGCCCTGGAACGGTTTCCAGCGCACTCGTAGTCGCACACGCCTCCCTTCTTAGTAGGCTTGGAGCTACCGCAGTGGCATTCTGGATGTAAGGTCAATTTAAAAAGACATCATCGTAGCAGCAGTTGTTTGGGTCAAGAAGTAGGGGATTAGACAGACCACGTTAGAACATAGTCGGTCACTTTGATGTGACGTCGGTTGCTGTGATTTGACAAGTGTTCCTCTTGTAGATGCATCACGCGGAAAATGTTTTACGGCAGAGCTCAGCCTACTCTGGCCTTTTTCTCGCACGTCTCATTCCAAGGAGGTCTGAGCTCACCCTACACAATGTTTAGTTGTGTGTCGACAAATGCAGCTTGTCACATTTTCAATCAGCTACCGAAGGAATATCCTACTATTTTGAAGCAATACGTGTATTCGGATTCACGACTGACTGCGAGGCAGCAATTTACTGCTAATTTTAATGCACCTGAACCGTATGCCGTAGCGAAGTACTCCCATCCCGAGGAATTGCAGCTGTCGGCGCACATCTGAGTGACAGATGGGTGGGCAAGAGGCGCACAAACGTCACTTTGTTGTTGCACCTGTCATTTATTGTTGTTTTTTCATTTGCCTATCCGTACTTGGTTAGATTGCGTTCGTTTCGTGCTCACGAGCATCTCGACGCGCCACTGACTACATACTGTCACGATCGTCCAAATGGATAATGCAAAGAAAAGCTGTTTTCTCACCTGCGTCGTCATATGGCGCGAACTGGTCATGGGACCATTCAGAGGTGTGTGGCGCGAGTCGTCTACGTAGCAGCCAAGGTACGTGGAGTGCTTAGCCTTTCCTTTCTTGAGGCGGTTGCCACGTTTGGGGCGTTTTCTGTCGTTCTTGGTCGGGGCGGGAGTAGGGGCCGGGGTGGGAGACGGTTTGGGGTGCTTTCTGTTCTTCTTGGTCGGGCTGGGAGTAGGGGCCGGAGTGGGGGCCGCTGTGGGAGCTGGAGTTGGAGCGGGACAGAAATCGTTGCCGACCACCAAGCCGGTCAGAAAGGATAGGTCGGGAGTGTTGCCCTGGTCGTCAGTGTAGTCCGCAGAAACGACTACACTGCCACCGGGAACCTCGCCGCACACGTCTAGTATGATATCGAAGTTCGTGGGCGTGGATTCCAGGTCGGCCGCGGAAAAGGTGACGGTGCTTCCGGAGATGGATCCCGAGGAGGTAGAGTCGATCGGCACGCTGAAATCGATGGTCACCATGGCACCCGTTGACGGGCACGGTATGACGACGCCTCCGCTTGACGAGAGGATGTTTGCCAAGGCCGCTGGAAATCGCGTAGGATGGGAGTTTTACAGGCAAGATGAGGAGGGAATTTTCTGGGATTTTGACCACGGGATCGCCTTCGATCATGATGCAAGTATACTGGAGTATACAGTACCTCGTCACTATTTATGTGGAGTTGATGGCTTACGGTTCCATTTGCAAATTATTTACAAACCAAATATGAATGCAAGGTCTCATAATACTGAGTAGGAAACGCATTATTTTTACCGGTAGTTGTAGCTATCCACGTTGTGGGATATTTTTCTGTAGCGATGCGGTGGGTGATGACGTCCATATCGTACTCCCTCCGGATGTCTCCATTAAAACAGATTTCGGACCAATAAACGATGTGTTCATTGCTGTGTATACGGTAGTTAGAAACGTTTACTACGCACGACAGGGGCGATTGCATAGTGACGCGAAGTTCAGTGGAGCAATCACTTTTGAAGTGCGGGTCGAAACCAGTAGCTTAGAGCTGTCGACGTTCCTACCGTAGCGAGGCCACAATGAGAAACGGACCCAAACATACAGCGTGGAGTCCGCCCTTCGGCCGACGGACCACGGTCGAGACCAACGTTAAAAAATATGGGCAACAAGACCCTATTGAAGTAATTCTTGTACAGCAGTGACTGCTGTACAACAACATTCGTGTCTGCACGGTGCATGATATACTTCTACGAATAATGCGGTGCATTTACCAGGTTGGTAGACGACTGTAGCTGCTGCCCAGTATCGCGCGTCGCCTGGGCAAGCAAGTTACGTTGTGAATAGGGGGCGTTTGGTAGATCATCGGCATAGCTAGGAGCGACTTGGTATGGCCATCCCGTGCGATGTATCTAGCCGGAGCGGCAATGGGAGCGTGCTCGTCTCATAATCTCGTGTCTCCCACTCTAATGGCGCACTCGGTCTTTCAATGTTTGTCGTTCTAGACTGCACCTTCCCTATTGTAAACGCCAATCCTCACGTTGTACCTCAAGAGCAGTAGCCAGGCAGTTTAATCGCCTTTAACGCCACTGCAAGCCGGAGCTACCGCCTCCCAACACGCTAGAGTCGATAAGTGCGGTGGGCACATCACACTACACAGGAGACGTTTATCAAGATTCAGATACGGTTTTGTTTTATCGCGAGGGGGGTTGTTCCATGATCAGGCCAGACAATGGAAAGGCTTGCAAAACAGATGCGCAAACCAGAGTCGAGTAGCACCTTAGCACCCCTGGTCACCTTTTTGCCCGGACGATTGTACGATTCTACTAAATAAAATATCGAGCAGATGTACGGCTTGCAAACAAAACACCTACCTGCATCAATACGTCAAGCCATCAGGAAATTGAGGCGTTCGCCTTGAAAAACTCCACCGTATCCGAGTCAAGGATTGGAAAACTGTTTTCTTCTGGACGATCTTTTGAAGAAAGGGTCAATACCTTCATTCCCAAAGCTAACCCCTTGCCATTCTGGTTGAACCTCACCTCAAGTACCGCAAGTGCGTACGGTAACGGTGCGGTATCACAACTCCACAACCATTGTGCGCGGAAGCTCGCCCAAAGCACGGCTAAAATAACACGCAAAAGCTGCACGCGCGCAGTGTAGACACATTATTTAGCCGATGCGGTCAAACAAGCGCGCGTGAATAGGTCAACAATTCAGGAAGCCCATAATCAGGAATCGTTCAACAAGTATATCGGTAGTCCAGGTACCCACTTGAATATCAATGGCTCCACACGTGCGAGGGAAGGGCCGTAAACTATGCACAGAAGTCGGAAGTGGCCACACTGTACTGCAGTATGTACTGTAGTTTTCTCCAATAATGTTCGCGTGTAGCACGGTATCTTCCGTTCAACACGTGCAATCGTAAGTAGATACTTGACTGTTTTGTTGAACGATACCACCAGTTGTATTCTTTTGGTCGTCTTACCGTCGAGCAGGTCGAAGTCGGCGACTTGAAAAAGATTGGCGGCGTCGCCTCCGATCGCAAGAAGTTCAGCAGTACCTGTTCCACTGCCTAAAGAGGGACATGAAAAAATATTTAATCGAGGCATCGAAGATAGTTGGTAAGTTAGAGGTACAGGAGACATCTATATATCCGTTCTGTGAGCGCTCGCTATGTTCGGGGAAGAACATCAACGAGTTAACTGTTTCCTTTTTAGTGTTTTCCGGAGTTTTGATGCTTGTGAGTTATGCGCTGTTCAGGTTGACAACTTGACTTGCCCAATTACTAAGCGTATAATGTTTAAAGAAATCGTAACTTTTTACGCGCCGGTCGAAGAAAGGGATCGCGCGACTCCGCGCATAAAAACTATTGAGAGCTATGTCCATCCAAAAGTGGCCTAATACTCACCTACTCCAACAGCGAACACGATTATGCCCTCAGCCCTGGCGGCAACTGCTGCGGCTGTGGTGGCGGCGAGGCTGTTGCTTTGGCCGTCGGTGATCACGATCATGAACGATGCGCTTGCAGGGTTAATGCCTAGGAGCCGGGTGCCTTCATTGATGCCGATGGACGTGGCTGTGCCTCCCCCAGACTGGACGTCGTTATCGGAAAATGCGATAAACTCTGGGGCGTTGTCGAACATATCGGTCGAGACCAAAGAGGTTGAGTACTGCACGTAGGATGCGGTTCCCCCGTTGTCGAACAAGTTTCTGTCGGCAAAAGCGTTGACGGCGTCCACGGCGAAGTCCTGCTCAAGACCAAATTCGGTCGTATTGATGCTGCCAGACCCATCGAGAACGAGTGCCAGGTTCACCTTGCAGGGCAGAAGGAAAGCGTATATTGCACATACGTACTATTACGGGGGTCCATAGTTAACAGGACCTATGGTAAACATAAAAACCTATATATTTTCCTATTTTTACTGACAATATTCGGTCCTATATACTATGGACCCCCGTAATAGATTGCTATTTTTGGTGGGTGCACTGGCTGTCGAGATACATATATATAGTGGACCATTATGCTCAGTGGATTACACGGCCTACTAATACGTGTGGATCACCAGGTGGTAGTGGATCACGGCCACTGCCGCCGACTGTAGTATGTAGTAGGCCGCCCGTACTATGTTCATGTATTATGCTTTGGGGTGCTGATTTGCATACATGCGAAAGATATTCCGTGGCACTGCCTGTACTCTACTCTACCGTGCAGTACTGTATTGTAGTGTACTATACTCTGTAATAGGAATTATTGGTAATTAGGCGCGACCTCAATAATACCTGCAGTAGTCACATCTATTTGCGATACGTCATGTTGGGCGAATACGGATTATTCTCTTTTGTGCTGAACCAACACGAACGAACATCGTACGTACGCGGTCGTATGTATCCGTGACGTTTGGGCTCTTTCAGGGCGCGGCGTGTCCAAACAGAATAAGAAATCAACATAGAATATCCAAATAATATTACAATAAACTTGGCGGTGATTGTTCCCTGACCCAAGCATCCTCCCGTTCGTTATTTAGGTTGCGAGAAAATAAACGATTTTACAACCCAATACACAGCTGACGTGCACATTCCTATTACTAAGAATAGTTTTTTTTTATAACCCAATACCCAATGCCAAAATCAAAAAGTCGATGACTGGGAATCGAAAAGCAAATCAAAACACGAACAGCAACAAATCAGGGTGTCCTACTGGTCAGCGCAGTAACGTCAAATTTTCACATCAGGGCCGCCGTACACAGCATCCAACCCACAGCCATAGCACGGCAGCACAGCCGCACAGACCTCCCCGTCAACAGCAAGCAGGCGAACTCAACACTACGGCCCCGACGTTCTCGGGCCTTTGTTTCCCGGCTTTCAAGCTAATTTTAAAGCGGATATACTTTGAGGAAAACTCAGGATGATACCCTCTAGAACGAGGTCGGAAGTTCGCTTGAAGACGAAAAGTCTGCATCTGACATGTTTAGTCCAACAGAAAGAGCTTCCCGTTGCAGCAGGTTCTACCACTACTATTACGGGGGTCCATAGTTAATGGGACCAAATTTTGTTAGTAAAAATAGGTAAAAATATTGGTTTTTGTGTGTACCATAGGTCCTATTAACTATGGACCCCCCCGTAATAGTGATGTACGACATCTACAGCAGAGCTTTTCTCCAGCAGCAAAACAGTAGCAGCACCAGTAGGAGTAGGACACACGAGGCCAGGGTCAGCGTCGCTGTACGCTCGGCTTGTCACTCTAACCCTTGAACCCTTGGTACATGTACTTACTCGATTTTGCCGTGTGTTGGCTGGTTCTGAACTCGAACTTGGGCATAATATTAAAGACGAAAAATCTGCACCTGACATGTTTTGTTCAACAGAGAGTGCTTCTCGTAGCAGGTGCCATCACTACTACCAAATCGACGATGTACGATTCTAGAGCAGAGCTACCAGCAGCAAAGCAGCAGCAGCAGCGGTAAGACTCATGAGGCCAGGGACATCGCCGCTGTACGCTCAGCTTGCGTCGGTTTACCCTTGGACCCTTTGTACACGTACTTGATGTTGTGTGTTTCCTGATTCTGCACTCATAATTTCAAGACATGGAATCTAGAATCTAACATACATGTGTCCAACCGCGCTTCTCGTAGCAAGTGACACCACTACCACTGCTGTACAACATCTATTGCAGATCTTCTCCTGCTTCTCCGTCCCTTCATCAGTACGACGGTCGGCCGGACAATACTACCTCCAGCATTTCTTGGGGACGTGGCTCGAACGTTGCTGTAGACAGACGGGCACAGTCTGCCTACGGGTATGCTCAGGGTTAGCTTTCGTCAGGTAGAACAAAAACACATAAAAAACGTTGCCTGTGTTTTTTTCTCGTTGTTGGTTCTGTTTATTGTTTCAACCATATGGCTCCGCCATGTGCCTGCACACGCTGCCGCACCTAGCTCGATCAGCGGTAAACGACTTACCACCGCACCAGCACGAGAAACATTTTGTTGCGTGTATGTGTGAACCGATCCCGCGAGCATTGGTGCCGTGTGGGTTGAGCGCAGTGGTCAAACGTGGCCCAATTTTGTTTTTGTAATCACACACACAGAGAAACTCAAAGCAAGGCACACTACCCTCGCATGCAAGCCGTTATGAAGAGGCCTTTATTTCCTTAAAAAAATCAACAAACGAAAGGCCTCGCGCCTCTATACAGTACTTTGGCTATACGGTGCACATTAGAACCTCGTAATATTCCGATAAAGAGAGCTCGTGTCGCTGACGCTAGGCCAGCAACGGCTCGACGTTCCGCTGACACTAGGTGGTGTCTAGGGGATGGCGGCCACCCCAAGGTCATAAAGACTCGAGCGGCACGAACCCGACCGTCAGGTCTAACGCTCAACTTCTGTTGACCCTACTACGACACCATCAGGAAGAATGCCGCAACTAACAGCAGCAGAATAGCCAGTTTGCACGATACTACCTACACAGCAGTAGGTTGGTAGCGAATCCGTTGAACACGAAAACATTTATATTAATACAGACCGATATGAAACCTAAAACACCCCGCAAACAAAACACGCTTCAAACGAAGTGTCACGCCAAGCTTTCGGGAATTGTTTTACAAAGGATTTCGCCAAGATTAAGCTATGTAGAATTCGTGGTTTCCGGGTACGGGTATGCAAGTTAGTTTGTTACGGAACTCACCGAAGTTCCGGGTATTGTCGCACGCGCGAGCATGCATAACTTACACACGTTCCGGGGCATGGATGTCGCGCACCTCACAGGAATTCCGGGTACGGTTTGTGCCCTGGTCAATGCACGCCTCAAGGACACGAAACATCGACAGATTCATAGGTGAACCAAATGCCGGAATAGTATGTGATGTATGGCGCTTGGTGTAATGCAATAAGAACATCCCATTCTAGACATTTACACCAGTAAGTGTATGTTGTGGTGTAAGACATACCTGGTAGCAGTTAGTTGTCCATATTCGCGCAAATATCTGATGCATTTTCATTGGCTGATTGGTGTGATTGATATACTGCTACAAATTGTCCTACGAAAACGTGCGGTAGGTTTTATGTTTTTCCGAATGGGTTGCAAAAAGAATATATTACCGTGGGAGGATGGTTTTAGGGGTCACGGGGAACAGGGATAAGAGAGGCCCCTTGACCTCAATACTCTACTAACGTGTATTCTAAAATACCGTGTACTCTACTACAACTTACATTGAGACTTCACCACACCATGTATCACTTCTAGAATCTTCTGTAGATAACGCGCCGCATGGCAAGGTCGAGCGGTGCACCACGCGGCGCACGAGTTGTCCCCACACGCTAGCGTGTCGATTGTACCACGTACAAGCATTTGTTCTCTCTGTGGTAGTGGACTGGAAGCAGATTTTCATGGTGGTGATGGGGAATTATGAGTTTTGAGCATCGCGGTTTGCGTACCTTGCAAATAGGTTGGTATGGTACCACGCATATATGTAGACGTTGATTGTTTTATTTCTTTTTTGGGGGTTTTTCCTGTCATGGCAAATAGATCTCGAATTGGGAGTTCTAGCATCTCAGCTCCCGTACCTGCTAGGCTGGTGTCTACGACGCGTATGTGTATGTACATTAAATGGGTGGCGAATTGTAAATTTCAGCATATCTGTTTGATGAAACATCACGTACGTCGCATGGTGAAATTCAGTAATTTACGCGTAGCTTTTTCCAGCGGCAAATTTCGCACGTTCATTTTCTCTTGTTTTTTTCAGCTTTTGAAGAAGGTATAATAATCTGTAAGCAGGAACTTGCACGCTGATTCGAGTGGGGAGGCAAGACGGCAGCAGTATATACTACGTATATGATAGTAATACTTCAATACTTTACATACTAGTGCTGTGCCCTGATGTAATCGAAAATCAACAGAGATCTTGTCATTGTTATACTGGACCAGCAAAAACAAGTGTATGGTGCTGTCACGTGTCCCTACGGTACTGCCCTCCCTGTGCTTTTTTTTAATTCAATCCTTCGGGAGCGAAAGTGCTATCATCCAGGCCGAGAAGATCACCTGAGCCGGGGCCGGAGATCAGATTGGAATCGAAGGTCGCGGCGAAGGCATCCGTCTCAGATTTGTAGCGAGGGGGGGGCATGATACACGCGTGCATATGTATGTAGGTGCTTGGAGTCGAGACCCATGAATTTTCTGTGATTTTACTTCCGTAGTATCATAGCTGGACTGTCCACCCCCCCCCCCCCCCCCCCCCCCCCCCGCGAAGCAATAATATTCAGGAAACAGTAATGGATTTTTCTTTTGCTTGTCCGGGGCGTACATTGTTCTGTTCGAAGCTGGGTATTTATAGTTGGCTGGTCTGGTTGGAAGTAACTCGATTATGTTGTAAGCCCCCCCCCCCCCCGGGGAAACCTTCACTCCGCACAAGGGGAATGATCGAATCACGTAGTGTTTCTATGGTGAGGCACCCACGAGGCAATTACATGTTAACCCCATTGCTGTTTCTGGAAGTGGCCACACCTAAAATCAAATAATCCATTGATGCTGTTATCCGTATGCAAGAAAAAATGCGCCTCAAGCGGTTCTTAGTAGGATGCAGCTCACCCTTCAAGCGACTCGCCCAACACCTTGCGCTTCGCGCTTGGTGCAGGCCTGGTCGGTGAAACCCCGACGTGCTTCGTCTAGGCATTGTAGGGATGCGAGGGCCCATTTTCATATGACTACGGACATACACGATAATAAGTTCACCCCCCTCGCCCCACCCCTCCCGGTCATGGAGTGTTTGGTTGGTACTGCTGCTGCTGTTATTGTGTTGGTGCGGAATGTACGGTGACGTACATAGGGAGGAGCTCTTAGGTTGGTACTACTGACTGGTCGTGCGCGTACGTATGCATTGTTTACTACTGCTTTAACTTTCACCGGCACGCAAAGTGCATTTTTAGTGTTCGGTTAAAAAGGAAGACATATATGTTTGATAACCTACGAGTATGCCGTCGAGAGTCGAGATAATCGGGTGTTATACTGACTTGAAAGTGTAAGATATTTGGAATTTTCTTCTGTTTGAAAGTACCAAGCGCGACGTGTACACAGCCGGGAGGCAGTTGTGCGTGTGTGGTAGGCAAAAAAATGAACTCATACCCGTTTGAATACCGCGGACCAAGGTCCGTAGGTACGTCAGTAGAGTGTTGGGGAGATTGTTGAAACTTACACGAGTACAGTATAGTTCAGAAAGTTGAATTGAATTTGAGTTTCAGGATTCTGGACGTATATTTGGTGTTTTCAAAGCAAGGAGGCGGCTGTTTTGAGGGTCTGGGAATTTCTGTGTTTGAATTGATAGCACTACTACTACTCGTAGTGCCACGACAACAACAGAACCTATCTGATGGATGCTTGTAGACCAACGACTATCGATAGTACATCATTGACGCTGCATGATCAGGACAGTATGCCGCGAATGGGTAGGCTATGAGACATAGCAGCTGTTTATAGTCGCGCAAATACCTGGTGCATTTGGATTTATTGGCGGATTGGTGTGATATACGCAGCTCCAAATTCTCCTAGGGGAACATGCGGTGGATTTCATGTTTTTCCGATTCCGTTGCATCAACAATTATATGGATGATTTGCCACGGTCACGGGGAAGAACGATGAGAAGCCTCTTGATCTCAGTACTCTACCCATGTGTATTCTACAACAGCGTGTAATCAACTCCAACTTCAATTGAGACTTCGAGACACCATCAGATCGTCTCTTCTTTTGCTCCCGCGCCTCATGGCACGGGGTCGACGAGTTGTCCTCACACGTAACCATTTTTTCGAAGTTCTTGTTTGGAATGTTGTTGTTGCGAGTAGGTTTTGCAGTCTGGGAGGTAGGATCTTTAGGGGTGATTTCCACTTGAAAACTGCGTAGCGCGGTCTGCCCATCGGAATTGTCGTCGGCAATTGAGCAGTTTCCCAGTTTGATGCAACGCGGCGCAGCGGCGTTCATAGCGAGTTTCGGCCCGTGTACGCTGCGGTTTGGGGTCAGGGTTAGAGTTAGGGTTAGGGTTAGAGCTAGAGCCGGGGGGTGGGTTGGGTCTTCAGTCTTCACCCGTACCTTGATCCTAACGCGAATAAAATACCTGAACAGCCTACCAACCTCATAATGCTACCTCCCAAATTGTAAGGGGACCGCCAGTGTTGCTGCCTCGCACAGTCTCCGCGATAAGAATCGTTTCGACTTCCGAGAAAACGACTTCCACAATCCCAGGTCTACCACTCGATGGATGGGACTCACGTTGTACAAGAACTAAACATTGCAATATAGTACTGCGTACTAAAACTCGTAATATCTACCTGGAATTTTGCAAGCAAGAAAATCCCTTTAACCCCAGGAGCCAAGCAGTCTAGGAAAGCATCAAAACAAAGCCAGTCACATCCAGTCACATATAAATATATATCTACTTTCGACTCAGGTTCCTACATCCTCGGAGTAAGCCACAAACTGATGCCGGTCAGATACAGGCCCGGCTAAGGCGGAAGAAGCGAACCGGGTTCGAACCGGTACTCGAAACCTCGAAAAAAAAGTATAAACAGGGGCTTCCTTTCGCTCTCCGGGGCGTTAGAAAACAAAACAAAGGTCGGTCATATCTATTTTAAGTAGTACTAGATCAAATTTACGGTACGATAGAGCAACCGAAAGTTTTACTTCATGTCTCAAACTACAGAAATTTCATTTTTTTTTTGCGTAAAAAATATTCGCGAAGAAAGGGTACTTCAAACAACTCGGACACAAGCACACGTACTATTACGGAGGCCCACAGTAAATAGGACCAAATATTGTTGGTGAAAAAAGGAAAATATATAGGTTTTTATGAAAATCATAGGTCCTATTAACTATGGACCCCCGTGATAAATATCAATAACAATAATGATGTTCACACGTACACGAAAACGGCACATGTTGTTGAGTCCCACAAATGAGACTTCCTGGTAGCATCCGGGAAACAAAATGCAGTACGCCAGGTTCTTCGGCAGATTGCTTGTGAGCGAAGGCGGTGGGGGGGGCGGGGGTCGTGTTTTCTTCGGGGTAGTTAGATTTGTTTTTTTTTCGTTTTCGGTTTGTGTGACTGACGAGACTTGACGTCATAATGCGAACGAACCTGGGCACTCCCGGGGTTACCTCCGAATTACGTACCGGACACCCGGCTATTGTGACAAACGCATACCCGTACCACGGGTACATATGTTCCTGAACCTCCGCGTACGTGTATGGATGACGTATATAACTCACAGAAGTTCCGGTTACCGGTATGGAAGTCTTATAAGACTCACACAAGTGCCAGGCAGGTATATAAGTATTGTACCAGTACCCGAGGTATTGTGGCTGGAGCAATGTAAGTTCAGGGTCCGGGTATGAATGCCGTACAAATCAAGCAGAAGTTCTCGGTACAAGTAAAAACTGAACAAATACCCTGGACATGGTTCTGTACGTATCCTACAGAACACAACCTTGATGTTCTTGATATCACAGGTCAGGTTGGTGTGTTCCTTCAGAACTTCCGAACACAAGTGATTTCGGTTGAACAAGAATCTATCTTTTGAGGGATAAGTGCACTTCGACGGTAAGAACTACCATTCAAGCCTAAGCCTTCGTTCTGTCACTCACCGTATTTGCCGCTACCGACGTCTGTCCTTCCAGAGTGAATGTCAGGGTAGCATCGGCACAGGGACACGACGAGAGCTCCGTCATGTTGACCTGCACGCAGGATCCTTGACCCCTCACAACGGCCACGGCAAGTGCGCTCAGTGCACACACTAAAATATATCTTAAACATCGCCATCGTGATGCACAGCAGTCCCTTAGCTCGTCCAGGCGCGGTCCCTGTTCATTTAGGAAGGAAACCATGTTTGGTTCTGCATGTTTTGAGCGGAGTTGACTACGTGTCCATAGTTGGGTTTTGTTGACACAGTCACAAATCCAATGCGAGCACTGATGATATGCGTACCACCAATACATATTTTCGTATACACACAACGAAATATCTCCGTGGCGTAGTTTCGTGACCGCAGAACTTGCACCTCTCTAGGATTGAAGAATCGGCACGGGCACTGGTTGTGCAGGATATCGACGGGTAAAAGGAATGATTTGTTGTGACGAACATACACATACAACGCATGCAGGTACAAATGACTACCTAATGACCGACGTGCGTCTGGCCTATACGCTACCTGTGCACCGATTTGTCTTGCGCTATTTCGTGACGGGCTGCCTTCTCGAAAACCCAGGTCATCCCTGATCTTGAACCACAACCGAACAAATGCCATGCATCTGTTTGTCCGAAGCTACCGTGCGACATCTGAAACAAACGCAGCAAGAAACACACGAGACCTGGCTCTGCCACGGTCATCTTATCTACTTTGTGCGTACTATCGTGGAACCACTGTTATTCTACAGAAACAGGGAGACTCTATTGCTTAGACAACTCTATCTTCAAGGTATTACCCTCTTCGTGTAGGTCTCTTCGATGGAGCTTGGAGAATAATGGCGCTCTTTCTCAGGAGAACGACTTGGAAGCTATACACACAACTAGTGGCAGAGTGTTACGATAAAAATGACTGGTGTGTGGTACCGGATGTACACCGCGAGTGCAAGGTTGGGTCTCTTTAACAACAACAGTGCACATCCCTCAACGTTTCCTGTCGGCTTACCTGGGATGAAAACTAAGGAGAAGCTGGCCAGGGGGAGCAGGGCAGAAGACGGAAGTGAGAGAGTGGGGGCGTGGTGTGTTGACCACCAAAACGCACTCGTCGACTTTCGAAACGACGTGCCAAACGGTATCAGAGAAGCTTCCAAGAAGCCGAAGAGTTAAACGCAGGAAGATAGGGGTGTACTTTGTGCAGGCGAAGGCACTGACGAAAGGATGACTTCCGTGCCAGACATTTTGTATTTTCGGCCGTTCCGAAGGTTCGAGAGGTCTCAGCAAAATATGTACCAGGTGCGTACGTGTTTTTGTGTCGCATGTACTGCTGTTTCAAGGGGTGTACCTGGTACAGACTATTCATATTTGTTCTCGCATATCGTAGACTATTTTCGGCCCGACGTCTAGCCTCGGTGGCACTATTTTCCCGAGATTCGGAGCGTGTTGTTGTTAGTATCCTCATCTTACTCAAAATCGTTGCGATAACTATTACGGGGGTCCATAGTTAACGGGACCAAATTTGTTAGTGAAAATAGGTAAATATATAGGTTTTTATGTATACCATAGGTCCTGTTAACTGTGGACCCCCGTAATAGTCGAAATAGCCCACTTTAGTAATACATATCATAAACGATATTTTTCGAGGGATACTTCGAAGCCAGTTGAAAAAATCAAGAACATGGCACACAGGACAAATACGCGCACAATGTTGAAATCGTACATAAAAAGTTGTCTGTCAACTGATTTTTGTTTTAAAGAAATCAGAAAAACCTTAAACCGTTATTGATGCCAATGATTTCGACGATTCCACCTGTTTGATCGTTATCTGATAGAATGGGCTGTCTGTGTGTATTCTACGCATTAACCCGTTCTTTCTACCTGTTGGCATCCAGCACAACCAGTGTCCGTGCCGATTCTTCAATCCTAGAAGATATACAAGTTCTGTGGTCACAAGGCTACGCCACAGAGACACTACGTTGCCACGTATGCATTAAGCACAGCGGGCAATGCAATGCCATGTCATCATCCTGGATACGACAAGCACGACATACACATTGCATGCAATAGAGAACCGAAACGAAAAAAATACAAAATACAAAAACAAAGAAGAGAATTCGAAAGAGAAAAAGAAACAAGAAAAAATATGAAAGAAACAAACAGTCGTACCCCCCCCGCAGGGATGTGTCAGACACTTGCAACGAACGAGCTGGAAAAAAAGAGAAAATAAAAAAAACACCGCTACTCGTCGTGAACAGAGTAAAAGATTAAGCACCAAGGGAAAAAAACAGGCCAACCAAAGAACAAAGCATTCTCCGGTCGGCGGCAGCAGTTTGTGGTACAAATAGCATACGTAGCCAGGTTATCTCTGCTATAATAGTCCGCCTGGCACCTTGCTACCCTGTCTGCCGCCTCCGTCCTGCAATCGTCAACTATGCCCGGCCCCTCGTCGACAGACAAAACGAAACTAGCAACGCAGGCGCGATATCCACCCACGCCACACGATTCCTTCAGTAAGGCTTTTCAATAGAAGAAAGGAAGACAAAAAAATAAAATGGAAAGCACACAGGCTCAGTGCAAGAATTAAATAAAAACAAAAGGAAGACAAGGAAGACCACGTTCAGAGTAGCTGCACCAGTTGGTGACACGGTTAGTATAGGCATGTTCTACTTCCTAGTCTGCCCGGTGCCTTGCTACCCTGTCGGCCATCTCCCCCCTACTTTCGTCCCCTGCAGTTTCCCTTCTATTCCTGTCCCCCCCCCTCTCCGCATTCCCTTGGTCGTGTTTTCTGCCACTCCTCCTGTTGCCCCCCCTCCCGCCATTCCCTTGGACACCAACCACGACACACGTGCGGCGCTTCCTAGTAAGCTCAGCCTCAGCCTTGTTTCACCTCATCATGAACCGTTCGGCTGCTTCAAAGATCCCCCGGTACCACTTCCCCGCCATTTTTGCCGCAGTGGACCACAGAGCAGTCTCAACTTCAAACACCAAGGGGGTAAGTTCTGTTAACCCTTCGGTGGCTCGGAACTCCCTAAGGTCTTTGATTATGCACCTATGCCAGGTCTTAAACTGTCCGCCAGGTCTCGGGTTTTCCCAACAAACCATCGTGCCGAACAATACCCGACTGGGTAGTCGCCCCTTGCTTTACCGTGCCACACCTCCCGCAAAGAAGAGCTGCCGTTTGCGAATGGTCGTTTCGATGCTCTCGCAACGTGTCGTCTTGAGGGCCTTCGCGTACAAGAGGGTGGTATGGTCGGTAGGAAGCCAGCACTGGAAGCCACTGACTCGCAACAGGAATTGGTGGTGAGATGTTCCAAGCTTGGCAAACTCTTGCGCTCTGAGGGTCCAGTTTACACACCTGCACAGCAGGGTCTCAATCACCTCGGCCTTCAGTACTCGGACTAGCGGGCTAAGGGGGGCGGTCGTCCTATCATACAGCTCCGGGACGAACGGTTTGAGGCATGCTCGCATAAGACGGATTCGGCGGTCGATTTCGAGCCAGAGGTTACCGTTTTCGTGGATAATGCCGCCTAGGTATAAGAACTGGGCCGTCTGCTCATACCTCTGGCTTGCTACCTCGACCACGAGCGGTGGCACGAGGGTTGTCTGGTCTGGTATTTATAGAAGCATTGTCTCTGTTATCGTTTCCGACACCGTGAGGCCTTCTGCTTCGAAGAGAGTCACAACGACTGTCATATTTTTTCGCGGACCCTTCAGCCGACATCGAGACAATGCTTGCGTCATTGGCGTACAACATATCCCATACAACCCTTCACACGCACGCCATCGGCTCTTGCTTTTCTGTTCCAACTACTCCAGCATGACTGAGTTGGACCAAACCCCTCACGATGGCTTCGTCATGGCTGAAGCGTATTAGCACGACGCGCAACGAGGCAGCGAAGAATACCTTGAACAGTACCGATGATAGTACACAGCCTTGCCGCAGCCCCTGCGTGACATCAAACTATTCCGAGTGCTCGCCGTCATCCGTACGCACGCGACCCGCATGCCATCGTGGAAATCACGGATAGTTCTCAGCATCTTGGTTGGTACGCCCAAAGCGTGTGATTGCCTCCCATAACAGCTCTCGGTCGACAGAGTCGTACACTTTCTTCAGATCGACAAAGCTCAAGTACAGGGGGATTTTCCCCTGTCGTTCAAGCTCTTGCAACCGGCGCACGACGACAACATACCAATCGTTGATAGTGCAGGGCGGAAGGCGCGCTGTTATTTCTGGAGTAATTGATCGGTCTCGCAGTAGGTCCTGAGGCGGGACGCGACGATTGTCAATCGAGTTATTTCAGTAGCGTGACTGAAATTGATCAACAAGAGAAAGTGCTTTCCAACGGACAAACAATTTAGGTATCAATACAATTTAGATAGAAGCCGAGTAATCGATATTAAATAACCAATATGTGGGGCTGGTTGAATTTCGAGTGCAATCGAACGAGAAAAAGGATAAGTTCAGTCACCCCCCTGACCTGGCGAGATCAACACAACCTCTACACGACGATATCAATAATTCGCAAAGCAATCGCAGGCTATCGGCTGAAATAACTCGACAGGTATATTTTTCGTAAAATATTTATATCTATATATATATACCTTTGAGGTCGAAACATTTAATAATCTCGTCAGCTCTTTCCGGGCCGAGTCCCTTGCTATGAACTACTAGATACAATCTGCAGCACTAGGAACACATCATTGAAACTCTTGTTTGACTCGCAACGACCCATGCTTCAAGGACGACAATGCGTTGTCGTTGAAGATCGAACATGCAAACAACTTGTTCCTGGTCACCGCCTTACCCAGTGTACCGCGTGCATCGTCAACTCGAACTACCTTACTAACCTTGTCCCAAACCTCCGCAGCCAACCCCTCACCATGACATATGAGTACCAGAATCTATTAAAATTGGGGCACACATCACGAACCACCATTATTGTTCTGCTCAGAAGGACCTATCTATACTCCAAGACGATAAAACATTCCCGCACAGGCCTTGCGCACTAGACCACGTACGTATAAGTTCACTTCGAATCATCGACTATAGTCTGCAATCTCGGGGTCGAACCACTCACCTTGTACTGCTATACAGTAGCGAATGTTAATAGAACCAACTATTGTTGGTAAAAATATGTAAATATATAGGTTTTTATGTATACCATATGTCCCTTTAACTATGGACCCCCCGTAATGGTAGGAGTACATCATCACCATTCTTTAGCATACCAGGACCCACAATATGAGAACGGTATAAAGTGCTTCAATAGGGCACATGAACACCTAAAGTTGTATGCGAGTTCGAACCTCAGCGAGACCGCTATGCCGTCCAGGTAGGGTACTTGAAAAAGTTTGTTAGCTCAATCATGTGTTTGATGCGTTTCAGTAAATAATACTCATTGATACTGTGATGTAACTACACGTTCGAAGGGGTTTCTCCCCGAAGGTAGTGATTGAGGTTGGTGTAGATGCTCCATCGCCAAAAATGTATATTTTCTTCGTTAGAAAGCTCTGTTACACTATCAATATTTCAGTCGAGAGCATGTGGTTGGCTTGCGATTCATTCATAACGTCGTGCAAATGCAGAGAGCTATGATGTTGACCTCGGCGGTTCTGAGGGGTGACCGGGCCTGCCTGGTGTTCGCTCGGGCGACTTTACTCTTACCCAAGCAGCCCTATTTTTTTGTTCAAATAGGCGAACGGGCTTCTTCCACTAAACGGGTGCGTATCTAACAATGGATAATTATCTCCGATCCACAGAAGTAACGTAACCCCTCTGAAATCAATCGGGCTCCATGTCCAGTACAATAGCATCTGGTACAAGAATACGTATCCAACTCCCCGTCAGTTCGTTTTCCGGCCGTGCGGTAGGCCACTAACGCTCTGGAGAATTGTGTCAATAACATGAATATTGCACACGGGTATGCGGTACGAGTATAGCAGCACTGTAGTAGCTGGGTAACCTGTACCTACCAGTACAGTACAGTCAGTAGTAATTCTGCTGAACAAAGTACCTGGTATACCAGGTACCAGGTATAATATGACATGTGGGCTATTAAAGTCTATATGCCTGCCTGGTGTTCGCTCGGGCGACTTTACTCTACCCCAGCAGCCCTATTTTTTTGTTCAAAGAGGCGAACGGGCTTCTTCCACTAAACGGGTGCGTATCCAACAATGGATAATTATCTCCGATCCACAGAAGTAACGTAGCCCCTCTGAAATCACTCGGGCTCTATGTCCAGTGCAATAGCATCTGGTACAAGAATACGTATCCAACTCCCCGTCAGTTCGTTTTCCGGCCTTGCGGTAGGCCACTAACGCTCTGGAGAATTGTGTCAATAACATGAATCTTGCACACGGGTATACGGTACGAGTATAGCAGCACTGTAGTAGCTGGGTAACCTATACCTACCAGTACGGTACAGTCAGTAGTAATTCTGCTGAACGAAGTACCTGGTATACCAGGTACCAGGTATAATATGACATGTGGGCTATTAAAGTCTATGCCGTGTACCCTTTTTACACGTATCTATCACACCGACCGCCCCATATAGGAATCGCTGTTTTAATATCCTGGAAAATGAGACCCCGCGGGGCTCTCAGGGTGGCCACGGTCACACTGCTGCTTCGATTGTTACGTAAGAGTTCGGAACGTTCGGGAAATTTTCGACGAGTCTTTGGGGTATACTAGTAATAGTACCAGGTGCGTTTGTACTAATTAGAGAAATATTGTCAACTGTTGTTCCTCTCTTTTTTTGTGGTGACTTGTGTGTTGTGCGTGTCTTGTTAATAGTGGGCTGAAACTCCTTTATCTGACCCTTTCCGTCTGAATGTGTTTTTTGTCACCTGTACAGCAGTATTTCGTGCGCAGGTGTGCCCTGTTCTCAGTTTTTGATAACGCAACGACAGGATGTGTGACAGTCGAGGTATACCAACAATAATGAGGTCTGAAAAAAAAACCCGTTGAGGGTTATAGGCGAGACCTGCCGAGAGCACGATCGTGCGGCACGAATCAGGTGATAACGGGCACAACTCCTCACGCATACATAATACTACTACTGTAGCACATATGAGCCACTTACAGAGGAGGAAAACAATAGAAGAAATTTCCATGGGTGGTGCGAGCCTTTGGGCCTTTCCATATCCTGCACCTTGGCCCGACTCGGGTATGGTCCGTTTTGCTTCCATCCACAAAGCGCCCAAATGAAATCAGCCTTCCGGAGAAGCCGCGTGGGGCCCAACAGCCACCCTGGTCCCCTGTAGGCAGCAGCAGCGGTCGCCCACAGCCACGGAATACGATCCCATTTACCACCTTTTTTGCTTCTATCCAAGAATCGCACAACTGAAGTTAGACCCTGTACCTTCACCCGCGTTTTTCAGCCTATCTACTGGTATATCGTAGTGGAGTACCGTCACGACTCGGAACCACACAGCACTCCTGGAATCATGTTTCTCTGTAAATCCTTGATGCAAGCCCATAAAATATATATGTATACTGCTTGTAATGTATAACGTTATATTGGCGTTGCATGCACGTGCATGAATCTGTCATGTTAGTCCAAGCAAGTGCATACAAGGCTCATATTCAGATGTTTGCTTCGCCGGACACAGATGCCTTGAGTATGGTGTCGAAGAACGAAATGCCCGAAAGCAGGGGTGTACGTTGAGGCGTGCATGTTATGTTTTAGATTATTGTGCCGTAACTAAGTTATGTCTCCTATCCCCGGGTAGAAGCAAGCTTCCATCAGATTCTTCTGTAGTGGAAGCAAAGTGGATTCAATGTTACAAAAGAGCATGGCACCAGTCAGAAAAATTGCGACGAGTAATGTGCACTACCTCGATAACCGATCACTACTGGTCTGTGAACTCCAAGGACTCCAACATTACTTTTTGTTTTTGCGGCCACGGTACTTCGCAATGATACCGGAAATATATCATCATTCACTTTTTTTCGCTGTTCCATCCGTCTTCCTGAGCTAGCCAAGCTGGTGGAAGCCGCCCGTGGAGCGGAGCACCTTGTTATGTCGTATCCAAAACGTGTTGAGTGCTTCTACTACTGCTGTAGTACCTTGACACTTGGCCATCATATTGCTGAGCATAAATACGGTATACGCGTGCAGTGCAGGTATTTTGTTTGCGCGATTTCCCGTCGCAAAGAACTAGCCCGCCGAGGATTTGAATTCCCAAATCGCACGCGAAGGAGTTCGACAAGAGCAGAAAGTTGTATGTAGTGTACCAGCGGGACCCCTGCGTGCCCCGCCGCCGAGATCACGGGAGAACACCGGTGGCCGGAAAACTAGATTTTGCCGATATGCGCCAAAATAACATTGTGTACATCGACAGATATACACATCGCATATAATATTGTTTGTTACAAAGGACATTAATACACGTCGTATATATTCTCGTGTTTGTTATAAAGGGTTGTTCGAGGGTCCGGTTCGTATAGGCAAACATGGTGTACTGTACGTGAGATATAGTCGTTTGTGTCTACAATACTAAAGAACACACGTTTGAGACCCTAGGTCGCTGGCGCTGCCCCGTCCCCTAAAATATCCCCGAGAAGAACAGATCATCGCTGTAAACAAGGAACATATAGGTTACCGGGGAGGATGGCATATGGGACATAGGCCATTTCTACCGGAAGACTGACTTCATATCTGGAGGTGTGGGTTGCAACACCTTCACAGGCGTGTTTTGCCCCGGAAATCGGCGAATCTGTCCTACTATTTCCGATATCCCACCAGATATTTAGCGAGAGTCACCCAACTACGTTGTTTGCATTTTTCTCCAGGGTAGTGTAAAACGTTGTCGATACAGCTCTCTTTCCTCCCAACCATAAAAAGAAGAGATTTTCCGTGCCTCTGATGCAACCGCTCTCCCGCACCTTTACAAGGATGTCCATCCGTCTCCAAATGGAAAGCGCAGCCCCCTTCCAAGCAAACAGAGACCTCCGCTTGGACATCATCATCGAGGCGGGAGGACTCCGACATGCTACGGCATCAGAGTATCGCAATAAAGCGATACTCCTCGACGTCACGTATACGGATGCCCAAGCGGGGATCCACATGCGGGCATACAACGCTACCGAGACGCATCAGCTGTCTCCATCTCTGAGGCGCGCAAGCGCAGTCACTACACTCGTCCGGGACGGGTGTCATTCGACGAGCGCAACTACAAACTCGCCACCCTCGTGGTGGAAAGCTTCGGGCGCCTCGGAAAGGAAGGGCAGCTATCTAATTGATCAGGTAGTGGCAAGTATTGTCGGAGGGACGGACGGATCTTCCCTGGCGCGGAAAGGCGTCTGCAAAGAACGTGTCTTTCAGATCATCCCGGTGACCACCCAGGTCGCGGTTTCAAGCAGAGTACCTATGTGTAAACTAGCCCTGAGGGACCGCCAGGCCGCTAGGGGAAAGGAGGAAGAAGCCGGAGGAATGCAGCCAATAACCTGGAGATGGAACGTTGATGAGGATATCGATATTCTATACCGACAGCTAAAATTAAGTGATGTGGGTTATGGAATTTGGGAAACAGCTGGCATAGAAGCGTTTGAGGGGTAGTGCTGGTTTACGGAAGGATATTCGGTTTATATCGGAACGGCATCTACGCTACATTGTCGGAATACAAGCATAATAATATAAAACGTCCATGTATATCTGGAATCTCTTCCAGGTATTATTGGCCGAAAGTGACAACATCGTCATAACTCTGAACGACTCCCCTGGAGAAAAGAAGCTTGGGTCAGGGTACCTTCCACCAAATAGTCGTAAGCACTCTGAGAAGCGCGAGCCCGGTTCGGTCGAACTCCACGTCAAATCCACGTGAAATAACGTACCAACAGAGGAAATTGGTTCGGTTTCCATGTACGGCCTCACTCGTTCGACCTAGAACAACAGACCAGCAAATCCCAGGAGTAACGACCATGGTACAGGGTGCTGAAGCTTGCCGACGCGTTCATGTGCAAAAGCTCATCTATACGCAGGGGTATTTATTTGAGGATGCTATCTGCTTTTTAAGGTTCTACCACTTGTTGCACTGGAAAAACCGAGACAATGACTCACCCGCCGTCTTCTTTCGCAAATAGATGATGCTCAAACATTAAAGTGGAAATTGGTTTTCACCTATTTTTCGTCTTAACTAGTGGTATCCTTCGACCAACGTTTTCGGCAACGATTCCAAATGGTCAAACTCAATGTAAATAATCCCACACCCCCCGGTGGCTTGGTAGGTGGTACACGAGCCTATCAAGATCAATTTCGTGAGGTCGAGTCTCACCGAGTGCATGTTCGTAGGGACTTGTTCCTGCAAAAAGTTGATTAGCGGAAAGCACGAGAGCGTGAGTTAGCTTTACATTCGATGAAAATCGACGAGCAGTGGGAATGCTGAACCCTATGCGTGATAATAACTAAAGGCACGTACCGGGGGGGGAAAGGGACGACACATGTGACCACGGCTTGTCCAGAAGATCGCTGAGGGTAAATCCTCCTACGAATTAGGCTGGAAAGTAAAAGTGATGATCAAAAGTAAATAGTATTAAAAAAAACTCACAAAACAACGTTCCGGGCATAATAATCAAAATCCACTCCCGGACAAACGCAAGCATATGCTATAGATGCATCATTCAATTTGTTGCGGGATACAATATACAGCAGTTGTGATGAGATGTTGTTTGTACTGCGCGAAAAAAACAACGCCATTAAAAAAACTCGATGGGCCCGAAACACAAACTGCATGATCGTCGTGTGGCTTATTTATAACGATAATGTTACTATGCCACTTGTTTATGTAAAGTGTACATCAAAACTGGTAATTTTCCCATTCAAAAAACAAATTGGCCGAGTACGTAGCCTATCAATAGCATAACACAATCATGGTACAACTTGAAGGTTGTAAGATGCCCGTCTTTGATATCGCTGCAAAATGTTTCATTTTGAATTTCGTGGATACAATGTTAAATTCTGAGCTTGTGAGATGTCGTGACAATCATCATACGATAAGGATTCGCTATCATAAGGCCAGTTCATATGCAGTCGGAAGCACGGGTTGAAAAGGCCGGTTTCCGATCGGAGAAAAAAAATGGCGTTTTTTATCCAAATGAAAAAGCGCTTTTCCAATCCAAAATGTTTCGACTATGATTTCCAGCTGAATCAGAGAGTCGGCAAAACTGAGATTTTCGATCTAACTCGCCAGTCCGATCCGTGCATCGGAAAAATTAAAACGTCCCGCCGCATACTCGTACGTGTATCATAACCCACACAACAACACGGCATATCACACGACCCCGCACCACAACATCGGCGACGATGGCTTGGCTGCTGTCACTTGTGTTGCTGCGCGGCGCGAGTCAGCGTGGTACATCATTGTCTATACGGCCGTCAGCAGCACGTGGCAGCACCCGACGCCCGCGGTGTGCGGTATCGATGATCGGTAGCTTTGGCAACTCTCGAAGGAATCCAGCGATACGATGGCCTCGAAGAAAATATGGCGGAGAACGTCCGGCGAGTCAAGCCCACACGCTGCTCGAGGAAGAAGCGAGACATGCGCATGTATGTGTGGTTGGGTGCAGCTGTGAAAGATGAAGACCTCTCTGACCCCACGAGCAATATGGCGAAGCAGTTTAGAACCTACTTCCCTACTCTTTTTCTTGTGCTTATTAATAGTCAATGTATGGAAAGTCACTCCCTTACATCAAACGTCTCCAGAAAACACACACAAAAACTGTACATTCGATCCGACGGACGACAAGAAGAATAGCTATTGACAATCAAGTCAGAAACATAACCGATCGGAGACCGGCCTTTTCAATCCTAGTTTTTGACTTCAAAACAATGGGTCCACTTTTTTTTTCAAAGCATGCCACCACTGAGGAGAAATCGGAAACACACAGGTAAAAAAAATAAAATAATTTCCACTCGGGGCATCGTCAAAAATTACCGCCGGCGAATGTTTGTCTTGATTCTTTCCGCGACAATCGATAGACACTCCCCCCAAAATGAAACGATTTCGTCAAATGAGTACCCGTGTACCTAAGGAGACTTGTATCGTTCTCACACATTTTTATTGTTAGCTTGTTAATGGTTATACCTGGGGCGAGGACGGGACGTGGCGCATCTTACTAGTAACGTATAAATCTCGGGTGTTATCACGCATGTTGAACCTGTTGTTAAATACACGAGCTTTTGCCTGATATACGCCGATTCCCTCTAGTACCACCTGTATCTTGCCTGCATTGCCAGTACGCCGCATTGTTTTGGCACGCGCGACACAGCGGCCTTACTCCACGCTTGCCCAAGAAGACCACACTCGAGCAGTTAACTTTGCCCACGCACTGATTTGTTTGAATGCTCTGAAACTAGTTCGGCAGCACTGTAGTCACTCCCTAGTCGGTTCTCGCGATGAGAATACCTGAGAATGGAGCCTTTAATTTTAAACAGCCTTCCCCATGCATACGACATGTCATCGTGAGACAACTTGTATATATAGATAGTTGGGCATCCCACGCTTGGGTCGTAGCTAACAGTTCAAGCCCAAAGACAATCATTTAGCTACATACATTGAAGACGGCTGTGTCTTACTCTGCTATATACATCGAGATACTGGACCGTTTTTTCTTTTACATGAAAACCATGACACGCTGGACTTGCTGAACACGCCCCACGAGCTGTCGACTATACTTGATGCAAACGACCCTCGCCTTGAGGCTGGTGAAAAAGTAAAATCCGGGTACATGATATGTAGCATCTACTGGTATAAAATAGTACGACTGGAAACCCCGCCTGACGCTCGAGGCAGTGGACATCTACGTCGTTCTCTCGATCGTTGTAAAATGGAAATACGCTATTCCATTCTACACCCTCACGCATTATTGCATATTCCGTCCGAATGGTGTGACCTAGGAACACATAGTCCATCCGATCTAACCACAGACGTAGACGTTTTGCCCGTGGACGCGTTTTGGGTTTTTGATAATCGATCGTAGCCTAAGGGACTCTGCCCGCAAAGCGTTGAAACACAGATATGCACTTTCTTGCTGCCGATAGTGCTCGTGGCCGATCGCACGTTGGCAACCACCGTCCATTTGAACACCAAATAAACCAGAACGGGCCATACAGTTACTGCATTGTGGAGTGTTGACTGGCGAAATGCGTTGGATTCTCAGCAGCCCCTGCGGTTGTTGGATTGGTAGATGCTCATGCAGCCGACGCCCCCGCATGCCCTGGAACGGTCTCCAGCACACTCTTAGTTGCACACGCCTCCCTTCCTAGTAAACGTGGAGCTACCGCAGTGGCCTTCTGGAGGTAAGGCCAGTTATAAAACGAAACCATCGTAGCAGCAGTTGTTTGGGTCAAGTAGGAACATATTTGACAGGCCACGTTACAACAGAGTCCGTCGCTCTGATGTGACGTCGGTTGCTCTGATGAGACCAGTAGTCTTGATGATGCATCGTGCGGGAAATGTGTCACGGACGAGCCCCCCAACGGGTGGGGTAGACCATAACTGGACCAAGTCCGGCGAGAAGGCCGCATAGCCTCGGTTTTTGTTAGTGGGTGAGCTAGCGTAATTCCCACACTACCCGGAAAAGATGACTCTCCCGGGTGGCTATCTCCACCACACCGGATCCTCAAGTGGGTCAGGTCGGATCCACGTGCGCAAACGGCAGTGGTAACAACAGCAGCCTGGTCTGATGTTGCATGGAGAGCTATCGTCGAAATTGACACACGCCACGAAATTGGAACGTGGAAGAGTGGTGAGCTTACGTGTCTTTTGTACCAATCCGCCGGAGGCTAAAAAGAGAAAAACAAAACGAAAAGAAGAGAGCATCCTGTTCTGGCCCCTTTATCTTATGTCACATTCCAAGTAGGATTGAGGGCACGTTTCTCAATTTTTAATTACGTGTTGGCGAATGCAGCTTATAGTAATTTCAACCAGCCACCGACAGCATTTCCTACTAATTTCAAGCCACGCGTGTGTTCGGATGTACGACTGACTGGGAGGAAGCAATTTACAACCACACCCAATGTACCTGAACCGTATGCCGTAGCGAAGTACTCCCAGCCCGAAGAATTGCAGCTGTCGGCGAACATCTGAAAGAGCGATGGATGGGCAAGAAGTGCAATTAAATCAACTTATTGTTGTACATGTAGTGGCCTTTACTTTCATTTGCATATCCATACCTGGTAAGATAGTGTGTATTTTGGCGCTCACGAGCATCACGATGCGCCACTGGCTGTCACGAATCATCCAAGGCCAAGTTGGTTTCTCACCTGCGTCGTCATATGGCCCGAACTGGTCATGGGACCATGCAGAGGTGTGTGGCGCGAGTCGTCTACGTAGCAGTCAAGGTACGTGGAGTGCTTCGCCTTTCTTTCCGGAGGCGCTAGCCACGTTTGGGGCGCTTTCTGTTCTTCTTGGTCGGGTTGGGAGTAGGGGCCGGGGTGGGGGCCGTTGTGGGAGCTGGAGTTGGAGCAGGGCAGAAATCGTTGCCGACCACCAAGCCGGTCA
This sequence comes from Macrocystis pyrifera, assembly GCA_031763025.1. NCBI lineage: Eukaryota > Phaeophyceae > Laminariales > Laminariaceae > Macrocystis > Macrocystis pyrifera. The sequence continues at coordinate 2,162,265 of JASSKH010000004.1, read as the reverse complement.
GAAAGGTTGGGTCGGGAGAGTTGCCCTGGTCGTCGATGTAGTCCGTGGATACAACGACGCTGTCGCCGGGACCCTCGCCGCACGTCTCGAATGACGTCGAAGTTCGTGGGTGTTGATTCCAGATCGACCGCGGAAAAGGTGACGGTGTTTCCGGAGGTGGATCCCGAGGAGGTCGAGTCGACCAGCACGTTATACTCGATGGTCACCATGGCCCCGGTTGACGGGCATGGCATTACGATGCCTCCGCTTGACGAGAGGATTTTTGCCGAGGCCACTGGAAATGGCGTAGGATGGGAGTTGTGCAGGCGTGGAGAGGAAGGGACTTTCTGGGATTTTGACCACGGAATTGCTTTCGATCTTGATGCAAGTATATTAAAGTGTACTTTGCTACAACTTTAATTGACACTTCGTCACACCATCCCTTCTTTAGCTCCCGCTCCTCATGGCAAGGTCAAGCGGTGCACCACCCGGGGCACGAGTTGTCCCCACACGCTAGCGTGTCGATTGAGTTTGTTTTGTCTGGTTGTAAACTGGAAGCAGAATATTAAACAAGGCGCACGAAGCGCGACGCGCGAGCCTTCCAAGGGAAAATAATCCTCTTCATAACGACTTATCTTTCCCCTGTCTGTCTTGGTGATATGCCGTGGTCCCGGCGTTCGTGTATGGTTGGGTGCCTTGCTTTGAGTTTCTCTGTATGTGTGTGTGTGATTCAACATTTTTTTGGGCCACCTTTGATCACCGCGCTCAACGCGCACGGCACCAATTCCAGTCCCGCCGGGATGTGTGCACGCACACACACAAACGAAACCTTCTCGTGCCGTGCGGTTGTAAGTCGTTCACAGTTGGTCGAGCCGGGTGGGGCAACGTGTGTGGGCACATGTTTGTGCTGGGCCATGTTGAAAAAACACAGAACCAACAATAACTGAAAAACATTAGAATGGTTATGGACTTTTTGAGTTCTACTCAACCAACTCTACGAGTACTCATAGGCAGACTGTTCCTGTCCACGGCAACGAGCGTTCGGGCCATGTCTCCTAGACATGCTGCAGGCGGTATGGTCAGTCCCACCCTCCTACTGATGAGGGGACGGAGAAGCAGAAGGAGATTTGCTGTAGTTGCTGTACAGCAATAGTAGTGGTAGCACTGCTAGAAGCTCTGTTGGTCGCGTCAGTCAGGATGTAGATTTTTCGTCTTCAAATTGTGAGTGCGGAACCAGGGAACACATATACGAACGGTTCACACACAGGCCGAGCTCACAGCGACGCTGACCTGGGCCTCGTGTGTCCTACTGCTGCTGCTGCTGCTGTTTTGCTGCTGCAGAAGCTCAGCTGTAGATTTCGTAATCAGTAGTAGTAGCGGTGGCACCTGCTACCTGCTACGAGAAATTCCCTCTCTTGGACGGAGCATGTCGGGTGCAGATATTCGTATTCAACTTACGATGAATTTCGAGTCGGGAACCAACACAGATGACAAAGTCGAGTACGTGTACAAAGGGTTCAAGGGTTCGATTGACAAGCCGAGCGTACAGCGACGCTGACCCTGGCCTCGTTTTGTCCTACTACTACTACTGTTGCTGTTTTCCTGCTGGAGAAGCACTGCTGTAGATGTCGTATACGTCAGTAGTAGCGGTGGTACCTGCTACCTGCTACGAGAAGTTCTCTCTCCTGGACAGAGCATGTCGGGTGCCGATTGTTCGAGTTCAAATTAATGAGCCGAGGTTCGAGTTTGGAACCAACACAGGACAAAATCGAGTACGTACGTGTACAAAGGGTTCCAGGGTTAGATTGACAAGCCGAGTGTACAGCGACGCTGGCCCTGGCCTCGTGCGTCCTACTGCTACTGTGCTGCTGCTGCTGTTTTGATGCTGGAGAATCACTGCTGCTGTAGATGTCGTATATCAGTACAAGCATGTAGTGGTGGCACCTGCTACGAGAAAGAAGCTCTTTCTGTTGGACAAGACATTTCATATTCAGATTTTTCGTCTTCAAATTATCATGCTGAATTTTAACCAGAAAATGCTGTTGGAAAAAACATATGAGGTGTGTGTGTTGTTGATGTTTCTGCCCGTCGACATCCAGCACAACCAGTTAGTGTCCGTGCCGATTCTTGAATCCCTGAGAAAAAAAAACAAAACGAACAGTGGTCACAGCAGTTCAGATTTTTCGTCTTCAAATTATTTTGCCGGATTTCGAGGTGTTAACCAGGATACACACGACAGAATCCAGTATTATGTTCGTACTGCTGTGTTTTCATGTATGTGTCATAAGCAGAAAAGGCCAATAAAATTTACGATATTGAGATTCATCAACGACGGCGTAGTAGGTAGATGTTCGTTCGAGTTGGTTCAGCACAAAACAGAATAATCCGTATTCGCTCAGCATAATGCATCGCAGATATGACAACTGCAGGTATTACTGAGGTCGATCTTCATTACCATGAATTATCGTTAATAAATAGTAGTATGTTGGTGATGGGAAATTGTGAATTTTAAGCATCACGATTTGCGTACCTGGCTAATATGCTGGTATGGTACCACGCACGTAATTTTTTTTTTGTTGTTGTTGTTGTCGTCACTTTTACTTTCCAGCCCACTCGTAGGAGGTTTAACCGTCGACGATCTTCTGGACAAGCCGTGGTCACAGGTGTCGTCCCTTCTCCCCCCCGGTACGTGCATTTAGTTTTTATCGCGCATAGGGTTCAGCATTCCCACTGCTCGTCGATTTTCACCGAATGCACAGCTAACTCACGCTCTCGCGCTTTCCTCTAATCAATTTTATGCAAGAAAAAGTCCCTATGAGCATGCACTCGGTGAGACTCGAACTCACGAAATTGATCTTGATAGGCTCGCGGACCACATACCAAGCCACCGGGGACGCCGGCTGTAATAGGTTGTTGTTGTTGTTGTTGTTGTTTTCTTCACATTAAACCGTTCTTTCTACCCGTCGATATCCAGCACAACCAGTGTCCGTGCCGATTCTTCAATCCTAGAGAGATACAAATTCTGTGGTCACAAAGCTATGCCACAGAGATACTACGTTGCCACGTATGCAATGCAATACCATGTCATCATACTGCGTACGACAGGCACGACATACCCATTCCATGACCTAGAGAAACAAAAACGAAACAAAGAGAAAAATAACAAAGACAATTCGAAAGAGAAAAGAAACAAAAAACAGAAACAAAAATATACCTGGTATATGCATATACTTCAGTATAGCAACAATCCATCGTAGCGCCCCACAAGGGATCTGGCAGACACTTGAAAAGAAGGAGTTAGAAAAAAAAAAAAACAAAAAAAAAATAAAGGAAAAAGAAGAAAACACCACTATAATAGTCGTCAACAGAGTAAGACTAAGAACTAAGGTAAAAATAACAGGCCAACAAAACAAAGCACAAGGCATGCTCCAGGTGGCTGCAGCAGTTTATGGTACGAGTAGCACAGCCAGGGTCCCGCCTGGTACCTTGCTACCCTGTCTGCCACCATCGTGCAGCGTTCGTCAACTATGCCCGGCCCCTCGGCGTCAGACAGTACGAAACAAGCAAAGCAGGCTCGTCATCCACCCACGCCACAGGACTCCTTCTATAAGGCTTATCAATCGAGAGAAAGGAAGAGAAATGAAAATCACATAGGGTCACCGCAAAGAAGTAAATAAAATGAAATGAAAATAAACAAAAACAACAGGCAGACAAAGGAAGACCACGTTCGAACCAGCTGCACCAGTTGGTGGTACGAGTAGTAGAGGCATGTTCTACTTCTTAGTCTGCCCGGTACCTGGCTACCCTGTCTGCCATCTCCTTCCTACTTTCGTCCACTGCAGTTTCCCTTCTACTCCTCTTCCCCCCCCTCTCCACATTCCCTTGGTCGGGTTTTCTGCTACTCCTCTTGTTGCCCCTCCTCCCCCCATTCCGTTGGACACCACCCACGGCGGATGCGCGGCGCTGTCTGCTCAGCTCAGCCTCAGCCTCAGCCTCGTGCCACCTCACCATGAACCGATCGGCTGCTTCCAGGATTCCCCGGTACCACTTCCCCGCCTTTTTTGCAGCAGTGGGCCACAGTGCGGTCTCAACTCCAAACACGAAGGGAGCAAGTTCCGTTGACCCTTCGGTGGCTCGGAACTCCCTAAGGTCTTCGACTACGTATCTATGCCAAGCCTTAACCTGTCCGCCAGGTCTCGGGTTCTCCCCACCAGCCATCGTCCCGAACATCACCCGACTGGGTGATCGATCTTTGCTTTGCCGAGCCACTAGGTAGACCTCCTTGATTGCATTTGGGTTTTTCCTGTGATGATGGTACATGGATTAGAATTGTGAATTCTAGCATTTCAGTTTATGTACCTGCTAGTCTGGTATCTCATGATGTACACATGCGAATATGTATGTACATCAAATGCATGGCGAATTGTGAATTTCAGCGTATATCTGTTTGCGTAACATCACGTACATACGTGCACCGTGAAATTTAGTAATTTACGCGTAGCTTTTTCCAGCGGAAATTTCGTACAACATACATTATTCCTTCATGTTAAAATGCTTTTGAAGAAGGTATTAAAAGAAGGAGCTTGCACCCTGTCTAGCAGGGAGAAGGACGGCTGCAGTATATACTATTAATACGTATAGGATACAACAGTAGTAGTAGTATTTTACATACTACTGCTGTATCTTGGTGTACTCGAAAATCAACAGATTTTTTTTTGTCATTGTTATGCAGGACAAAAAAAACGAGTGATTGGTGTTCTCACGTGTCTACGACACTGCCCTATGCTTACGTTGAGTTTAATGCTTCGGGAGCGACAGGGATATCGCCCAAGCGGACCAGATGACCTGAGCCGCGACCGGAGATCAGATTGGAGAACGAAAGAACGTCGCGGCGAGAGAATCCGTCTCACATTCGTAGCAAGGGGGGAAGAGATGATGCACGCAGGCGCAGCACGTACGTACGTGCTTAGAGTCGAGACGCATGAAGTTGGTGTTGTGATTAACCTTACGACTTGTTAGTACGTTGTATCGAAACTGAACTGCTGTATTGTCGGCATCCCCGGTGGCTTGATAGGTGGTCCGCGTGCCTATCAAGTTCAATTTCGTGGGTTCAAATCTCACCGAGTGCATGTTCGTAGGGACTTTTTCAATGTATAAAAAATTGATAGGCGGAAAGCGCGAGAGCGTGAGCTAGCTACATTCCATGAAAATCGACGAGCAGTGGGAATGCTGAACCCTGTGCGCGACAAAAACAATAAAAAGGCACGTACCGGGGGGGAGAAGGGACGACACCTGTGACCACGGCTTGTCCAGAAGATCGTCGAGGGTGAAACCTCCTATACGAGTGGGCTGGAAAGTAAAAAGTGATGAAAAAAAAAAAAAAAAACACACACACAAACACACTACAACAGTACCCCCCCGCCCACGAAGCAATATTATTCTGGGTACCGTTTTTTTCTCTTGTTTTTCGGGGCATATATTTTTCCGTTGGAAGCTTGGTGTCTGTAGTTGGCCGGTGCGAGTAATAACTGGATTGTTTTGTAGCCCCTCCACCCTCCCCTCTCCCGGTCATGCAGTGTTTGTGTGGTAGACATTGCTGTTATCGTTGATTTACTGCGTGATGTACGGTCACGTACGTAAGGAGGAGGTGCAATGTACGAACGATAAAAAAAAGTTGTTCAATGGGGCATATGGATCCACAGCAGTAGCCCTACCGAAATCAATCGGGCCCTATATGCACTACAATGGCGCCTGGTGTTTTAAGTATACATATCCAACTCCCCGTCAATAGGTACTCCGGCCTTGTGCTATACCACAGACGCTTAGGGGTATTGTGTCATTAACATGAATATTGCACACCAGTATGTGGTACGAGCACGGCGGCACTACTGTAGCTGGGTGTATTATACCTACTAGTACAGTACGGTACAGTCAGTAGAAACGCTGCTAAACAAGGTATCTGATGTTATTTTTTTTTTTTTTTTTTTTTTTTTTTAATCATCACTTTTACTTTCCAGCCCACTCGTAGGAGGTTTTACCCTCGACGATCTTCTGGACAAGCCGTGGTCACAGGTGTCGTCCCTTCTCCCCCCCGGTACGTGCCTTTAATTTTTATCGCGCATAGGGTTCAGCATTCCCACTGCTCGTCGATTTTCATCGAATGTACAGCTAACTCACGCTCTCGCGCTTTCCGCTAATCAATTTTATGCAAGAAAAAGTCCCTATGCATGAGCATGCACTCGGTGAGACTCGAACTCACGAAATTGATCTTGATAGGCTCGCGGACCACCTACCAAGCCACCGGGGACGCCGGCAATATATTACGGGGGACTATAGATATTTTTTTTTTTTTTTTTTTTTTTTTTTTTTTTTTTATCCATCACTTTCACTTCCCAGCCCACTCGTAGGAGGTTTTACCCTCGACGATCTTCTGGACAAGCCGTGGTCACAGGTGTCGTCCCTTCTGCCCCCCGGTACGTGCCTTTATTTTTTGTCGCGCATAGGGTTCAGCATTCCCACTGCTCGTCGATTTTCATCGAATGTAGCCAACTCACGCTTTCGCGCTTTCCGCTTATCAATTTTTTATGCAAGAAAAAGTCCCGATGAGCATGCACTCGGTGGGACTTGAACCCACGAAATTGATCTTGACAGGCACGCGGACCACCTACCAAGCCACCATAGGACCATATACCACCATGTATATGACACGGACTACTAATGGTCTTGGTCTATACCGTGTACCCTTTGGATACACCACTCCGACCGCAACTTATAGGAATCGTTGTTTTAACTCCTTTAGTACCTCAGTCCCGGTTTGGGGACAAACCAGCCTAATTCCAAGTGATATGTCCCCAAAACGGGACTGCGGTACTAAATGGGTTAACATCCTGGAATGTGAGACCTCGCGGGGCTCTCGGGGTGGCCACGGCCGTATTGCTGCTTCTATTGTTACGTAAAAGTTCGGAACGTTGGGCAAATATTACTTGAGTCTTTAGAGTATACGAGTGCCAGGTGCGTTTCTAGGAAATTACAAAATATTGTCAACTATAGTGCCGTGCTCTGTTCTCTATTTTTGTGGTGACTTTGGTGTTGTGCGTGTCGTGGCGGGCTGGTCCTCGTTGATTTATCTGTGAACGTTTCCGTCTGAATACGTTTTTTTTCACCTGCACATCAGTTCTTCGTGCGCACGTGAGCTCTGTTCCCAGTACTCGTAACCCGACGACATAATAATGTAATGGCCAAGGTATACCAACAATAATAATAGTATGGTCTGAAACAAATCCCAGCGGGGGTTGAGCGAGACCTGCTTTGAGCCAGATCATGTGACGCGATTCATGTGACAGCGAGCGCACTCATACGACTCCACAAGCATATTTACACTTAGAGAGTGGGGAAAAAATGGGAGAAAATTCTATGGGTGGTGCAAACCCTTGGGCCTTTCCACCCTGACTCCAGCCGCTGCATCTTGGCCCTACTCGGATATGATCCCATCTGGTACCTTATGCTTCCATCCACAAAATGTCGAAATGATATTACCTTTCCGCAAGTGCCGCGTTAGGCCCACCAGCTATCCTTGTCCCTGTAGAAAGCAGCGGTCGCCCACAGCCACTGAATAAGATCCCATTTACTACCTTTTGCCTCTATCCACGAAGCGCAAAAATGAAAATAGCCCTCCGCAACTAGGTAGCCTGGTCCCCTGTAAGCAGCAGCGATCGCCCACAGCCACAAAAAAGTGAAAAATCAAGAAAAATGAAAAAAAAAGGATAGGAACTCGCATAACTGGAATCGAACCTGAAACGGATAATATAGAACGTGTCGGTAGTGTCGGCAGCGGCAAACATCGCGGAGCGACATGTATCCTTTGATTGCCCCCCCGACCATCACCCGCGTATTTCAGTTTTAATCTATATGGTAGTCGAGTACAGTCACGACTCGCAACCGAACAAAATTGCTGAAATCATGTTGCTCTCAAAATCCTTGATGTAGGCCGTAGTATCTCTAAGTTCACGTGATGTGCCTGTTTTGTTCACGACCGACGAAATGAAATATATAAAGGTGTAGGCTACACGACGGAAATTAAATGGCTTAATTTGTTCAGAGGCAGAGAGAAGAGAAGCACGACCATACTCGCCCTGTGCCCCTCCTATAGCTTCTCGTGATAGGTGCACGAGGAGAGCACGGCACTGCTCGCTGACGATTGATAGACCTAGAGGCTAGGCCTACTGTACTGCGGTCCCACTCGCAAGACGGGCAGCAGCAATAAGCGCAAGGCGGCTACCGGCGGGGGGGGTCGGCCGATAGCGGCGTCGTAGCCAGCGGCGTTGAATTCGGGGAACCCTGGCCAAGAGGACCAAAGGCAAGGTCAGGCGGGGCTGGGGGTGGCGGTGCAAGTATAGGGAGCAGCGGCGGCGGCAGTGGCTGCGGCAGGGGCAGCGGCAGCGGGGCGTCGAGTGGGGGGGCTTCATTCGGTCGGCGGCTGCCAAGGCTGACGAATAGGGAGACGGGCCTCGTCCCTCAGTGGGGTCGTGGCCGATCGTAAGGCGTAAGGAAGCAGCAGCGCGAGTTGCACAGCTTGTACATCCGGGGTCGGCGTCCGTTGGGAGCCACGCACTTGGGGCCAGTGGGTCTCGCGCTATGCTCAGGAGCGCTGGTAGCAAGCTCATCCGCCAGTCGGTTGCACCGTCATCTCACCATGCTTATACGTCAGGTTTCCGGTCTCGAATCGTTGATTTCTTTTCGGGGGTAATAAAAGGTGGCTGCGTATTTCGACACGCCAGCCTCCACTACGGATACGATTCAGGCGTTGCTTAAGATCGTAGCATGGTGTGTGTTGGAGGGCAACCCAATCGGTACTGTTGCCAGTAAATTATCAGCCGTGTTCCACCGCGTAAACTTGCGACCAAAGTTTCCCACGTGGTCACCGCTTGTTAAACGTGCATTGCAAGGAGGGTACGGTCGCACAGTGCCAGCGGTACCTCATAAAAAGAATTCGTCGCCCTATTTTATGGGATACATTACTGGGAGGACAGGGCCTGTCCCTGTCGTGGGCGCCGGGTGGCCGGGTTCTTTGGCTATCGTTGGCATTGGGTTATTAATTGTTTTTTTTTCATGGCGAAGTCTGACGAGTATTCGCTTGTTCATCGGGAGTTGTACACACCGTACATTTGTTGACGACGGATGGGGTAGCGTTATTCGCGGGGGAACGGTGGTTGACCTCGTTGCATTGGCATCAGGCCACCAGCATCAAGGTCCTGTTTCGGGACCTTAAAGGGTCCAGGCTCAGCTAATATCGGGTATCGTGCGCACACGCGACAACGCCTTCGGGGCGCTTTCTGGGGTACGAGCCGGCGGCGGTGCCGTCGCTCTCATAGTGGAGTTGTTGTCGGGATATCGGACGCTGCCAGAAAGCACCCCCCTGAGGTCGTATCGGTACGGTAAGGAGGTCAAAGTTGGGAGGTACACGGAGGCCCTCGGGGCACTTCGCGAAGTGGTAGCGGAATCAGGAGACGATGCCAGCTATAACGACCTCCGCTCATTGCGTATTGCGCAACCAATACGCAGGCGGCCAGGAGGAAGTGCCGTAGAGGGTGATCTGAGAGAAGGTAGATGGACGTTTTCACAGTTTTCCTAAACGTACATTCAAAATATCCCAGAGGACGCGGGTATTTTATCTCGTAAACTAGCAGAGACGGGAAATATAAGGCAAAGGCAGCCAGGCCAGGGCACTGTTTGGGCCTAACACTGTAGTATCGACGCAACCTCGATATTGGGGTATGTCAATGGTTTACTACCATTGGGGGTCTCGGTCGTCTGAGACTGCGTTTGCAAGAGCCCCGGCCAGTCGGCTGGGGGTGAGGAAAACTCCCGGGTACTGGCAGAACCATAGACAACGAGAGTCAGCGGCCGGTGTCGCTGCTCACGTACCACGCCAGTGGATCGCCCCCCCGACGTCACAGAGAATAATAATAGCACGATAATTCGAAGGACATACAACAAAGTGCACCGATTGTAATGTATACATTTATTTTGGCGGTTGCATGCACGTCCATGAAACCGATATGTTAGTCCAAGCACATGCGAGGCTCGTGTTGGCATGGTTGATTCCCTGGACACAGCTGGATTGAGTATTGTGTCGAAGAATGACGTACAATAAACCAGGGGTGTACCTTCCGGCGTGCGTTACACGATTATTGTGCCGTAACCAAATTATGTCTCCCCGGGTAGAATAAAGCTCCCATCTGTAGTAGTGAAGAAGCAAAAATGATTCAATATTAGAAGAGCGCGCGGCAACAGTCTCAGCCGCAGGAGATGCGACGAGCAATGTGCACTACCTCGATAACCGTTCACGAAATGGTCCGTGAATTCCAAGTGCTCCAATTTGTTTTCGTCGAAGGTACTACGCTATGAAACCGGTAATAAATTATCATCAAACGTTGTTTCGTTGTTCTACCCGCCTTCCAAGGCTAACCAAGCTGGTGGAAGCCGCCTGTGGAGCGAAGCGCCATGTTTAATCGTATCCAAAATACGCTCAATGCTACCAGTGCTGTAGTACCTTGTACACCGGACACTTGGCCATCGTACTCATGGAGCATAAAGAAGGTACACGCGTGAACGTCTTGTGTTTGTCTTCGCAATTTTTGTACGTTGTTGCTGGTTTGCATTTTTAATGAGTTTGGAATGGATACAAAATGGAAAACGCGGGGATGGATATTTTTCGTCACTGGTGTTTCGCCGTGAAAGATGTACGTAACAAGAAACTGATTTCTAGTGACAATTTCTGCAAACCTGCCGGCACGCATGTCCTTGCTTTATGGAGTAGTACACGGCTGCCAGGTTTTTCAAGCAAGCGGCCTAGAAGCTTTCAAGCACAGAGACCTATTATACGGTATTTCCAAACCCAGCGACCTAGACGCTTTCCAAAACAGGGCCGTAAAGGCTATCTTAGCACAGCAACCTAAAATATTTTTCATCGCACAGCCATGTCGAGCATTTCCAATCACAGAAACCACCCAGGCCGCTTTTGTTGGCGTTCGGATTAATGGCCGGGGGTGGTCGAAGTGGCGTCCGTGGTGTATTTAGCATTCAACTTTTGGTATGTCTGTGTAATTTCGGACAATTTCATGCCGGCTCGCAGGCAGTTGTAAACAGCAAGCAAGCACGAAATGGCGCGCTCTTTCTTGCGTGTAAGTTGCACCCAGCTTCTAAGCTGCGTGCGAGTTGCATGTCTTACCTCCTTGCAAATTCTGGCAAGCACGATTATATTTCCCAGAAATACTACAAGACGGCCGTTTTATCTGAGTGAATAAGTAAACGTTTGACGTTGATTGACCCCTTTAAAGCTGCATCCACGTTTTCGAGGGCGAACTCCAATACTTGGATAAACTGTGGGACAGTTTCGTCATTATTGTATTCGATTAGTACAAGGGTGACATCGGATTCGGCAAAAGCGACGGCTATGGACTTGTGCTGTTGTTGGATCGAAGATATTGCCCACGATTTGTACCCTCTTTAAAACCACCACCACCAGCTGTATTGCGTTCCATGGACCTGCTCGGCTATGGGGCGGCAAGAAACGATCCCGTGTAAAGAGCGAGGTCATCGAGCGTTTGAACGCCCCGATCACACGCGAAGGAATTCGACAAGAGCCGAGACTTGGATGTAGTGCACAAGCGCGACCCCTTCGAGCCCCGCAGCCGAGATCACGAGGGAAGACCGGCGGTCCGCAAACTATATTTTGCCGATAAACGCGAAGACAACATTTTGTACATCGACATATACATATTATAAATGATTGATTGGAATACAGGGCTGTTCGAGGGTCCGGTTCGTAAATACAAAATATGGTGCTATGTGCGTGCGATAGAATCGTTGGTCTCCGCAAAACAAACAATCACACGCTTGAGGCCTTCGATCGCTGGCGCTGCCTCGTCCCCACACATATCCTCTAGACGAACAGAACATCGCTGCACATTGGGAGCATATAGGTTCCCGGGGGAGTTGGCCTATGGGACTTCAGCAATTTGTAATGGAAAACTGATATAATATTGAGGAAGTGGAGGTTTCAACACATTCACAGGCGTGTTTGACCCAGGAAACCGGTGAATCGTTCCCACTTTTTCCGAAATCCCACCAGCAATTTTGCGAGAGTCACCCGACCACGTTTGCATTTTCTGCAGGATAGTACAAAAAATTGCCGATACACCTAAGTTTTCCCAGAATCAGTTTTTGGGCACAACGTCGCAAAAAGGAAACAGTTCTGACGCTGAAACGTCGATATATTTCTGGAAATCTTGTCCAGGTATTCTGGTCCAAAAGTGACAACATCGTCGAACTTTAAACGACTCCCCTGGAGCAAAGAAGCTTGGGTTGAGGTACCTCTCACCAAAGACACGTAATCACTCTGAGCGAACCCTGTTCGGTTGGATTCTACGTATAATGCACGTGAAATCACGTCGAAAACATCGGAAATTATTTTGGTTCCTAACGGCCTCACTCCATCGACCTAGAAAATCAGTTAACAGATGATCAAATCGCAGGAGTAATGACCCTGGTACAGGTTATGGTCTAAGTGCTGAAGCTTGCCGACGCGTTCAGGTGCAACATCCCAACTCCACGCAGGGGCATATGTTTGAGGATGCTATCGTAAGATCTGCCAATTACTGAAAAACGGAGAGGAAGATTCACCCACCGTCTATTTTCTCAATAATGATGATGCTCTAAACAAAAGTGGAAACTCGCTTGTTTCATGTTTTCCGTTTTATTTGTGGTATCCTTTAACCAACAATTTTGGCGACGATTTCAAATGGTCAATTTCATGGTAACAAGTCCCACACACTCAACAAACAACATGAAGGGCATAATAATCCATTTTTTTTTCCGCAAACGCAAGGATAAGCTAAAGATTCATGATACCATTTGTTTTGAGATACAAAAGACAGCTGTGATGGTGCCTCGAAAATTGTTGTTTGTGATACGGGCAAAAAAGACACCTCCATTCAAAATATGTAATTGACCCGAAACACAAACCGCAAGATCGTCGTATGGTTTCTTCACAACAGTCACGTTACCATACCACTTGATTTGTGCAAAGTGTACATCAAACGTGGAAGTTTACGGAGACACAAAAACATTATTGCCGTGTACGTAGCCTATCAATAGCATAAGACTCACAATACAACTTGCTTATTGATGTAAGATGTCCGTCTTTGATGTCTCTGAAACATGTTTCATTTTGAATTTTTTGTAAAGAATTTTGAATTCTGAGCGAGTGAGATGTCATTAACACCATCATACGGATTCGTTATGGTAACATTTTCTACAAAGGATGCGATCACTGAAGCGGAATAGGAATACCAAAGGTTAGAAAATTAATATAAAGTCCACTCGGGGCACCGCCCAAAATTACAGCGGGCGGACGTTTGTCTTGATTATTTCCGCTACAATCGGGAGGCCCCCCAAAAAACAAAACAATTTGGTCAAATGTGTACCCATGTACCTCAAGCGAGTTTTATGAGCATTTGTCGTAGCTTGTATCGTTCTCACACACGTTTCCATTGTTTTCTTGTTAAAGGCTACACAGGGAGCGAGGAGGACACATGACTCATTCTACTACAGTAGTAACGTATGATTTTCTCGGATACTATCGCGTTTGTTGAACCCGTTGTTAAATTCAATTGCTTTTGCCTAGATAACGCCGATTCCCTCTAATACCTGCTGTATCTCGCCTGCTTTGTCGGTACGAAGCATATTTCCAGCACGCGTGACACGGCGGCCGTGGAGGACCACACTCGGCCAACAAACTATGCCCATATATCGATTTGCTCGAATACTCTAACCTACTTCGGCAGCACCGTAATCACCCGCTATTACGAGGGACCATAGTAAACAGGACCAAATGTTGTTAGTAAAAATGCCTGAATATATAGGTTTTTATGTCTGCCATAGTTCCCGTTACCTATGGACCCCCGTAATAGCCAGTTCTCTCAATGCGGACACCTGCCTTTCGAGCGTTCAATTTCTCACAGCCTTCCCGATGCGTGCGACGTGCTATCGTGAGGCAAGTTGCATACATATAGACAGTTGGGAACCCCACGCTTGCTTCCTACCTGGTAGCTAACAGTGCATGCCCGAACACAATCATGTAGCTACATACCTAGAATACGACAGTGTCTTATTCTGCTATACGTCTACCGAGGTATTCCTCTCCTCTAGAGTTATTGGAGCTTGTCCTGTGACCACAGAAAGCATTGTATTGTGGCGATGAGTTATTGTGAGAACAACATTGTCCTGCACTCCAAACCATGACACCCTTGACCTGACTTATCATCTGAAACGAACACCGAGCGGCGACGTCTCGAGAATATGTTAGACCTTGTTTCATTAAACGAACCAGTTTTGTTTTGGATTTTATCCAGCTTGCGGTATCTTCGGATGTTTACTTCGGACCAACACAAGGCGCTTGCTCTGCTCAGCTGCACATATTGCGCTGTTTTCACATCATGCCCCCTCCCGTGCCGCTTTTCTCCCGACTTATACGAAATATACGCCCACGCCTTATACAACCGTGACGGTAAACATTCTAAACAAGCCCCACGAGCTGTCGACTGTACTTGCCGCAAACGGCTCTCGTCTTGAGGCGGGTGAAAGCGGATAAACCGGGTATATGATGTGTAGCGTCTACTAGAATAATATAGTACGGCTGCAAACCCTGCCTGAATCTCGAAGCAGTAGACATCTACCTCGGTATCTTGATACCGTTCAAATGGGAAGATGCCAATAGACTATACACCCTTGCGGGTTATTGCATATTTCGTCTGATTGGTGTGACCTAAAAACACATTGTCCACGCCATCTAACCACAGAGGTAGACTTCCTGCCCGTCGACCCGTGTTGGGCGTTTGACGACCAATGGTAGCCTAAGAGACTCTGCCCACAAATCGTTCAAACACAGATATGCACTTTCTCGCCGCCGATAGTGCTCGTGGTCAATCGCACATTGACGACAACAGCCCATTTCGACATAATAATAAACCATAACGGGCCATACAGTTACTGCAGTGTCGAGTGTTGACTGACGAAATGCACCGGGTGTTCAGTGGCCCCTGCGTTTGTTGGATTGGTAGATGCTCATGCAGCCGACGCCCCCGCATGCCCTGGAACGGTTTCCAGCGCACTCGTAGTCGCACACGCCTCCCTTCTTAGTAGGCTTGGAGCTACCGCAGTGGCATTCTGGATGTAAGGTCAATTTATAAAGACGTCATCGTAGCAGCAGTTGTTTTGGTCAAGAAGTAACGCATTAGACAGACCACGTTATAACATAGTCGGTCACTTTGATGTCCGACGTCGGTTGCTTTGATAAGGCAAGTGTTCCTCTTGTTGATGAATCGCGCGGAAAATGTTTTACGGCAGAGCTCAGCCCACTCTGTGTTAGAATGTGCGATAGAAGAACTGTCTGTTGTTCTGATCTTGACAGATCTACGATACTATGAGACAAGATTGTCAGTCGGGGAAACAATGAGAATACTCGTAGTATATCGTATCATAGGGCACTGGTACATGAAATATTGAGGGTACTGACACATGATCAGATCATGAGGGTCATGTAGACATGGAGGAGATGTAGAGTAAGTTGTGACCAACGTATTAGAGTAATCGCACCATGTGATCACACAAGTGTTGTGAGCCCCACCGAGCTCACTCCGCAACACACCACTGCTCTCTAGAGCGCACCCACACGAGCGCCACCTTTCAAACCATTTCTTTCTTTCCTATTCTATTGAACAACATTGAACCTCACGGTCACTAGGTGCCACCAAGCCACCTGCGTGTTTCTCCACGAGAGGCCCACACGTGTTTCTCCGCGAGAGATTCACATCATTATTATTCTACCACTCTGGCCTTTTCTCGCACGTCTCATTCCAAGGAGGTCTGAGCTCACCCTACACAATGTTTAGTTGTGTGTCGACAAACGCAGCTTGTCACATTTTCAATCAGCTACCGAAGGAATTTCATGCTATTTTGAAGCAACGCATGCATTCGGATTTACGACTGACTCGGAGGCATCAATTTACTGCTAATTTTAATGCACCTGAACCGTATGCCGTAGCGAAGTACTCCCATCCCGAGGAATTGCAGCTGTCGGCGCACATCTGAGTGAAAGATGGGTGGGCAAGAGGCGCAATAACGTCACTTTGTTGTTGCACTTGTCATTCTTGATTTGTTTTTCATTTGTCTATCCGTACTTGGTTAGATTGCGTTCGTTTCGTGCTCATGAGCATCTCGACGCGCCACTGACTACATACTGTCACGATCGTCCAAATGGATAATGCAAAGAAGAGTTGTTTTCTCACCTGCGTCGTCATATGGCGCGAACTGGTCATGGGACCATTCAGAGGTGTGTGGCGCGAGTCGTCTACGTAGCAGCCAAGGTACGTGGAGTGCTTAGCCTTTCCTTTCTTGAGGCGGTTGCCACGTTTGGGGCGCTTTCTGTCGTTCTTGGTCGGGGCGGGAGTAGGGGCCGGGGTAGGAGACGGTTTGGGGTGCTTTCTGTTCTTCTTGGTCGGGCTGGGAGTAGGGACCGGAGTGGGGGCGGCTGTGGGAGCTGGAGTTGGAGCGGGACAGAAATCGTTGCCGACCACCAAGCCGGTCAGAAAGGATAGGTCGGGAGTGTTGCCCTGGTCGTCGGTGTAGTCAGCAGAAACGACTACACTGCCACCGGGAACCTCGCCGCACACGTCTAGTATGATATCGAAGTTCGTGGGGGTGGATTCCAGGTCGACCGCGGAAAAGGTGACGGTGCTTCCGGAGATGGATCCCGAGGAGGTAGAGTCGATCGGCACGCTGAAATCGATGGTCACCATGGCACCCGTTGACGGGCACGGTATGACGACGCCTCCGCTTGACGAGAGGATGTTTGCCAAGGCCGCTGGAAATCGCGTAGGATGGGAGTTTTACAGGCAAGATGAGGAGGGAATTTTCTGGGATTTTGACCACGGGATCGCCTTCGATCATGATGCAAGTATACTGGAGTATACAGTATCTCGTCACTATTTATGTGGAGTTGATGGCTTACGGTTCCATCTGCAAATTATTTACAAACCAAATATGAATGCAAGGTCTCATGATACTGAGTAGGAAACGCATTTTTTTTACCGGTAGTTGTAGCTATCCACGTTGTGGGAGATTTTTCTGTAGCGATGCGGTGGGTGATGACGTCCACGCTTCATCGCACCCCCTCTGGATGTCTCCATTAAAACAGATTTCGGACGAATAAACGATGTGTTCGTTGCTGTGTATACGGTAGTCAGAAGCGTTTACTACACACGACAGGGGCGATTGCATAGTGACGCGAAGTGCAGTGGAGTATTCACTTTTGAAGTGCGGGTCGAAACCAGTAGCTTAGACCTGGCGACGTTTCCACCGTAACGAGGCCACAATGAGAAACGGACACAAACATACAGCGTGGAGTCCGCCCTTCGGCCGACGGACCACAGTCGAGACCAACGCAAAACAAAATGGGCAACAAGACCCTATTGAAGTGATTCTTGTACAGCAGTGACTGCTGTACAACAATATTCGTGTCTGCACGGTGCATGATATACATCTACGAATAATGCGGTGCATTTGCCAGGTCGGTAGACGACTGTAGCTGCTGCTCAGTATCGCGCGTCCTCCGGACAAGCAAGTTACGTTGTGAATAGGGGGCGTTTGGTAGATCATCGGCATAGCTAGGAGCGACTTGGTATGGCCATCCCGTGCGATGTATCTAGCCGGAGCGGCAATGGGAGCGTGCTCGTCTCATAATCTCGTGTCTCCCACTCTAATGTCGCACTCAGTCCATTCAATGTTTGTCGTTCTGGACTACACGTTCGACATTGTAAACGCCAATCCTCACGTTGTAACTCTGGAGTAGTAACCAGGCAGTTTAATCACCATTAACACCACCGCAAGTCGGAGCTATCGCCTGGCAACACGCTAGAGTCGATAAGTGCGGTAAAAGCACATCACAATACACAGGAGACGTTGATCAAGATCCAGATATGGTTTTGTTCTACTGCGAGGAGGGTTGTTCCATGATCAGGCCAGACAATGGAAAGGCTTGAAAAACAAATGAGCAAACTAGAGTCGAGTAGCACCTTAGCGCCCCTGGTCACCTTTTGCCCGAACGATTGTACGATTCTACTATATAAATATATCGAGCAGATTTGCGGCTCGCAAACCAACACCTACCTGCACCAATGCGTCAAGCCATCACGAGATTGAGGCGTTCGCAATAAAAAACTCCACTGTATCCGAGTCAAGGGTCGGAAAACTGTTTTCTTCTGGGCGATATTGTGAAGTAAGGGTCAACACCTTCATTCCGAAAGCTAACCCTTACCATTGTGTCTGAACCTCGCCCCAGGTGCCGCAAGTGCGTACGGCAACGGTACGGCACCACAACTCCACAACCATTGTGCGCGGAAGCTCACCCACAGCATGGCTAAAATGAAACGTAGAAGCTGCACACGCGCAATATAGTCACACGATGTAGCCCATGCAGTCCACCAAGCGCGTGTTTGTTTGGTAAACAATTCGGGAAGCCCATCATCAGGTATCGTTCAACAAGAATATCACTGTGCCAGGTACCCACTTGAATATCTATGACTCCACACGTGCCAGGGGAGGGGCTTGAACTATGAACAAAAGTAGAAAGTGGCCACACTGTACTGAAGTATTTATTGTAGTTGTCCCCTGTAATGTTCGCGTGTAGTACGGTCTCTTCCGTTCAACACGTGCAATCGAAAGTAGATACTTGACTGCTTTGTTGAATGATACCACTAGTTGCCTTCTTTTGGTCGGCTTACCGTCGAGCAGGTCGAAATCGTCGACTTCAAACACGTTGGCGGCGTCGCCTCCGATCGCAAGAAGTTCAGCAGTACCAGGTCCACTGCCTGCAGAGGGACATGAAAGATATTTAATCGTGGCATCGATGATAGTTGGTAAGTAAGAGGTTCAGGAGAACAGCTATATATCGGTTCTGTGTGCGCTCGCTATGTTTGAGGAGGAACATCCACGAGTTAATTGTTTTCCTTTTTAACGTTTTCCAGAGTTTTGATGCTTGTGAGTTATGCGCTGTTAAAGTTGACAACTTGACTTGCCCAGTTACTAAGCGTGCAATGTTTAACGAAATCGTAACTTTCTACACGCCGGTCTAAGAAAGGGATCGCGCGACTCCGCGCTTAAAAACTATTGAAAGCTATGTCCATCCATAAGTGGTCTTATACTTACCTACTCCAACAGCGAACAAGATTATGCCCTCAGCCCTGGCGGCGTCTGCTGCTGCTGTGGTGTCGGTGAGGCTGTTGCTTTGGCCGTCGGTGATCACGATCATGATTGATGCGCTTGCAGGGTTTATGCCTAGGAGCCGGGTGCCTTCATTGATGCCGATGGACGTGACTGTGCCTTGCTCAGACTGGACGTCGTTATCGGAAAAATCGATAAAATCTTGGGCGTTGTCGAACATATCGGACGAGACTAAAGAGCTTGAGTACTGCACGTAGGATGCCGTTCCCCCGTTGTCGAACAAGTTTCTGTCGGCAAAAGCGTTGACGGCGTCCACGGCGAAGTCCTGCTCAAGACCAAATTCGGTCGTACTGATGCTGCCAGACCCATCGAGAACGAGTGCCAGGTTCACCTTGCAGGGCAGAAGGAAAGCGAACATTGCACATACGTACTATTACGGGGGTCCATAGTTAACAGGACCTATGGTATACATAAAAACCTATATGTTTACCTATTTTTACTGTCAACATTTGGTCCTATTTACTATGGACCCCCGTAATAGATTGTTGTTTTTGGTGGGTGCACTGGCTGTCGAGATATACATATATATAGTGGACCATTATGCTCAGTGGATTACACGGCCTACTAATACGTGTGGATCATCAGGTGGTAGTGGATCACGGCCACTGTCGCCGACTGTAGTATGTAGTAGGCCGGCCGTACCATGTTCATGTATTATGCTTTGGGGTGCTGGTTTGCATACATGCGAAATATATTCCGTGGCACTGTACTCTACTCTACCGTGCCGTACTTTATTGTAGTGTACTATACTCTGTAATAGGAATTATTGGTAATTAGGCGCGACCTCAATCATACCTGCAGTAGTCACATCTATTTGCGATACATGATGCTGGGCGAATACGGATTATTCTCTTTTGTGCTGAACCAACACGAACGATCATCGTACGTACGCGGTCGTATGTATCCGTGACGTTTGGGCTCTTTCAGGGCGCGGCGTGTCCAAACAGAATAAAAAATCGATATAGAATGTCGAATAATATTAGAATAAACTTGGCGCTGATGATTGTTCCCTGACCCAAGCATCCTCCCGTTCGTTTTTTAGGTTGCGAGAAAAGAAACGATTTTACAACCCAATACACAGCTGACGTGCACATTCTTAGTTTTTTTTTTTATAAAACCCAATACTCAATGCCAAAATCAAATAGTCGATGACTGGGAATCGAAAAGCAAATCAAAAACACGAACAGCAACAAATCAGGGTGTCCTACTCGTCAGCGCAGTAACGTCAAATTATCACATCAGGGCCGCCGTACACAGCATCCAACCCGCAGCTATAGCACGGCAATACAGCCGCACAGACCTCCTCGTCAATAGCAAGCAGGCGAACCACAACACTACAGCCCCGACGTTCTCGAGCATTTGTTTCCCGGCTTTCGAGCTAATTTTACAGCGGATATACTTTGAGGAAATCTCAGGATGATACCCTCTAGAACGAGGTCGGAAGTTAGCTTGAAGACGAAAAGTCTGCACCTGACATGTTTAGTCCAACAGGAGCTTCCCGTAGCAGCAGGTGCCACCACTACTAGTGACGTACGACATCTACAGCAGAGGTTCCCCAGCAGAAAAAAAGTAGCAGCACCAGTAGGAGTAGGAAGCACGAGGCCAGGGTCAGCGTCGCTTTACGCTCGGCTTGTCAATCTAACCCTTGAACCCTTGGTACACGTACACACTCGATTTTGCGATGTGTTGCCTGGTTCCCAGCTCGAACTTGGGCATAATTTGAAGACGAAAAATCTGCACCTGACACATTTTGTTCAACAGAGAGTGCTTCTCGTAGCAGGTGCCACCACTACTGCCGAATCGATGATGTACGATTCTAGAGCAGAGCTACCAGCAGCAAAACAGCAGCAGCAGCAGCGGTAAGACTCATGAGGCCAGGGACATCGCCGCTGTACGCTCAGCTTGCGTCGGTTTACCCTTGGACCCTTTGTACACGTACTTGATGTTGTGTGTTTTCCTGATTCTGCACTCATGATTTCAAGACATGGAATCTAGAATCTAACATACATGTGTCCAACCGAGCTTCTCGTAGCAAGTGACACCACTACCACTGATGTACAACATCTATTACAGATCTTCTCCTGCTTCTCCGTCCCTTCATCAGTACGAGGGTCGGCCGGACAATACTACCTCCAGCATTTCTTGGGGACGTGGCTCGAACGTTGCTGTATACAGACGGGCACAGTCTGCCTACGGGTATATTCTCAGGGTTAGCTTTCGTCAGGTAGAACAAAAACACATAAAAAACGTTGCCTGTGTTTTTTTCTCGTTGTTGGTTCTGTTTTTTGTTTCAACCATATGGCTCCGCCATGTGCCTGCACACGCTGCCGCACCAAGCTCGATCAGCGGTAAACGACTTACCACCGCACCAGCACGAGAAACATTTTGTTGCGTGTATGTGTGCACAGATCCCGCGAGCATTGGTGCCGTGTGGGTTGAGCGCAGTGGTCAAACGTGGCCTAATTTTGTTATTGTAATCACACACACAGAGAAACTCAAAGCAAGGCACACTACCCTCGCATGCGAGCCGTTATGAAGAGGCCTTTATTTCCCTGAAAAATCAAGAAAACAAAAGGCCTCGCGCCTCTATACAGTACTTTGGCTATACGGTGCACATTAGAACTTCGTAATATTCCGATAAAGAGAGCTCGTGTCGCTGACGCTAGGCCAGCAACGGGTCGAGGTTCCGCTGACACTAGGTGTTGTCTAGGAGATGACAAATTCGCCGTAAAATGGCGGCCACCCCAAGGTCATAAAGACTCGAGCGGCACGAACCCGACCGTCAGGTCTAACGCTCAACTTCTGTTGACCCTACTACGACACTATCAGGAAGAATGCCGCAACTAACAGCAGCAGTATAGCCAGTTTGCTCGATACCACCTACACAGCAGTAGGTTGGTAGCGAATCCGTTGAACACGAAAACATTTATATTATTACAGACCGATATGAAACCTCAAACACCCCGCAAAAAAACACGCTTTAAACGAAGTGTCACGCCAAGCTTTCGGGGATTCTTTTACAAAGGATTTCGCCAAGGTTAAGCTATGTAGAATTCGTGGTTTCCGGGTACGGGTATGCAAGTTAGTTTGTTACGGAACTCACCGAAGTTCCGGGTATTGTCGCACGCGCGAGCATGCATAACTTACACACGTTCCGGGGCATGTATGTCGTGCACCTCACAGGAATTCCGGGTACGGTTTGTGCCCTGGTCAATGCACGCATCAAGGACGCGAAACATCGACAGATTCATAGGTGAACCAAATGCCGGAATAGTATATGATGTATGGCGCTTGGTGTAATGCATTAAGAACATCCCATTCTAGACATTTACACCAGTAAGTATATGTTGTGGTGTAAGACATACCTGGTAGCAGTTAGTTGTCCATAGTCGCGCAAATATCTGATGCATTTTCATTGGCTGATTGGTGTGATTGATATAATGCTACAAATTGTCCTACGAAAACGTGCGGTAGGTTTTATGTTTTTCCGAATGGGTTGCAAAAAGAATATATTACCGTGGGAGGATGGTTTTAGGGGTCACGGGGAACAGGGATGAGAGAGGCCCCTTGACCTCAATACTCTACTAACGTGTATTCTAAAATACCGTGTACTCTACTACAACTTACATTGAGACTTCACCACACCATGTATCACTTCTAGAATCTTCTGTAGATAACGCGCCGCATGGCAAGGTCGAGCGGTGCACCACGCGGCGCACGAGTTGTCCCACACGCTAGCGTGTCGATTGTACCACGTACAAGCATTTGTTCTCTCTGTGGTATTAGACTGGAAGCAGATTTTCATGGTGGTGATGGGGAATTATGATTTTTGAGCATCGCGGTTTGCGTACCTTGCAAATAGGTTGGTATGGTACCACGCATGCATATATGTAGACGTTGATTGTTTTATTTCTTTTTTGAGGTTTTTCCTGTCATGGCAAATAGATCTCGAATTGGGAGTTCTAGCATCTCAGCTCCCGTACCTGCTAGGCTGGTATCTACGACGCGTATGTATATGTACATTAAATGGGTGGCGAATTGTAAATTTCAGCATATCTGTTTGATGGAACATCACGTACGTCGCATGGTGAAATTCAGTAATTTACGCGTAGCTTTTTCCAGCGGAAAATTTCGCACGTTCATTTTCTCTTGTTTTTTTCAGCTTTTGAAGAAGGTATAAGAATCTGTAAGCAGGAACTTGCACGCTGATTCGAGTGGGGAGGCAAGACGGCAGCAGTATATACTACGTATATGATAGTAATACATCAATAATTTACATACTAGTGCTGTGCCCTGATGTAATCGAAAATCAACAGAGATCTTGTCGTTGTTATACTGGACCAGCAAAAACAAGTGTATGGTGCTGTCACGTGTCCCTACGGCACTGCCCTCCCTGTGCTTTTTTTAATTCAATCCTTCGGGAGCGAAAGTGCTATCATCCAGGCCGAGAAGATCACCTGAGCCGGGGCCGGAGATCAGATTGGAATCGAAGGTCGCGGCGAAGGCATCCGTCTCAGATTTGTAGCGAGGGGGGGGCATGATACACGCGTGCATATGTATGTACGTGCTTGGAGTCGAAACCCATGAATTTTCTGCGATGTTACTTCCGTAGTATCATAGCTGGACTATCCAGCCCCCCCCCCACGCCCCCCGCGAAGCTATAATATTCAGGAAACAGTAATGGATTTTTCTTTTGCTTGTCCGGGGCGTACATTGTTCTGTTCGAAGCTGGGTATTTATAGTTGGCTGGTCTGGTTGGAAGTAACTCGATTATGTTGTAAGCCCCCCCCCCGCGGGGAAACCTTCACTCCGCACAAGGGGAATGATCGTATCACGTAGTGTTTATATGGTGAGGCACCCACGAGGCAATTACATGTTAACCCCATTGCTGTTTCTGGAAGTGGCCACACCTGAAATCAAATAATCCATTGATGCTGTTATCCGTATGCAAGAAAAAATGCACCTCAAGCGGTTCTTAGTAGGATGCAGCTCACCCTTCAAGCGACTCGCCCAACACCTTGCGCTTCGCGCTTGGTGCAGGCCTGGTCGGTGAAAACCCGACGTGCTTCGTCTAGGCATTGTAGGGATGCGAGGGCCCATTATCATATGACTACGGACATACACGATAATAAGTTCACCCCCCTCGCCCCACCCCTCCCGGTCATGGAGTGTTTGGTTGGTACTGCTGCTGCTGTTATTGTGTTGGTGCGGAATGTACGGTGACGTACATAGGGAGGAGCTCTTAGATTGGTACTACTGACTGGTCGTGCGCGTACGTATGCATTGTTTACTACTGCTTTAACTTTCACCGGCACGCAACGTGCATTTTTAGTGTTCGGTTAAAAAGGAAGACATATATGTTTGATAACCTACGAGTATACCGTCGAGAGTCGAGATAATCGGGTGTTATATACTGACTTGAAAGAGTAAGATATTTGGAATTTTCTTCTGTTTACAAGTATCAAGCGCGACGTGTACACAGCCGGGAGGCAGTTGTGCGTGTGTGGTAGGCAAAAAAATGAACTCATACCCGTTTGAATACCTCGGACCAAGGTCCGTAGGTACGTCAGTAGAGTGTTGGGGAGATTGTTGAAACTTACGCGAGTACAGTATAGTTCAGAAAGTTGAATTGAATTTGAGTTTCAGGATTCTGGATGTATATTTGGTGTTTTCAAAGCAGGGAGGCGGCTGTTTTAAGGGTCTGGGAATTTCTGTGTTTGAATTGATAGCACTACCTCTACTCGTAGTGCCACGACAACAACAGAACCTATCCTATGGATGCTTGTAGACCAACGACTATCGATAGTACATCATTGACGCTATATGATCAGGACAGTATGCCGCGAATGGGGAGGCTATGAGACATAGCAGCTGTTTATAGTCGCGCAAATACCTGGTGCATTTGGATTGATTGGCGGATTGGTGTGATATACGCAGCTCCAAATTCTCCTAGGGGAACATGCGGTGGATTTCATGTTTTTCCGATTTCGTTGCATCAACAATTATATGGATGATTTGCCACGGTCACGGGGAAGAACGATGAGAAGCCTCTTGACCTCAGTACTCTACCCATGTGTATTCTACAACAGCGTGTAATCTACTCCAACTTCAATTGAGACTTCGAGACACCATCAGATCGTCTCTTCTTTTGCTCCCGCGCCTCATGGCACGGGGTCGACGAGTTGTCCTCACACGTAACCATTTTTTCGAAGTTCTTGTTTGTAATGTTGTTGTTGCGAGTAGGTTTTGCAGTCTGGGAGGTAGGATCTTTAGGGGTGATTTCCACTTGAAAACTGCGTAGCGCGGTCTGCCCATCGGAATTGTCGTCCGCAATTGAGCAGTTTCCCAGTTTGATGCAACGCGGCGCAGCGGCGTTCATAGCGAGTTTCGGCCCGTGTACGCTGCAGTTTGGGGTCAGGGTTAGAGTTAGGGTTAGGGTTAGAGCTAGAGCCGGGGGGTGGGTTGGGTCTTCAGTTTTTCACCCGTACCTTGATCCTAACGCGAATAAAATACCTGAACAGCCTACCAACCTCATAATGCTACCTCCCAAATTGTAAGGGGACCGCCAGTGTTGCTGCCTCGCACGGTCTCCGCGATAAGAATCGTTTCGACTTCCGAGAAAACGACTTCCACAATCCCAGGTCTACCACTCGATGGATGGGATTCACGTTGTACAAGAACTAAACATTGCAATATAGTACTGCGTACTAAAACTCGTAATATCTACCTGGAATTTTGCAAGCAAGAAAACCCCTTTAACCCCAGGAGCCAAGCAGTCTAGGAAAGCATCAAAACAAAGCCGGTCACATCCAGTCACCTATATATATATCTACTTTCGACTCAGGTTCCTACATCCTCGGAGTAAACCACAAACTGATGCCGGTCAGACACAGGCCCGGCTAAGGCGGAAGAAGCGAACCGGGTTCGAACCAGTACTCGAAACCTCGAAACAAAAGTATAAACAGGGGCTTCCTTTCGCTCTCCGGGGCGTTAAAAAAAAAAAACAAATGTCGGTCATATCTATTTTAAGTAGTACTAGATCAAATTTACGGTACGATAGAGCAACCGAAAGTTTTACTTCATGTCTCAAACTACAGAAATTTCATTTTTTTTTTTTGCGTAAAAAATATTCGCGAAGTAAGGGTACTTCAAACAACTCGGACACAAGCACACGCACTATTACGGAGGCCCACAGTAAATAGGACCAAATATTGTTGGTGAAAAAAGGAAAATATATAGGTTTTTATGAATATCATAGGTCCTATTAACTATGGACCCCCGTGATAAATATCAATAACAATAATGATATTCACACGTACACGAAAACGGCACATGTTGTTGAGTCCCACAAATGAGACTTCCTGGTAGCATCCGGGAAACAAAATGCAGTACGCCAGGTTCTTCGGCAGATTGCTTGTGAGCGAAGGCGGTAGGGCGGGCGGGGGTCGTGTTTTCTTCGGAGTAGTTAGATTTGTGTTTTTTCGTTTTCGGTTTGTGTGACTGACGAGACTTGACGTCATAATGCGAACGAACCTGGGCACTCCCGGGGTTACCTCCGAATTACGTACCGGACACCCGGCTATTGTGACAAACGCATACCCGTACCACGGGTACATATGTTACTGAACCTCCGCGTACGGGTATGGATGACGTATATAACTCACAGAAGTTCCGGTTACCGGTATGGAAGTCTTATAAGACTCACACAAGTGCCAGGCAGGTATATAAGTATTGTACCAGTACCCGAGGTATTGTGGCTGGAGCAATGTAAGTTCAGGGTCCGGGTATGAATGCTGTACAAATCAAGCAGAAGTTCCCGGTACAAGTAAAAACTGAAAAAATACCCTGGACATGGTTCTGTACGTATCCTACAGAACACAACCTTGATGTTCTTGATATCACAGGTCAGGTTGGTGTGTTCCTTTAGAACTTCCGAACACAAGTGATTTCGGTTGAACAAGAATCTATCTTTTGAGGGATAAGTGCACTTTGACGGTAAGAACTACCATTCAAGCCTAAGCCTTCGTTCTGTCACTCACCGTATTTGCCGCTATCGACGTCTGTCCTTCCAGAGTGAATGTCAGGGTAGCATCGGCACAGGGACACGACGAGAGCTCCGTCATGTTGACCTGCACGCAGGATCCTTGACCCCTCACAACGGCCACGGCAAGTGCGCTCAGTGCACACACTAAATAAATCTTAAACATCGCCATCGTGATGCACAGCAGTCCCTTGGCTCGTCCAGGCGCGGTCCCTGTTCATTTAGGAAGGAAACCATGTTAGTTTCTGCATGTTTTGAGCGGAGTTGACTACGTGTCCATAGTTGGGTTTTGTTGACACAGTCACAAATCCAATGCGAGCACTGATGATATGCGTACCACCAGTACATATATTCGTATACACACAACGAAATATCTCTGTGGCGTAGTTTCGTGACCGCAGAACTTGCACCTCTCTAGGATTGAAGAATCGGCACGGGCACTGGTTGTGCAGGATATCGACGGGTAGAAGGAACGATTTGTTATGACGAACATACACATACAACGCATTCAGGTACAAATGACTACCTAATGACCGACGTGCGTCTGGCCTATACGCTACCTGTGCACCGATTTGTCTTGCGCTATTTCGTGACGGGCTGCCTTCTCGAAAACCCAGGTCATCCCTGATCTTGAACCACAACCGAACAAATGCCATGCATCTGTTTGTCCGAAGCTACCGTGCGACACCTGAAACAAACGCAGCAAGAAACACACGAGACCTGGCTCTGCCACGGTAATCTTATCTACTTTGTGCGTACTATCGTGGAACCACTGTTATTCTACAGAAACAGGGAGACTCTATTGCTTAGACAACTCTATCTTCAAGGTATTACCCTCTTCGTGTAGGTCTCTTCGATGGAGCTTGGAGAATAATGGCGCTCTTTCTCAGGAGAACGACTTGGAAGCTATACACACAACTAGTGGCAGAGTGTTACGATAAAAATGACTGGTGTGTGGTACCGGATGTACACCGCGAGTGCAAGGTTGGGTCTCTTTAACAACAACAGTGCACATCCCTCAACGTTTCCTGTCGGCTTACCTGGGATGAAAACAAAGGAGAAGCTGGCCAGGGGGAGCAGGGCAGAAGACGGAAGTGAGAGAGTGGGGGCGTGGTGTGTTGACCACCAAAACGCACTCGTCGACTTTCGAAACGACGTGCCAAACGGTATCAGAGAAGCTTCCAAGAAGCCGAAGAGTTAAACGCAGGAAGATAGGGGTGTACTTTGTGCAGGCGAAGGCACTGACGAAAGGATGACTTCCGTGCCAGACATTTTGTATTTTCGGCCGTTCCGAAGGTTCGAGAGGTCTCAGCAAAATATGTACCAGGTGCGTACGTGTTTTTGTGTCGCATGTACTGCTGTTTCAAGGGGTGTACCTGGTACAGACTACTCATATTTGTTCTCGCATATCGTAGACTATTTTCGGCCCGACGTCTAGCCTCGGTGGCACTATTTTCCCGAGATTCGGAGCGTGTTGTTGTTAGTATCCTCATCTTACTCAAAATCGTTGCGATAACTATTACGGGGGTCCATAGTTAATGGGACCAAATTTGTTAGTAAAAATAGGTAAATATATAGGTTTTTATGTATACCATAGGTCCTGTTAACTATGGACCCCCGTAATAGTCGAAATAGCCCACTTTAGTAATACAGATCATAAACGATATTTTTCGAGGGATACTTTGAAGCCAGTTGAAAAAATCAAGAACATGGCACACAGGACAAATACGCGCACAATGTTGAAATCGTACATAAAAAGTTGTCTGTCAACTGATTTTTGTTTTAAAGAAATCAGAAAAATCTTACACCGTTATTGATGCCAATGATTTCGACGATACCACCTGTTTGATCGTTATCTGATAGAATGGGATGTCTGTGTGTATTCTACGCATTAACCCGTTCTTTCTACCTGTTGGCATCCAGCACAACCAGTGTCCGTGCCGATTCTTCAATCCTAGAAGATATACAAGTTCTGTGGTCACAAGGCTACGCCACAGAGACACTACGTTGCCACGTATGCAGTAAGCACAGCGGGCAATGCAATGCCATGTCATCATCCTGGATACGACAAGCACGACATACACATTGCATGCAATAGAGAACCGAAACGAAAAAAATACAAAATACAAAAACAAAGAAGAGAAAAAGAAAGAGAAAAAGAAACAAGAAAAATATGAAAGAAACAAACAGTCGTACCCCCCCCGCAGGGATGTGTCAGACACTTGCAACGAACGAGCTGGAAAAAAAGAGAAAATAAAAAAAACACCGCTACTCGTCGTGAACAGAGTAAAAGATTAAGCACCAAGGGAAAAAAACAGGCCAACCAAAGAACAAAGCATTCTCCGGTCGGCGGCAGCAGTTTGTGGTACAAATAGCATACCTAGCCAGGTTATCTCTGCTATAATAGTCCGCCTGGCACCTTGCTACCCTGTCTGCCGCCTCCGTCCTGCAATCGTCAACTATGCCCGGCCCCTCGTCGACAGACAAAACGAAACTAGTAACGCAGGCGCGATATCCACCCACGCCACACGATTCCTTCAGTAAGGCTTTTCAATAGAAGAAAGGAAGACAAAAAAAATAAAATGGAAAGCACACAGGCTCAGTGCAAGAATTAAATAAAAACAAAAGGAAGACAAGGAAGACCACGTTCAGAGCAGCTGCACCAGTTGGTGACACGGATAGTATAGGCATGTTCTACTTCCTAGTCTGCCCGGTGCCTTGCTACCCTGTCGGCCATCTCCCCCCTACTTTCGTCCCCTGCAGTTTCCCTTCTATTCCTGTCCCCCCCCCCCTCTCCGCATTCCCTTGGTCGGGTTTTCTGCCACTCCTCCTGTTGCCCCCCCTCCCGCCATTCCCTTGGACACCAACCACGACACACGTGCGGCGCTTCCTAGTAAGCTCAGCCTCAGCCCTGTTTCACCTCATCATGAACCGTTCGGCTGCTTCAAAGATCCCCCGGTACCAGTTCCCCGCCATTTTTGCCGCAGTGGACCACAGAGCAGTCTCAACTTCAAACACCAAGGGGGTAAGTTCTGTTAACCCTTCGGTGGCTCGGAACTCCCTAAGGTCTTTGATTATGCACCTATGCCAGGTCTTAAACTGTCCGCCAGGTCTCGGGTTTTCCCAACAAACCATCGTGCCGAACAATACCCGACTGGGTAGTCGCTCCTTGCTTTACCGTGCCACACCTCCCGCAAAGAAGAGCTGCCGTTTGCGAATGGTCGTTTCGATGCTCTCGCAACGTGTCGTCTTGAGGGCCTTCGCGTACAAGAGGGTGGTATGGTCGGTAGGAAGCCAGCACTGGAAGCCACTGACTCGCAACAGGAATTGGTGGTGAGATGTTCCAAGCTTGGCAAAGTCTTGCGCTCTGAGGGTCCAGTTTACACACCTGCACAGCAGGGTCTCAATCACCTCGGCCTTCAGTACTCGGACTAGCGGGCTAAGGGGGGCGGTCGTCCTATCATACAGCTCCGGGACGAACGGTTTGAGGCATGCTCACATAAGACGGATTCGGCGGTCGATTTCGAGCCAGAGGTTACCGTTTTCGTGGATAATGCCGCCTAGGTATAAGAACTGGGCCGTCTGCTCATACCTCTGGCTTGCTACCTCGACCACGAGCGGTGGCACGAGGGTTGTCTGGTCTGGTATTTATAGAAGCATTGTCTCTGTTATCGTTTCCGACACCGTGAGGCCTTCTGCTTCGAAGAGAGTCACAACGAGTGTCATATTTTTTCGCGGGCCCTTCAGCCGACATCGAGACAAAGCTTGCGTCATTGGCGTACAACATATCCCATACAACCCTTCACACGCACGCCATCGGCTCTTGCTTTTCTGTTCCAACTACTCCAGCATGACTGAGTTGGACCAAACCCCTCACGATGGCTTCGTCATGGCTGAAGCGTATTAGCACGACGCGTAACGAGGCAGCGAAGAATACCTTGAACAGTACCGATGATAGTACACAGCCTTGCCGCAGCCCCTGCGTGACATCAAACTATTCCGAGTGCTCGCCGTCATCCGTACGCACGCGACCCGCATGCCATCGTGGAAATCACGGATAGTTCTCAGCATCTTGGTTGATACGCCCAAAGCGTGTGATTGCCTCCCATAACAGCTCTCGGTCGACAGAGTCGTACACTTTCTTCAGATCGACAAAGCACAAGTACAGGGGGATTTTCCCCTGTCGTTCAAGCTCTTGCAACCGGGGCACGACGACAACATATCAATCGTTGATAGTGCAGGGCGGAAGGCGCGCTGTTATTTCTGGAGTAATTGATCGGTCTCGCAGTAGGTCCTGAGGCGGGACGCGACGATTGTCAATCGAGTTATTTCAGTAGCGTGACTGAAATTGATCAACAAGAGAAAGTGCTTTCCAACGGACAAACAATTTAGGTATCAATACAATTTAGATAGAAGCCGAGTAATCGATATTAAATAATCAATATGTGGGGCTGGTTGAATTTCGAGTGCAATCGAACGAGAAAAAGGATAAGTTCAGTCACCCCCCTGACCTGGCGAGATCAACACAACCACTACACGACGATATTAATAATTCGCAAAGCAATCGCAGGCTATCGGCTGAAATAACTCGACAGGAATATCTTTCGTAAAATATTTATATCTATATATATATACCTTTGAGGTCGAAACATTTAATAATCTCGTCAGCTCTTTCCGGGCCGAGTCCCTTGCTATGAACTACTAGATACAATCTACAGCACTAGGAACACATCATTGAAACTCTTGTTTGACTCGCAACGACCCATGCTTCAAGGACGACAATGCGTTGTCGTTGAAGATCGAACATGCAAACAACTTGTTCCTGGTCACCGCCTTACCCAGTGTACCGCGTGCATCGTCAACTCGAACTACCTTACTAACCTTGTCCCAAACCTCCGCAGCCAACCCCTCACCATGACATATGAGTACCAGAATCTATTAAAATTGGGGCACACATCACGAACCACCATTATTGTTCTGCTCAGAAGGACCTATCTATACTCCAAGACGATAAAGCATTCCCGCACAGGCCTTGCGCACTAGACCACGTACGTATAAGTTCACTTCGAATCATCGACTATAGTCTGCAATCTCGGGGTCGAACCACTCACCTTGTACTGCTATACAGTAGCGAATGTTAATAGAACCAAATATTGTTGGTAAAAATATGTAAATATATAGGTTTTTATGTATACCATATGTCCCTTTAACTATGGACCCCCGTAATGGTAGGGGTACATCATCACCATTCTTTAGCATACCAGGACCCACAATATGGGAACGGTATAAAGTGCTTCAATAGGGCACATGAACACCTAAAGTTGTATGCGAGTTCGAACCTCAGCGAGACCGCTATGCCGTCCAGGTAGGGTACTTGAAAAAAGTTTGTTAGCTCAATCATGTGTTTGATGCGTTTCAGTAAATAATACTCATTGATACTGTGATGTAACTACACGTTCGAAGGGGTTTCTCCCCGAAGGTAGTGGTTGAGGTTAGTGTAGATGCTCCATCGCCAAAAATGTATATTTTCTTTGTTAGAAAGCTCTGTTACACTATCAATATTTCAGTCGAGAGCATGTGGTTGGCTTGCGATTCATTCATAACGTCGTGCAAATGCAGAGAGCTATGATGTTGACCTCGGCGGTTCTGAGGGGTGACCGGGCCTGCCTGGTGTTCGCTCGGGCGACTTTACTCTTACCTAAGCAGCCCTATTTTTTTGTTCAAATAGGCGAACGGGCTTCTTCCACTAAACGGGTGCGTATCCAACAATGGATAATTATCTCCGATCCACAGAAGTAACGTAGCCCCTCTGAAATCAATCGGGCTCCATGTCCAGTACAATAGCATCTGGTACAAGAATACGTATCCAACTCCCCGTCAGTTCGTTTTCCGGCCTTGCGGTAGGCCACTAACGCTCTGGAGAATTGTGTCAATAACATGAATCTTGCACACGGGTATGCGGTACGAGTATAGCAGCACTGTAGTAGCTGGGTAACCTGTACCTACCAGTACAGTACAGTCAGTAGTAATTCTGCTGAACAAAGTACCTGGTATACCAGGTACCAGGTATAATATGACATGTGGGCTATTAAAGTCTATATGCCTGCCTGGTGTTCGCTCGGGCGACTTTACTCTTACCCAAGCAGCCCTATTTTTTTGTTCAAAGAGGCGAACGGGCTTCTTCCACTAAACGGGTGCGTATCCAACAATGGATAATTATCTCCGATCCGCAGAAGTAACGTAGCCCCTCTGAAATCAATCGGGCTCTATGTCCAGTGCAATAGCATCTGGCACAAGAATACGTATCCAACTCCCCGTCAGTTCGTTTTCCGGCCTTGCGGTAGGCCACTAACGCTCTGGAGAATTGTGTCAATAACATGAATCTTGCACACGGGTATACGGTACGAGTATAGCAGCACTGTAGTAGCTGGGTAACCTATACCTACCAGTACGGTACAGTCAGTAGTAATTCTGCTGAACGAAGTACCTGGTATACCAGGTACCAGGTATAATATGACATGTGGGCTATTAAAGTCTATGCCGTGTACCCTTTTTACACGTATCTATCACACCGACCGCCCCATATAGGAATCGCTGTTTTAATATCCTGGAAAATGAGACCCCGCGGGGCTCTCAGGGTGGCCACGGTCACAATGCTGCTTCGATTGTTACGTAAGAGTTCGGAACGTTCGGGACATTTTCGACGAGTCTTTGGGGTATACTAGTAATAGTACCAGGTGCGTTTGTACTAATTAGAGAAATATTGTCAACTGTTGTTCCTCTCTTTTTTTGTGGTGACTTGTGTGTTGTGCGTGTCTTGTTAATAGTCCTTTATCTGACCCTTTCCGTCTGAATGTGTTTTTTGTCACCTGTACAGCAGTATTTCGTGCGCAGGTGTGCCCTGTTCTCAGTTTTTGATAACGCAACGACAGGATGTGTGACAGTCGAGGTATACCAACAATAATGAGGTCTGAAAAAAAACCCGTTGAGGGTTATAGGCGAGACCTGCCGAGAGCACGATCGTGCGGCACGAATCAGGTGATAACGGGCACAACTCCTCACGCATACATAATACTACTACTGTAGCACATATGAGCCACTTACAGAGGAGGAAAACAATAGAAGAAATTTCCATGGGTGGTGCGAGCCTTTGGGCCTTTCCATATCCTGCACCTTGGCCCGACTCGGGTATGGTCCGTTTTGCTTCCATCCACAAAGCGCCCAAATGAAATCAGCCTTCCGGAGAAGCCGCGTGGGGCCCAACAGCCACCCTGGTCCCCTGTAGGCAGCAGCAGCGGTCGCCCACAGCCACGGAATACGATCCCATTTACCACCTTTTTTGCTTCTATCCAAGAATCGCACAACTGAAGTTAGACCCTGTACCTTCACCCGCGTTTTTCAGCCTATCTACTGGTATATCGTAGTGGAGTACCGTCACGACTCGGAACCACACAGCACTCCTGGAATCATGTTTCTCTGTAAATCCTTGATGCAAGCCCATAAAATATATATGTATACTGCTTGTAATGTATAACGTTATATTGGCGTTGCATGCACGTGCATGAATCTGTCATGTTAGTCCAAGCAAGTGCATGCAAGGCTCATATTCAGATGTTTGCTTCGCCGGACACAGATGCCTTGAGTATGGTGTCGAAGAACGAAATGCCCGAAAGCAGGGGTGTACGTTGCGGCGTGCATGTTATGTTTTAGATTATTGTGCCGTAACTAAGTTATGTCTCCTATCCCCGGGTAGAAACAAGCTTCCATCAGATTCTTCTGTAGTGGAAGCAAAGTGGATTCAATGGTACAAAAGAGTGTGGCACCAGTCAGAAAAATTGCGACGAGTAATGTGCACTACCTCGATAACCGATCACTACTGGTCTGTGAACTCCAAGGACTCCAACGTTACTTTGGTTTTTTCGGCCACGGTACTTTGCAATGATACCGGAAATATATCATCATTCACTTTTTTTTCGCTGTTCCATCCGTCTTCCTTAGCTAGCCAAGCTGGTGGAAGCCGCCCGTGGAACGGAGCACCTTGTTATGTCGTATCCAAAACGTGTTGAGTGCTTCTACTAATACTGCTGTAGTACCTTGACACTTGGCCATCGTATTGCTGAGCATAAATAAGGTATACGCGTGCAGTGCAGGTATTTTGTTTGCGCGATTTCCCGTCGTAAAGAACTAGCCCGCTGAGGATTTGAATTTCCAAATCGCACGCGAAGGAGTTCGACAAGAGCAGAAAGTTGTATGTAGTGTACCAGCGGGACCCCTGCGTGCCCCGCCGCCGAGATCACGGGAGAACACCGGTGGCCGGAAAACTAGATTTTGCCGATATGCGCCAAAATAACATTGTGTACATCGACAGATATACACATCGCATATAATATTGTTTGTTACAAAGGACATTAATACACGTCGTATATATTCTCGTGTTTGTTATAAAGGGTTGTTCGAGGGTCCGGTTCGTATAGGCAAACATGGTGTACTGTACGTGATATATAGTCGTTTGTGTCTACAATACTAAAGAGCACACGTTTGAGACCCTAGGTCGCTGGCGCTGCCCCGTCCCCTAAAATATCCCCGAGAAGAACAGATCATCGCTGTAAACTGGGAACATGTAGGTTACCGGGGAGGATGGCATATGGGACATAGGCCATTTCTACTGGAAGACTGATTTCATATCTGGAGGTGTGGGTTGCAACACCTTCACAGGCGTGTTTTGCCCCGGAAATCGACGAATCTGTCCTACTATTTCTGATATCCCACCAGATATTTAGCGAGAGTCACCCAACTACGTTGTTTGCATTTTTCTCCAGGGTAGTGTAAAAAGTTGTCGATACAGCTCTCTTTCCTCCCAACCATAAAAAGAAGAGATTTTCCGTGCCTCTGATGCAACCGCTCTCCCGCACCTTTGCAAGGGTGTCCATCCGTCTCCAAATGGAAAGCGCAGCCCCCTTCCAAGCAAACAGAGACCTCCGCATGGACATCATCATCGAGGCGGGAGGACTCCGACATGCTACGGCATCAGAGTATCGCAATAAAGCGATACTCCTCGACGTCACGTATGCGGATGCCCAAGCGGGGATCCACATGCGGGCATACAACGCTACCGAGACGCATCAGCTGCCTCCATCTCTGAGGCGCGCAAGCGCAGTCACTACACTCGTCCGGGACGGGTGTCATTCGACGAGCGCAACTACAAACTCGCCACCCTCGTGGTGGAGAGCTTCGAGCGCCTCGGAAAGGAAGGGCAGCTATCTAATTGATCAGGTAGTGGCAAGTATTGTCGGAGGGACGGACGGATCTTCCCTGGCGCGGAAAGGCGTCTGCAAAGAACGTGTCTTTCAGATCATCCCGGTGACCACCCAGGTCGCGGTTTCAAGCAGAGTACCTATGTGTAAACTAGCCCTGAGGGACCGCCAGGCCGCTAGGGGAAAGGAGGAAGAAGCCGGAGGAATGCGGCCAATAACCTGGAGATGGAACGTTGATGAGGATATCGATATTCTATACCGACAGCTAAAATTAAATGATGTGGGTTATGGAATTTGGGAAACAGCTGGCATAGAAGCGTTTGAGGGGTAGTGCTGGTTTACGGAAGGATATTCGGTTTATGTCGGAACGGTGTCTACGCTACATTGTCGGAATACAAGCATAATAATATAAAACGTCCATGTATATCTGGAATCTCTTCCAGGTATTATTGGCCGAAAGTGACAACATCGTCATAACTCTGAACGACTCCCCTGGAGAAAAGAAGCTTGGGTCAGGGTAC
This sequence comes from Macrocystis pyrifera, assembly GCA_031763025.1. NCBI lineage: Eukaryota > Phaeophyceae > Laminariales > Laminariaceae > Macrocystis > Macrocystis pyrifera. Next base: position 2,125,129 of record JASSKH010000004.1, on the reverse strand, counting down.
CTTCCACCAAATAGTCGTAAGCACTCTGAGAAGCGCGAGCCCGGTTCGGTCGAACTCCACGTCAAATCCACGTGAAATAACGTACCAACAGAGGAAATTGGTTCGGTTTCCATGTACGGCCTCACTCGTTCGACCTAGAACAACAGACCAGCAAATCCCAGGAGTAACGACCATGGTACAGGGTGCTGAAGCTTGCCGACGCGTTCATGTGCAAAAGCTCATCTATACGCAGGGGTATTTATTTGAGGATGCTATCTGCTTTTTTAAGGTTCTACCACTTGTTGCACTGGAAAAACCGAGACAATGACTCACCCGCCGTCTTCTTTCGCAAATAGATGATGCTCAAACATAAAAGTGGAAATTGGTTTTCACCTATTTTTCGTCTTAACTAGTGGTATCCTTCGACCAACGTTTTCGGCAACGATTCCAAATGGTCAAACTCAATGTAAATAATCCCACACCCCCCGGTGGCTTGGTAGGTGGTACACGAGCCTATCAAGATCAATTTCGTGAGGTCGAGTCTCACCGAGTGCATGTTCGTAGGGACTTGTTCTTGCAAAAAGTTGATTAGCGGAAAGCACGAGAGCGTGAGTTAGCTGTACATTCGATGAAAATCGACGAGCAGTGGGAATGCTGAACCCTATGCGTGATAATAACTAATGGCACGTACCGGGGGGGGGGAAAGGGACGACACATGTGACCACGGCTTGTCCAGAAGATCGCTGAGGGTAAATCCTCCTACGAATTAGGCTGGAAAGTAAAAGTGATGATCAAAAGTAAATAGAATTAAATAAAACTCACAAAACAACGTTCCGGGCAGAACAATCAAAATCCACTCCCGGACAAACGCAAGCATATGCTATAGATGCATCATTCAATTTGTTGCGGGATACAATATACAGCAGTTGTGATGAGATGTTGTTTGTACTGCGCGAAAAAAACAACGCCATTAAAAAAAACTCGATGGGCCCGAAACACAAACTGCATGATCGTCGTGTGGCTTATTTATAACGATAATGTTACTAGGCCACTTGTTTATGTAAAGTGTACATCAAAACTGGTAATTTTCCCGATTCAAAAAACAAATTGGCCGAGTACGTAGCCTATCAATAGCATAACACAATCATGGTACAACTTGAAGGTTGTAAGATGTCCGTCTTTGATATCGCTGCAAAATGTTTCATTTTGAATTTCGTGGATACAATGTTAAATTCTGAGCTTGTGAGATGTCATGACAATCATCATACGATAAGGATTCGCTATCATAAGGCCAGTTCATATGCAGTCGGAAGCACGGATTGAAAAGGCCGGTTTCCGATCGGAGAAAAAAAATGGCGTTTTTATCCAAATGAAAAAGCGCTTTTCCAATCCAAAATGTTTCGACTATGATTTCCAGCTGAATCAGAGAGTCGGCAAAACTGAAATTTTCGATCTAACTCGCCAGTCCGATCCATGCATCGGAAAAATTAAAACGTCCCGCCGCATACTCGTACGAGTATCATAACCCACACAACAACACGGCATACCACACGACCCCGCACCACAACATCGGCGACAATGGCTTGGCTGCTGTCACTTGTGTTGCTGCGCGGCGCGAGTCAGCGTGGTACATCATTGTCTACACGGCCGTCAGCAGCACGTGGCAGCACCCGACGCCCGCGGTGTGCGGTATCGATGATCGTTAGCTTTGGCAACTCTCGAAGGAATCCAGCGTTACGATGGCCTCGAGGAAAAGATGGAGGAGAACGTCCGGCGAGTCAAGCCCACACGCTGCTCGAGGAAGAAGCGAGACATGAGCATGTATGTGTGGTTGGGTGCAGCTGTGAAAGATGAAGACCTCTCTGACCCCACGAGCAATATGGCGAAGCAGTTTAGAACCTACTTCCCTACTCCTTTTCTTGTGCTTATTAATAGTCAATATATGGAAAGTCACTCCCTTACATCAAACGTCTCCAGAAAACACACACAAAAACTGTACATTCGATCCGACGGACGACAAGAAGAATAGCTAGTGACAATCAAGTCAGAAACATAACCGATCGGAGACCGGCCTTTTCAATCCTAGTTTTTGACTTCAAAATAATGGTTCCACTTTTTTTTTCAAAGCATGCCACAACTGAGGAGAAATCGGAAACACACAGGTGAAAAAAAAAAAAAAAAAAATCCACTCGGGGCATCGTCAAAAATTACCGCCGGCGAATGTTTGTCTTGATTCTTTCCGCGACAATCGATAGACACTCCCCCCAAAATGAAACGATTTCGTCAAATGAGTACCCGTGTACCTAAGGAGACTTGTATCGTTCTCACACATTTTTATTGTTAGCTTGTTAATGGTTATACCAGGGGCGAGGACGGGACGTGGCGCATCTTACTAGTAACGTATAAATCTCGGGTGTTATCACGCATGTTGAACCTGTTGTTAAATGCACGAGCTTTTGCTTGATATACGCAGATTCCCTCTAGTATCACCTGTATCTTGCCTGCATTGCCAGTACGCCGCATTGTTTTGGCACGAGTGACACAGCGGCCTTACTCCACGCTTGCCCAAGAAGACCACACTCGAGCAGCTAACTTTGCCCACGCACTGATTTGTTTGAATGCTCTGAAACTAGTTCGGCAGCACTGTAGTCACTCCCTAGTCGGTTCTCGCGATGAGAACACCTGAGAATGGAGCCTTTAATTTTAAACAGCCTTCCCCATGCATACGACATGTCATCGTGAGACAACTTGTATATATAGATAGTTGGGCATCCCACGCTTGGGTCGTAGCTAACAGTTCAAGCCCAAAGACAATCATTTAGCTACATACATTGAAGACGGCTGTGTCTTACTCTGCTATATACATCGAGATACTGGACCGTTTTTTCTTTTACGTGAAAACCATGACACGCTGGACTTGCTGAACACGCCCCACGAGCTGTCGACTATACTTGATGCAAACGACCCTCGCCTTGAGGCTGGTGAAAAAGTAAAATCCGGGTACATGATATGTAGCATCTACTGGTATAAAATAGTACGACTGGAAACCCCGCCTGACGCTCGAGGCAGTGGACATCTACGTCGTTCTCGCGATCGTTGTAAAATGGAAATACGCTATTCCATTCTACACCCTCACGCATTATTGCATATTCCGTCCGAATGGTGTGACCTAGGAACACATAGTCCATCCGATCTAACCACAGACGTAGACGTTTTGCCCGTGGACGCGTTTTGGGTTTTTGATAATCGATCGTAGCCTAAGGGACTCTGCCCGCAAAGCGTTGAAACACAGACATGCACTTTCTTGCTGCCGATAGTGCTCGTGGCCGATCGCACGTTGGCAACCACCGTCCATTTGAACACCAAATAAACCAGAACGGGCCATACAGTTACTGCATTGTGGAGTGTTGACTGGCGAAATGCGTTGGATTCTCAGCAGCCCCTGCGGTTGTTGGATTGGTAGATGCTCATGCAGCCGACGCCCCCGCATGCCCTGGAACGGTCTCCAGCACACTCTTAGTTGCACACGCCTCCTTTCCTAGTAAACGTGGAGCTACCGCAGTGGCCTTCTGGAGGTAAGGCCAGTTATAAAACGAAACCATCGTAGCAGCAGTTGTTTGGGTCAAGTAGGAACATATTTGACAGGCCACGTTACGACAGAGTCCGTCGCTCTGATGTGACGTCGGTTGCTCTGATGAGACCAGTGGTCTTGATGATGCATCGTGCGGGAAATGTGTCACGGACGAACCCCCCAACGGGTGGGGTAGACCATAACTGGACCAAGTCCGGCGAGAAGGCCGCATAGCCTCGGTTTTCGTTAGTGGGTGAGCTAGCGCAATTCCCACACTACCTTGAAGAGATGACTCTCCCGGGTGGCTATCTCCACCACACCAGATCCGCAAGTGGGTCAGGTCGGATCCACGTGCGCAAACGGCAGTGGTAACAACAGCAGCCTGGTCTGATGTTGCATGGAGAGCTATCGTCGAAATTGACACACGACACGAAATTGGAACGTGGAAGAGTGGTGAGCTTAAGTGTCTTTTGTACCAATCCGCCGGAGGCTAAAAAGAGAAAAACAAAACGAAAAGAAGAGAGCATCCTGTTCTGGCCCCTTTATCTTATGTCACATTCCAAGTAGGATTGAGGGCACGCTTCTCAATTTATAATTACGTGTTGGCGAATGCAGCTTATAGTAATTTCAACCAGCCACCGACGGCATTTCCTACTAATTTCAAGCCACGCGTGTGTTCGGATGTACGACTGACTGGGAGGAAGCAATTTACAACCACACCCAATGTACCTGAACCGTATGCCGTAGCGAAGTACTCCCAGCCCGAAGAATTGCAGCTGTCGGCGAACATCTGAAAGAGCGATGGATGGGCAAGAAGTGCAATTAAATCAACTTATTGTTGTACATGTAGTGGCCTTTACTTTCATTTGCATATCCATACCTGGTAAGATAGTGTGTATTTTGGCACTCACGAGCATCACGATGCGCCACTGGCTGTCACGAATCATCCAAGGCCAAGTTGGTTTCTCACCTGCGTCGTCATATGGCCCGAACTGGTCATGGGACCATGCAGAGGTGTGTGGCGCGAGTCGTCTACGTAGCAGTCAAGGTACGTGGAGTGCTTCGCCTTTCTTTCCGGAGGCGCTAGCCACGTTTGGGGCGCTTTCTGTTCTTCTTGGTCGGGTTGGGAGTAGGGGCCGGGGTGGGGGCCGTTGTGGGAGCTGGAGTTCGAGCAGGGCAGAAATCGTTGCCAACCACCAAGCCGGTCAGAAAGGCTAGGTCGGGAGAGTTGCCCTGGTCGTCGATGTAGTCCGTGGATACAAAGACGCTGTCGCCGGGACCCTCGCCGCACACGTCTCGAATGACGTCGAAGTTCGTGGGTGTTGATTCCAGATCGACCGCGGAAAAGGTGACGGTGTTTCCGGAGGTGGATCCCGAGGAGGTCGAGTCGACCAGCACGTTATACTCGATGGTCACCATGGCCCCGGTTGACGGGCATGACATTACGATGCCTCCGCTTGACGAGAGGATGTTTGCCGAGGCCACTGGAAATCGCGTAGGATGGGAGTTGTGCAGGCGTGGAGAGGAAGGGACTTTCTGGGATTTTGACCACGGAATTGCTTTCGATCTTGATGCAAGTATATTAAAGTGTACTTTGCTACAACTTTAATTGACACTTCGTCACACCATCCCTTCTTTAGCTCCCGCTCCTCATGGCAAGGTCAAGCGGTGCACCACCCGGGGCACGAGTTGTCCCCACACGCTAGCGTGTCGATTGAGTTTGTTTTGTCTGGTTGTAAACTGGAAGCAGAATATTAAACAAGGCGCACGAAGCGCGACGCGCGAGCCTTCCAAGGGAAAATAATCCTCTTCATAACGGCTTATCTTTCCCCTGTCTGTCTTGGTGATATGCCGTGGTCCCGGCGTTCGTGTATGGTTGGGTGCCTTGCTTTGAGTTTCTCTGTATGTGTGTGTGATTCAACATTTGTTTGGGCCACCTTTGATCACCGCGCTCAACGCGAACGGCACCAATTCCAGTCCCGCCGGGATGTGTGCACGCACACACACAAATGAAACCTTCTCGTGCTGGTGCGGTTGTAAGTCGTTCACAGTTGGTCGAGCCGGGTGCGGCAACGTGTGTGGGCACGTGTTTGTGCTGGGCCATGTTGAAAAAACACAGAACCAACAATAACTGAAAAACATTAGAATGGTTATGGACTTTTTGAGTTCTACTCAGCCAACTCTACGAGTACTCATAGGCAGACTGTTCCTGTCCACGGCAACGAGCGTTCGGGCCATGTCTCCTAGACATGCTGCAGGCGGTATGGTCAGGCCCACCCTCCTACTGATGAGGGGACGGAGAAGCAGAAGGAGATTTGCTGTAGTTGCTGTACAGCAATAGTAGTGGTAGCACTGCTAGAAGCTCTGTTGGTCACGTCAGTCAGGTTGTATATTTTTCGTCTTCAAATTGTGAGTGCGGAACCAGGGAACACATATACGAACGGTTCACACACAGGCCGAGCTCACAGCGACGCTGACCTGGGCCTCGTGTGTCCTACTGCTGCTGCTGCTGCTGTTTTGCTGCTGCAGAAGCTCAGCTGTAGATTTCGTAATCAGTAGTAGTAGCGGTGGCACCTGCTACCTGCTACGAGAAATTCTCTCTCTTGGACGGAGCATGTCGGGTGCAGATATTCGTATTCAACATACGATGAATTTCGAGTCGGGAACCAACACAGATGACAAAGTCGAGTACGTGTACAAAGGGTTCAAGGGTTCGATTGACAAGCCGAGCGTACAGCGACGCTGACCCTGGCCTCGTTTGTCCTACTACTACTACTGTTGCTGTTTTCCTGCTGGAGAAGCACTGCTGTAGATGTCGTATACGTCAGTAGTAGCGGTGGTACCTGCTACCTGCTACGATAAGTTCTCTCTCCTGGAGAGAGCATGTCGGGTGCCGATTGTTCGTGTTCAAATTAATGAGCCGAGGTTCGAGTTTGGAACCAACACAGGACAAAATCGAGTACGTACGTGTACAAAGGGTTCCAGGGTTAGATTGACAAGCCGAGTGTACAGCGACGCTGGCCCTGGCCTCGTGCGTCCTACTGCTACTGTGCTGCTGCTGCTGTTTTGATGCTGGAGAATCACTGCTGCTGTAGATGTCGTATATCAGTACAAGCATGTAGTGGTGGCACCTGCTACGAGAAAAAAGCTCTTTCTGTTGGACAAGACATTTCACATTCAGATTTTTCGTCTTTAAATTATCATGCTGAATTTCAACCAGAAAACGCTGTTGGAAAAAACATATGAGGTGTGTGTGTTGTTGATGTTTCTGCCCGTCGACATCCAGCACAACCAGTTAGTGTCCGTGCCGATTCTTGAATCCCTGAGAAAAAAAAAACAAAACGAACAATGGTCACAGCAGTTCAGATTTTTCGTCTTCAAATTATTTTGCCGGATTTCGAGGTGGTGACCAGGATACACACGACATAATCCAGTATTATGTTACAGGTGTGTTCGTACTGCTGTGTTTTCATGTATGTGTCATAAGCAGAAAAGGCCAATAAAATTTACGATATTGAGATTCATCAACGACGGCGTAGTAGGTAGATGTTCGTTCGAGTTGGTTCAGCACAAAACAGAATAATCCGTATTCGCTCAGCATAATGCATCGCAGATATGACAACTGCAGGTATTACTGAGGTCGATCTTCATTACCATGAATTATCGTTAATAAATAGTAGTATGTTGGTGATGGGAAATTGTGAATTTTAAGCATCACGATTTGCGTACCTGGCTAATATGCTGGTATGGTACCTCGCACGTAATTTTTTTTTTTTGTTGTTGTTGTTGTCGTCACTTTTACTTTCCAGTCCACTCGTAGGAGGTTTAACCGTCGACGATCTTCTGGACAAGCCGTGGTCACAGGTGTCGTCCCTTCTCCCCCCAGGTACGTGTATTTAGTTCTTATCGCGCATAGGGTTCAGCATTACCACTGCTCGTCGATTTTCACCGAATGCACAGCTAACTCACGCTCTCGCGCTTTCCTCTAATCAATTTTATGCAAGAAAAAGTCCCTATGAGCATGCACTCGGTGAGACTCGAACTCACGAATTTGATCTTGATAGGCTCGCGGACCACCTACCAAGCCACCGGGGACGCCGGCTGTAATAGGTTGTTGTTGTTGTTGTTGTTGTTGTTGTTTTCTTCACATTAAACCGTTCTTTCTACCCGTCGACATCCAGCACAACCAGTGTCCGTGCCGATTCTTCAATCCTAGAGAGATACAAGTTCTGTGGTCACAAAGCTACGCCACAGAGATACTACGTTGCCACATATGCAATGCAATACCATGTCATCATACTGCGTACGACAGGCACGACATACCCATTCCATGACCTAGAGAAACAAAAACGAAACAAAGAGAAAAATAACAAAGACAATTCGAAAGAGAAAAGAAACAAAAAACAGAAACAAAAATATACCTGGTATATGCATATACTTCAGTATAGCAACAATCCATCGTAGCCCCCCACAAGGGATCTGGCAGACACTTGAAAAGAAGGAGCTAGAAAAAACAAAAAACAAAAAAAAATAAAGGAAAAAGAAGAAAACACCACTATAATAGTCGTCAACAGAGTAAGACTAAGAACCAAGGAAAAAATAACAGGCCAACAAAACAAAGCACAAGGCATGCTCCAGGTGGCTGCAGCAGTTTATGGTACGAGTAGCACAGCCAGGGTCCCGCCTGGTACCTTGCTACCCTGTCTGCCACCATCGTGCAGCGTTCGTCAACTATGCCCGGCCCCTCGGCGTCAGACAGTACGAAACAAGCAAAGCAGGCTCGTCATCCACCCACGCCACACGACTCCTTCTATACGGCTTATCAATCGGAGAAAGGAAGAGAAATGAAAATCACATAGGGTCACCGCAAAGAAGAAAATAAAATGAAATGAAAATAAACAAAAACAACAGGAAGACAAAGGAAGACCACGTTCGAACAAGCTGCACCAGTTGGTGGTACGAGTAGTAGAGGCATGTTCTACTTCTTAGTCTGCCCGGTACCTGGCTACCCTATCTGCCATCTCCTTCCTACTTTCGTCCACTGCAGTTTCCCTTCTACTCCTCTTCCCCCCCCTCTCCACATTCCCCTGGTCGGGTTTTCTGCTACTCCTCTTGTTGCCCCTCCTCCCCCCATTCCCTTGGACACCACCCACGGCGGATGCGCGGCGCTGTCTGCTCAGCTCAGCCTCAGCCTCGTGCCACCTCACCATGAACCGATCGGCTGCTTCCAGGATTCCCCGGTACCACTTCCCCGCCTTTTTTGCAGCAGTGGGCCACAGTGCGGTCTCAACTCCAAACACCAAGGGAGCAAGTTCCGTTGACCCTTCGGTGGCTCGGAACTCCCTAAGGTCTTCGACTACGTATCTATGCCAAGCCTTAACCTGTCCGCCAGGTCTCGGGTTCTCCCCACCAGCAATCGTCCCGAACATCACCCGACTGGGTGATCGATCTTTGCTTTGCCGAGCCACTAGGTAGACCTCCTTGATTGCATTTGGGTTTTTCCTGTGATGATGGTAAATGGAAAAAACGTGAATTCTAGCATTTCAGTTTATGTACCTGCTAGTCTGGTATCTCATGATGTACACATGCGAATATGTATGTACATCAAATGCATGGCGAATTGTGAATTTCAGCGTATATCTGTTTGCGTAACATCACGTACATACGTGCACCGTGAAATTTAGTAATTTACGCGTAGCTTTTTCCAGCGGAAATTTCGTACAACATACATTATTCCTTCATGTTAAAATGCTTTTGAAGAAGGTATTAAAAGAAGGAGCTTGCACCCTGTCTAGCAGGGAGAAGGACGGCTGCAGTATATACTATTAATACGTATAGGATACAACAGTAGTAGTAGTATTTTACATACTACTGCTGTATCTTGGTGTACTCGAAAATCAACAGATTTTTTTTGTCATTGTTATGCAGGACAAAAAAAAACGAGTGATTGGTGTTCTCACGTGTCTACGACACTGCCCTATGCTTACGTTGAGTTTAATGCTTCGGGAGCGACAGGGATATCGCCCAAGCGGACCAGATGACCTGAGCCGCGACCGGAGATCAGATTGGAGAACGAAAGAACGTCGCGGCGAGAGAATCCGTCTCACATTCGTAGCAAGGGGGGAAGAGATGATGCACGCAGGCGCAGTACGTACGTACGTGCTTAGAGTCGAGACGCATGAAGTTGGTGTTGTGATTAAGCTTACGACTTGTTAGTACGTTGTATCGAAACTGAACTGCTGTATTGTCGGCATCCCCGGAGGCTTGATAGGTGGTCCGCGTGCCTATCAAGTTCAATTTCGTGGGTTCAAATCTCACTGAGTGCATGTTCGTAGGGACTTTTTCATGCATAAAAAATTGATAGGCGGAAAGCGCGAGAGCGTGAGCTAGCTACATTCCATGAAAATCGACGAGCAGTGGGAATGCTGAACCCTGTGCGCGACAAAAACAATAAAAAGGCACGTACCGGGGGGGAGAAGGGACGACACCTGTGACCACGGCTTGTCCAGAAGATCGTCGAGGGTGAAACCTCCTATACGAGTGGGCTGGAAAGTAAAAAGTGATGAAAAAAAAAAAAAAAAAAACACACACACACACTACAACAGTACCCCCCCGCCCACGAAGCAATATTATTCTGGTACCGTTTTTTTCTCTTGTTTTTCGGGGCATATATTTTTCCGTTGGAAGCTTGGTGTCTGTAGTTGGCCGGTGCAAGTAATAACTGGATTGTTTTGTAGACCCTCCACCCTCCCCTCTCCCGGTCATGCAGTGTTTGTGTGGTAGACATTGCTGTTATCGTTGATTTACTGCGTGATGTACGGTCACGTACGTAAGGAGGAGGTGCAATGTACGAACGATAAAAAAAAGTTGTTCAATGGGGCATATGGATCCACAGCAGTAGCCCTACCGAAATCAATCGGGCCCCATATGCACTACAATGGCGCCTGGTGTTTTAAGTATACATATCCAACTCCCCGTCAATAGGTACTCCGGCCTTGTGCTATACCACAGACGCTTAGGGGTATTGTGTCATTAACATGAATATTGCACACCAGTATGTGGTACGAGCACGGCGGCACTACTGTAGCTGGGTGTATTATACCTACTAGTACAGTACGGTACAGTCAGTAGAAACGCTGCTAAACAAGGTATCTGATGTTAATATATACCACCATGTATATGACACGGACTACTAATGGTCTTGGTCTATACCGTGCACCCTTTGGATACACCACTCCGACCGCAACTTATAGGAATCGTTGTTTTAACTCCTTTAGTACCTCAGTCCCGGTTTGGGGACAAACCAGCCTAATTCCAAGTGATATGTCCCCAAAACGGGACTGCGGTACTAAATGGGTTAACAGCCTGGAATGTGAGACCTCGCGGGGCTCTCGGGGTGGCCACGGCCGTATTGCTGCTTCTATTGTTACGTAAAAGTTCGGAACGTTGGGCAAATATTACTTGAGTCTTTAGAGTATACGAGTACCAGGTGCGTTTCTAGGAAATTACAAAATATTGTCAACTATAGTGCCGTGCTCTGTTCTCTATTTTTGTGGTGACTTTGGTGTTGTGCGTGTCGTGGCGGGCTGGTCCTCGTTTATTTATCTGTGAACGTTTCCGTCTGAATACGTTTTTTCACCTGCACATCAGTTTTTCGTGCGCACGTGAGCTCTGTTCCCAGTACTCGTAACCCGACGACATAATAATGTAATGGCCAAGGTATACCAACAATAATAATAGTATGGTCTGAAACAAATCCCAGCGGGGGTTGAGCGAGACCTGCTTTGAGCCAGATCATGTGACGCGATTCATGTGACAGCGAGCGCACTCATACGACTCCACAAGCATATTTACACTTAGAGAGCGGGGAAAAAATGGGAGAAAATTCTATGGGTGGTGCGAACCCTTGGGCCTTTCCACCCTGACTCCAGCCGCTGCATCTTGGCCCTACTCGGATATGATCCCATCTGGTACCTTATGCTTCCATCCACAAAATGTCGAAATGATATTACCTTTCCGCAAGTGCCGCGTGAGGCCCACCAGCTATCCTTGTCCCTGTAGAAAGCAGCGGTCGCCCACAGCCACTGAATAAGATCCCATTTACTACCTTTTGCCTCTATCCACGAAGCGCAAAAATGAAATAGCCCTCCGCAACTAGGTAGCCTGGTCCCCTGTAAGCAGCAGCGATCGCCCACAGCCACAAAAAAGTGAAAAATCAAGAAAAATGAAAAAAAGGATAGGAACTGGCATAACTGTAATCGAACCTGAAACGGATAATATAGAACGTGTCGGTAGTGTCGGCAGCGGCAAACATCGCGGAGCGACATGTATCCTTTGATTGCCCCCACGACCATCACCCGCGTATTTCAGTTTTAATCTATATGGTAGTCGAGTACAGTCACGACTCGCAACCGAACAAAATTGCTGAAATCATGTTGCTCTCAAAATCCTTGATGTAGGCCGTAGTATCTCTAAGTTCACGTGATGTGCCTGTTTTGTTCACGACCGACGAAATGAAATATATAAAGGTGTAGGCTACACGACGGAAATTAAATGGCTTAATTTGTTCAGAGGCAGAGAGAAGAGAAGCACGACCATACTCGCCCTGTGCCCCTCCTATAGCTTCTCGTGATAGGTGCACGAGGAGAGCACGGCACTGCTCGCTGACGATTGATAGACCTAGAGGCTAGGCCTACTGTACTGCGGTCCCACTCGCAAGACGGGCAGCAGCAATAAGCGCAAGGCGGCTACCGGCGGGGGGGGTCGGCCGATAGCGGCGTCGTAGCCAGCGGCGTTGAATTCGGGGAACCCTGGCCAAGAGGACCAAAGGCAAGGTCAGGCGGGGCTGGGGGTGGCGGTGCAAGTATAGGGAGCAGCGGCGGCGGCAGTGGCTGCGGCAGGGGGGCAGCGGCAGCGGGGCGTCGAGTGGGGGGGCTTCATTCGGTCGGCGGCTGCCAAGGCTGACGAATAGGGAGACGGGCCTCGTCCCTCAGTGGGGTCGTGGCCGATCGTAAGGCGTAAGGAAGCAGCAGCGCGAGTTGCACAGCTTGTACATCCGGGGTCGGCGTCCGTTGGGAGCCACGCACTTGGGGCCAGTGGGTCTCGCGCTATGCTCAGGAGCGCTGGTAGCAAGCTCATCCGCCAGTCGGTTGCACCGTCATCTCACCATGCTTATACGTCAGGTTTCCGGTCTCGAATCGTTGATTTCTTTTCGGGGGTAATAAAAGGTGGCTGCGTATTTCGACACGCCAGCCTCCACTACGGATACGATTCAGGCGTTGCTTAAGATCGTAGCATGGTGTGTGTTGGAGGGCAACCCAATCGGTACTGTTGCCAGTAAATTATCAGCCGTGTTCCACCGCGTAAACTTGCGACCAAAGTTTCCCACGTGGTCACCGCTTGTTAAACGTGCATTGCAAGGAGGGTACGGTCGCACATTGCCAGCGGTACCTCATAAAAAGAATTCGTCGCCCTACTTTATGGGATACATTACTGGGAGGACAGGGCCTGTCCCTGTCGTGGGCGCCGGGTGGCCGGGTTCTTTGGCTATCGTTGGCATTGGGTTATTAATTGTTTTTTTTTCATGGCGAAGTCTGACGAGTATTCGCTTGTTCATCGGGAGTTGTACACACCGTACATTTGTTGACGACGGATGGGGTAGCGTTATTCGCGGGGGAACGGCGGTTGACCTCGTTGCATTGGCATCAGGCCACCAGCATCAAGGTCCTGTTTCGGGACCTTAAAGGGTCCAGGCTCAGCTAATATCGGATATCGTGCGCACACGCGACAACGCCTTCGGGGCGCTTTCCGGGGTACGAGCCGGCGGCGGTGCCGTCGCTCTCATAGTGGAGTTGTTGTCGGGATATCGAACGCTGCCAGAAAGCACCCCCCTGAGGTCGTATCGGTACGGTAAGGAGGTCAAAGTTGGGAGGTACACGGAGGCCCTCGGGGCACTTCGCGAAGTGGTAGCGGAATCAGGAGACGATGCCAGCTATAACGACCTCCGCTCATTGCGTATTGCGCAACCAATACGCAGGCGGCCAGGAGGAAGTGCCGTAGAGGGTGATCTGAGAGAAGGTAGATGGACGTTTTCACAGTTTTCCTAAACGTACATTCAAAATATCCCAGAGGACGCGGGTATTATATCTCGTAAACTAGCAGAGACGGGAAATATATGGCAAAGGCAGCCAGGCCAGGGTACTGTTTGGGCCTAACACTGTAGTATCGACGCAACCTCGATATTGGGGTATGTCAATGGTTTACTACCATTGGGGGTCTCGGTTGTCTGAGACTGCGTTTGCAAGAGCCCCGGCCAGTCGGCTGGGAGTGAGGTAAACTCCCGGGTACTGGCAGTACCATAGACAACGAGAGTCAGCGGCCGGTGTCGCTGCTCACGTACCACGCCAGTGGATCGCCCCCCCGACGTCACAGAGAATAATAATAGCACGATAATTCGAAGGACATACAACAAAGAGCACTGATTGTAATGTATACATTTATTTTGGCGGTTGCATGCACGTCCATGAAACCGATATGTTAGTCCAAGCACATGCGAGGCTCGTGTTGGCATGGTTGATTCCCTGGACACAGCTGGCTTGAGTATTGTGTCGAAGAATGACGTACCATAAACCAGGGGTGTACCTTCCGGCGTGCGTTACACGATTATTGTGCCGTAACCAAATTATGTCTCCCCGGGTAGAATAAAGCTCCCATCTGTAGTAGTGAAGAAGCAAAAATGATTCAATATTAGAAGAGCGCGCGGCAACAGTCTCAGCCGCAGGAGATGCGGCGAGCAATGTGCACTACCTCGATAACCGTTCACGAAATGGTCCGTGAATTCCAAGTGCTCCTATTTGTTTTCGTCGAGGGTACTACGCTATGAAACCGGTAATAAATTATCATCAAACGTTGTTTCGTTGTTCTACCCGCCTTCCAAGGCTAACCAAGCTGGTGGAAGCCGCCTGTGGAGCGAAGCGCCATGTTTAATCGTATCCAAAATACGCTCAATGCTACCAGTGCTGTAGTACCTTGTACACCGGACACTTGGCCATCGTACTCATGGAGCATAAAGAAGGTACACGCGTGAACGTCTTGTGTTTGTCTTCGCAATTTTTGTACGTTGTTGCTGGTTTGCATTTTTAATGAGTTTGGAATGGATACAAAATAGAAAACGCGGAGATGGACACTTTTCGTCAATGGTGTTTCGCCGTGACAGATGTACGTAACAAGAAACTGATTTCTAGTGACAGTTTCTGCAAACCTGCCGGCACGCATGTCCTTGCTTTATGGAGTAGTACACGGCTGCCGGGTTTTTCAAGCAAGCGGCCTAGAAGCTTTCAAGCACAGAGACCTATTATACGGTATTTCCAAACCCAGCGACCTAGACGCTTTCCAAAACAGGGCCGTAAAGGCTATCTTAGCACAGCAACCTAGAATATTTTTCATCGCACAGCCATGTCGAGCATTTCCAAGCACAGAAACCACCCAGGCCGCTTTCGTTGGCGTTCGGATTAATGGCCGGGGTGGTCGAAGTGGCGTCCGTGGTGTATTTAGCATTCAACTTTTGGTATGTCTGTGTAATTTCGGACAATTTCATGCCGGCTCGCAGGCAGTTGTAAACAGCAAGCAAGCACGAAATGGTGCGCTCTTTCTTGCGTGTAAGTTGCACCCAGCTTCTAAGCTGCGTGCGAGTTGCATGGCTTACCTCCTTGCAAATTCTGGCAAGCACGATTATATTTCCCAGAAATACTACAAGACGTCCGTTTTATCTGAGTGAATAAGTAAACGTTTGACGTTGATTGACCCCTTCAAAGCTGCATCCACGTTTTCGAGGGCGAACTCCAATACTTGGATAAACTGTGGGACAGTTTCGTCATTATTGTATTCGATTAGTACAAGGGTGGCATGGGATTCGGCAAACGCGACGGCTATGGACTTGTGCTGTTGTTGGATCGAAGATATTGCCCACGATTTGTACCCTCTTTAAAACCACCACCACCAGCCGTATTGCGTTCCATGGACCTGTTCGGCTATGGGGCGGCAAGAAACGATCCCGTGTAAAGAGCGAGGTCATCGAGCGTTTGAACGCCCCGATCACACGCGAAGGAATTCGACAAGAGCCGAGACTTGGATGTAGTGCACAAGCGCGACCCCTTCGAGCCCCGCAGCCGAGATCACGAGGGAAGACCGGCGGTCCGCAAACTATATTTTGCCGATAAACGCGAAGACAACATTTTGTACATCGACATATACATATTATAAATGATTGATTGGAATACAGGGCTGTTCGAGGGTCCGGTTCGTAAATACAAAATATGGTGCTATGTGCGTGCGATAGAATCGTTGGTCTCCGCAAAACAAACAATCACACGCTTGAGGCCTTCGATCGCTGGCGCTGCCTCGTCCCCACACATATCCTCTAGACGAACAGAACATCGCTGCACATTGGGAGCATATAGGTTCCCGGGGGCGTTGGCCTATGGGACTTCAGCAATTTGTAATGGAAAACTGATATAATATTAAGGAAGTGGAGGTTTCAACACATTCACAGGCGTGTTTGACCCAGGAAACCGGTGAATCGTTCCCACTTTTTCCGAAATCCCACCAGCAATTTTGCGAGAGTCACCCGACCACGTTTGCATTTTCTGCAGGATAGTACAAAAAATTGCCGATACACCTAAGTTTTCCCAGAATCAGTTTTTGGGCACAACGTCGCAAAAAGGAAACAGTTCTGACGATGAAACGTCGATATATTTCTGGAAATCTTGTCCAGGTATTCTGGTCCAAAAGTGACAACATCGTCGAACTTTAAACGACTCCCCTGGAGCAAAGAAGCTTGGGTTGAGGTACCTCTCACCAAAGACACGTAATCACTCTGAGCGAACCCTGTTCGGTTGGATTCTACGTATAATGCACGTGAAATTACGTCGAAAACATCGGAAATTATTTTGGTTCCTAACGGCCTCACTCCATCGACCTAGAAAATCAGTTAACAGATATCAAATCGCAGGAGTAATGACCCTGGTACAGGTTATGGTCTAAGTGCTGAAGCTTGCCGACGCGTTCAGGTGCAACATCCCAACTCCACGCAGGGGCATATGTTTGAGGATGCTATCGTAAGATCTGCCAATTACTGAAAAACGGAGAGGAAGATTCACCCACCGTCTATTTTCTCAATAATGATGATGCTCTAAACAAAAGTGGAAACTCGCTTGTTTCATGTTTTCCGTTTTATTTGTGGTATCCTTTAACCAACAATTTTGGCGACGATTTCAAATGGTCAATTTCATGGTAACAAGTCCCACACACTCAACAAACAACATGAAGGGCATAATAATCCATTTTTTTTCCGCAAACGCAAGGATAAGCTAAAGATTCATGATACCATTTGTTTTGAGATACAAAAGACAGCTGTGATGGTGCCTCGAAAATTGTTGTTTGTGATACGGGCAAAAAAGACACCTCCATTCAAAATATGTAATTGACCCGAAACACAAACCGCAAGATCGTCGTATGGTTTCTTCACAACAGTCACGTTACCATACCACTTGATTTGTGCAAAGTGTACATCAAACGTGGAAGTTTACGGAGACACAAAAACATTATTGCCGTGTACGTAGCCTATCAATAGCATAAGACTCACAATACAACTTGCTTATTGATGTAAGATGTCCGTCTTTGATGTCTCTGAAACATGTTTCATTTTGAATTTTTTGTAAAGAATTTTGAATTCTGAGCGAGTGAGATGTCATTAACACCATCATACGGATTCGTTATGGTAACATTTTCTACAAAGGATGCGATCACTGAAGCGGAATAGGAATACCAAAGGTTAGAAAATTAATATAAAGTCCACTCGGGGCACCGCCCAAAATTACAGCGGGCGGACGTTTGTCTTGATTATTTCCGCTACAATCGGGAGGCCCCCCAAAAAACAAAACAATTTGGTCAAATGTGTACCCATGTACCTCAAGCGAGTTTTATGAGCATTTGTCGTAGCTTGTATCGTTCTCACACACGTTTCCGTTGTTTTCTTGTTAAAGGCTACACAGGGAGCGAGGAGGACACATGACTCATTCTACTACAGTAGTAACGTATGATTTTCTCGGATACTATCGCGTTTGTTGAACCCGTTGTTAAATTCAATTGCTTTTGCCTAGATAACGCCGATTCCCTCTAATACCTGCTGTATCTCGCCTGCTTTGTCGGTACGAAGCATATTTCCAGCACGCGTGACACGGCGGCCGTGGAGGACCACACTCGGCCAACAAACTATGCCCATATATCGATTTGCACGAATGCTCTAACCTACTTCGGCAGCACCGTAATCACCCGCTATTACGAGGGACCATAGTAAACAGGACCAAATGTTGTTAGTAAAAATGCCTGAATATATAGGTTTTTATGTCTGCCATAGTTCCTGTTAACTATGGACCCCCGTAATAGCCAGTTCTCTCAATGCGGACACCTGCCTTTCGAGCGTTCAATTTCTCACAGCCTTCCCGATGCGTACGACGTGCTATCGTGAGGCAAGTTGCATACATATAGACAGTTGGGAACCCCACGCTTGCTTCCTACCTGGTAGCTAACAGTGCATGCCCGAACACAATCATGTAGCTACATACCTAGAATGCGACAGTGTCTTATTCTGCTATACTTCTACCGAGGTATTCCTCCCCTCCAGAGTTATTGGAGCTTGTCCTGTGACCACAGAAAGCATTGTATTGTGGCGATGAGTTATTGTGAGAACAACATTGTCCTGCACTCCAAACCATGACACCCTTGACCTGACTTATCATCTGAAACGAACACCGAGCGGCGACGTCTCGAGAATATGTTAGGCCTTGTTTCAATAAACGAACCAGTTTTGTTTTGGATTTTATCCAGCTTGCGGTATCTTCGGATGTTTACTTCGGACCAACACAAGGCGCTTGCTCTGCTCAGCTGCACATATTGCGCTGTTTTCACATCATGCCCCCTCCCGTGCCGCTTTTCTTCCGACTTATACGAAATATACGCCCACGCCTTATACAACCGTGACGGTAAACATTCTAAACAAGCCCCACGAGCTGTCGACTGTACTTGCCGCAAACGGCTCTCGTCTTGAGGCGGGTGAAAGCGGATAAACCGGGTATATGATGTGTAGCGTCTACTAGAATAATATAGTACGGCTGCAAACCCTGCCTGAATCTCGAAGCAGTAGACATCTACCTCGGTATCTTGATACCGTTCAAATGGGAAGATGCCAATAGACTATACACCCTTGCGGGTTATTGCATATTTCGTCTGATTGGTGTGACCTAGAAACACATTGTCCACGCCATCTAACCACAGAGGTAGACTTCCTGCCCGTCGACCCGTGTTGGGCGTTTGACGACCAATGGTAGCCTAAGAGACTCTGCCCACAAATCGTTCAAACACAGATATGCACTTTCTCGCTGCCGATAGTGCTCGTGGCCAATCGCACATTGACGACCACAGCCCATTTCGACATAATAATAAACCATAACGGGCCATACAGTTACTGCAGTGTCGAGTGTTGACTGACGAAATGCACCGGGTTTTCAGTGGCCCCTGCGTTTGTTGGATTGGTAGATGCTCATGCAGCCGACGCCCCCGCATGCCCTGGAACGGTTTCCAGCGCACTCGTAGTCGCACACGCCTCCCTTCTTAGTAGGCTTGGAGCTACCGCAGTGGCATTCTGGATGTAAGGTCAATTTATAAAGACGTCATCGTAGCAGCAGTTGTTTTGGTCAAGAAGTAACGCATTAGACAGACCACGTTATAACATAGTCGGTCACTTTGATGTGACGTCGGTTGCTTTGATAAGGCAAGTGTTCCTCTTGTTGATGAATCGCGCGGAAAAATGTTTTACGGCAGAGCTCAGCCCACTCTGTGTTAGAATGTGCGATAGAAGAATTGTCTGTTGTTCTGATCTTGACAGATCTACGATACTATGAGACAAGATTGTCAGTCGGGGAAACAATGAGAATACTCGTAGTATATCGTATCATAGGGCACTGGTACATGGAATATTGAGGGTACTGACACATGATCAGATCATGAGGGTCATGTAGACATGGAGGAGATGTAGAGTAAGTTGTGACCAACGTACTAGAGTAATCGCACCATGTGATCACACAAGTGTTGTGAGCCCCACCGAGCTCACTCCGCAACACACCACTGCTCTCTAGAGCGCGGCCACACGAGCGCCACCTTTCAAACCATTTCTTTCTTTTCTATTCTATTGAACAACATTGAACCTCACGGTCACTAGGTGCCACCAAGCCACCTGCGTGTTTCTCCACGAGAGGTCCACACGTGTTTCTCCGCGAGAGATTCCCATCATTATTATTCTACCACTCTGGCCTTTTCTCGCACGTCTCATTCCAAGGAGGTCTGAGCTCTCCCTACACAATGTTTAGTTGTGTGTCGACAAATGCAGCTTGTCACATTTTCAATCAGCTACCGAAGGAATTTCATGCTATTTTGAAGCAACGCATGCATTCGGATTTACGACTGACTCGGAGGCATCAATTTACTGCTAATTTTAATGCACCTGAACCGTATGCCGTAGCGAAGTACTCCCATCCCGAGGAATTGCAGCTGTCGGCGCACATCTGAGTGAAAGATGGGTGGGCAAGAGGCGCAATAACGTCACTTTGTTGTTGCACTTGTCATTCTTGATTTGTTTTTCATTTGTCTATCCGTACTTGGTTAGATTGCGTTCGTTTCGTACTCATGAGCATCTCGACGCGCCACTGACTACATACTGTCACGATCGTCCAAATGGATAATGCAAAGAAGAGTTGTTTTCTCACCTGCGTCGTCATATGGCGCGAACTGGTCATGGGACCATTCAGAGGTGTGTGGCGCGAGTCGTCTACGTAGCAGCCAAGGTACGTGGAGTGCTTAGCCTTTCCTTTCTTGAGGCGGTTGCCACGTTTGGGGCGCTTTCTGTCGTTCTTGGTCGGGGCGGGAGTAGGGGCCGGGGTAGGAGACGGTTTGGGGTGCTTTCTGTTCTTCTTGGTCGGGCTGGGAGTAGTGACCGGAGTGGGGGCGGCTGTGGGAGCTGGAGTTGGAGCGGGACAGAAATCGTTGCCGACCACCAAGCCGGTCAGAAAGGATAGGTCGGGAGTGTTGCCCTGGTCGTCGGTGTAGTCAGCAGAAACGACTACACTGCCACCGGGAACCTCGCCGCACACGTCTAGTATGATATCGAAGTTCGTGGGGGTGGATTCCAGGTCGACCGCGGAAAAGGTGACGGTGCTTCCGGAGATGGATCCCGAGGAGGTAGAGTCGATCGGCACGCTGAAATCGATGGTCACCATGGCACCCGTTGACGGGCACGGTATGACGACGCCTCCGCTTGACGAGAGGATGTTTGCCAAGGCCGCTGGAAATCGCGTAGGATGGGAGTTTTACAGGCAAAATGATGAGGGAATTTTCTGGGATTTTGACCACGGGATCGCTTTCGATCATGATGCAAGTATACTGGAGTATACAGTATCTCGTCACTATTTATGTGGAGTTGATGGCTTACGGTTCCATTTGCAAATTATTTACAAACCAAATATGAACGCAAGGTCTCATGATACTGAGTAGGAAACGCATTTTTTTTACCGGTAGTTGTAGCTATCCACGTTGTGGGAGATTTTTCTGTAGCGATGCGGTGGGTGATGACGTCCACGCTTCATCGCACCCCCTCTGGATGTCTCCATTAAAACAGATTTCGGACGAATAAACGATGTGTTCGTTGCTGTGTATACGGTAGTCAGAAGCGTTTACTACACACGACAGGGGCGATTGCATAGTGACGCGAAGTGCAGTGGAGTATTCACTTTTGAAGTGCGGGTCGAAACCAGTAGCTTAGATCTGGCGACGTTTCCACCGTAACGAGGCCACAATGAGAAACGGACACAAACATACAGCGTGGAGTCCGCCCTTCGGCCGACGGACCACAGTCGAGACCAACGCAAAACAAAATGGGCAACAAGACCCTATTGAAGTGATTCTTGTACAGCAGTGACTGCTGTACAACAATATTCGTGTCTGCACGGTGCATGATATACATCTACGAATAATGCGGTGCATTTGCCAGGTCGGTAGACGACTGTAGCTGCTGCTCAGTATCGCGCGTCCTCCGGACAAGCAAGTTACGTTGTGAATAGGGGGCGTTTGGTAGATCATCGGCATAGCTAGGAGCGACTTGGTATGGCCATCCCGTGCGATGTATCTAGCCGGAGCGGCAATGGGAGCGTGCTCGTCTCATAATCTCGTGTCTCCCACTCTAATGTCGCACTCAGTCCATTCAATGTTTGTCGTTCTGGACTACACGTTCGATATTGTAAACGCCAATCCTCACGTTCTACCTCTGGAGCAGTAACCAGGCAGTTTAATCACCATTAACACCACCGCAAGTCGGAGCTATCGCCTGCCAACACGCTAGAGTCGATAAGGGCGGGAAAAACACATCACAATACACAGGAGACGTTAATCAAGATCCAGATATGGTTTTGTTCTACTGCGAGGAGGTTTGTTCCATGATCAGGCCAGACAATGGAAAGGATTGATAAACAAATGAGCAAACCAGAGTCGAGTAGCACCTTAGCACCCCTAGTCACCTTTTTGCCCGGACGATTGTACGATTCTACTCTATAAATATATCGAGCAGAGTTGCGGCTCGCAAACCAACACCTACCTGCATCAATGCGTCAAGCCATCACGAGATTGAGGCGTTCGCAATAAAAAACTCCACCGTATCCAAGTAAAGGGTCGGAAAACTGTTTTCTTCTGGGCGATATTTTTGAAGTAAGGGTCAACACCTTCATTCCGAAAGCTAACCCCTTACCATTGTGTCTGAACCTCGCCCCATGTGCCGCAAGTGCGTACGGCAACGGTGCGGCACCACAACTCGACAACCATTGTGCGCGGAAGCTCACCCACAGCACGGCTAAAATGAAACGCAGAAGCTGCACACGCGCAATATAGTCACACGATTTAGCCCATGCAGTCCACCAAGCGCGTGTTTGTTTGGTAAACAATTCGGGAAGCCCATCATCAGGTATCGTTCAACAAGAATATCACTGTGCCAGGTACCCACTTGAATATCAATGACTCCACACGTGCCAGGGGAGGGACTTGAACTATGAACAAAAGTAGAAAGTGGCCACACTGTACTGAAGTATGTATTGTAGTTGTCCCCTGTAATGTTCGCGTGTAGTACGGTCTCTTCCGTTCAACACGTGCAATCGAAAGTAGATACTTGACTGCTTTGTTGAATGATACCACTAGTTGCCTTCTTGTGGTCGGCTTACCGTCGAGCAGGTCGAAATCGTCGACTTCAAACACGTTGGCGGCGTCGCCTCCGATCGCAAGAAGTTCAGCAGCACCAGGTCCACTGCCTGCAGAGGGACATGAAAGATATTTAATCGAGGCATCGATGATAGTTGGTAAGTTAGAGGTACAGGAGAACAGCTATCTATCGGTTCTGTGTGCGCTCGCTATGTTTGAGGAGGAACATCCACGAGTTAACTGTTTTCCTTTTTAATGTTTTCCAGAGTTTTGATGCTTGTGAGTTATGCGCTGTTAAAGTTGACAACTTGACTTGCCCAGTTACTAAGCGTATAATGTTTAACGAAATCGTAACTTTCTACGCGCCGGTCGAAGAAAGGGATCGCGCGACTCCGCGCATAAAAACTATTGAAAGCTATGTCCATCCATAAGTGGTCTTATACTTACCTACTCCAACAGCGAACACGATTATGCCCTCAGCCCTGGCGGCGTCTGCTGCTGCTGTGGTGTCGGCGGGGCTGTTGCTTTGGCCGTCGGTGATCACGATCATGATTGATGCGCTTGCAGGGTTAAGGCCTAGGAGCCGGGTGCCTTCAATGATGCCGATGGACGTGATCGTGCCTCCCCCAGCCTGGACGTCGGCATCGGAAAAATCGGTAAAGGCTTGGGCGTTGTCCAACATAGCGGACGAGACTAAAGAGCCTGCGTACTGAACGTAGGATGCTGTTCCCCCGTTGTCGAACAAGTTCCTGTCGGCGAAAGCGTTGACGGCGTCCACGGCGAAGTCCTGCTCCCGCTCAAATTCGGTCGCATTGATGCTGCCAGACCCATCGAGAACGACCGCGAGGTTCACCTTGCAGGGCAGAAGAAAAGCGTACATTGCACATACGTACTAGATTGTAATTTTTGCTTAGTGCGCTGTCGAGATATTTATATATATATATAGTGGACCATTTTGCTCAGTGGATTACACGGCCTACTAATACGTGTGGATCACCGTGTAGTGGATCACGGCCACTGTGGCCGACTGTAGTATGTAGTAGTCCGCCCGTTCCATGTTCATATAATATGCTTTGGGGTGCTGATTTGCACACACGCCAAATATATTCCGTGGCACTGCTGTACTCTACTCTACCGTGCAGTACTGTACTGTGGTGTACTATACCGCTGTAATAGTAACTATTGGTAATTAGGCGCGACTTCAAAAGTACCTGCAGTGTTCACATCTATTTGCGATACATGATGCTGGGCGAATACAGATTATTCTCTTTTGTGCTGAACCAACACGAACGAACATCGAACGTACGCGGTCGTATGTATCCGTGACGTTTGGGCTCTTTCAGGGCGCGGCGTGTCCAAACAGAATAAGAAATCAACATAGAATATACAAATGATATTACAATAAACTTGGCGCCTATTGGTCTCAGGCCCAATCGTATTCCCGTTGGTTTGGTAGGTTCCGAGAAAGTGAACGATTTACAACCCAAGACACAGCTGACGTGCACATTCCTAGTTTTTTTTTTATTAAACCCAATACCCAATGCCAAAATCAAAAAGTCGATGACGGGGAATCGAAAAGAAAATCGAAAACACGAACAGCACCAAATCAGGGCGTCCTACTCGTCAGCGAAGTCACGTCAAATTATCACACCAGGGCCGCTGTACACAGCATCCAGCCCACAGCTAGCACGGCAACACAGCCGCACAGATCCCCCCGTAAACAGCAAGCAGGCTAACTCAACACTACAGCCCCTACGTTCTCGGGCCTTTGTGTCCCGGGGTTCGAGTAGTTTTAAAGTGGATATAGTTTTGGGAAAACTAAGGATTATGCTCTCCAGAACGATGTCGGAAATTCTCTTGAATACGAAAAATCTGCACCTGACATGTTTAGTCCAACAGAAAGAGCTTCCCGTTGCAGCAGGTTCTACCACTACTATTACGGGGGTCCATAGTTAATGGGACCAAATTTTGTTCGTAAAAATAGGTAAATATAGAGGTTTTTGTGTGTACCATAGGTCCTATTAACTATGGACCCCCGTAATAGTGATGTACGACATCTACAGCAGAGCTTTTCTCCAGCAGCAAAACAGTAGCAGTACCAGTAGGAGTAGGACACACGAGGCCAGGGTCAGCGTCGCTGTACGCTCGGCTTGTCACTCTAACCCTTGAACCCTTGGTACACGTACTTACTCGATTTTGCCGTGTGTTGGTTGGTTCTGAACTCGAACTTGGGCATAGTATAAAGACGAAAAATCTGCACCTGACATGTTTTGTTCAACAGAGAGTGCTTCTCGTAGCAGGTGCCATCACTACTACCAAATCGACGATGTACGATTCTAGAGCAGAGCTACCAGCAGCAAAACAGCAGCAGCAGCAGCAGCGGTAAGGCTCATGAGGCCAGGGACATCGCCGCTGTACGCTCAGCTTGCGTCGGTTTACCCTTGGACCCTTTGTACATGTACTTGATGTTGTGTGTTTCCTGATTCTGCACTCATAATTTCAAGACATGGAATATAGAATCTAACATACATGTGTCCAACCGCGCTTCTCGTAGCAAGTGACACCACTACCACTGCTGTACAACATCTATTGCAGATCTTCTCCTGCTTCTCCGTCCCTTTATCAGTACGACGGTCGGCCGGACAATACTACCTCCAGCATTTCTTGGGGACGTGGCTCGAACGTTGCTGTAGACAGACGGGCACAGTCTGCCTACGGGTATTCTCAGGGTTAGCTTTCGTCAGGTAGAACAAAAACACATAAAAAACGTTGCCTGTGTTTTGTTCTCGTTGTTGGTTCCGTTTTTTGTTTCAACCATGTGGTTCCGCCATGTGCCTGCACACGCTGCCGCACCTAGCTCGATCAGCGGTAAACGACTTACCACCGCACCAGCACGAGAAACATTTTGTTGCGTGTATGTGTGCACAGATCCCGCGAGCATTGGTGCCGTGTTGGTTGAGCGCAGTGGTCAAACGTGGCCCAATTTTGTTTTTGTAATCACACACACAGAGAAACTCAAAGAAAGGCACACTACCCTCGCATGCGAGCCGTTATGAAGAGGCCTTTATTTCCTTGAAAAATCAAGAAAACGAAAGGCCTCGCGCCTCTATACAGTACTTTGGCTATACGGTGCACATTAGAACTTCGTAATATTCCGATAAAGAGAGCTCGTGTCGCTGACGCTAGGCCAGCAACGGGTCAACGTTCCGCTGACACTAGGTGGTGTCTAGGGGATGACAAATTCGCCGTAAAATGGCGGCCACCCCAAGGTCATAAAGACTCGAGCGGCACGAACCCGACCATCAGGTCTAGCGCTCAACTTCTGTTGACCCTACTACGACACCATCAGGAAGAATGCCGCAACTAACAGCAGCAGTATAGCCAGTTTACTCGATACTACCTACACAGCAGTAGGTTGGTAGCGAATCCGTTAAACACGAAAACATTTATATTAATACAGACCGATATGAAACCTCAAACACCCCGCAAACAAAACACGCTTTAAACGAAGTGTCACGCCAAGCTTTCGGGAATTGTTTTACAAAGGATTTCGCCAAGATTAAGCTATGTAGAATTCGTGGTTTCCGGGTACGGGTATGCAAATTTGTTTGTTACGGAACTCACCGAAGTTCCGGGTATTGTCGCACGCGCGAGCATGCATAACTTACACACGTTCCGGGGCATGGATGTCGCGCACCTCACAGGAATTCCGGGTACGGTTTGTGCCCTGGTCAATGCACGCCTCAAGGACACGAAACATCGACAGATTCATAGGTGAACCAAATGCCGGAATAGTATGTGATGTATGGCGCTTGGTGTAATGCATTAAGAACATCCCATTCTAGATATTTACACCAGTAAGTATATGTTGTGGTGTAAGACATACCTGGTAGCAGTTAGTTGTCCATAGTCGCGCAAATATCTGATGCATTTTCATTGGCTGATTGGCGTGATTGATATACTGCTACAAATTGTCCTACGAAAACGTGCGGTAGGTTCTATGTTTTTCCGAATGGGTTGCAAAAATAATATATTACCGTGGGAGGATGGTTTTAGGGGTCACGGGGAACAGGGATGAGAGAGGCCCCTTGACCTCAATACTCTACTAACGTGTATTCTAAAATACCGTGTACTCTACTACAACTTACATTGAGACTTCACCACACCATGTATCACTTCTAGAATCTTCTGTAGATAACGCGCCGCATGGCAAGGTCGAGCGGTGCACCACGCGGCGCACGAGTTGTCCCCACACGCTAGCGTGTCGATTGTACCACGTACAAGCATTTGTTCTCTCTGTGGTAGTAGACTGGAAGCAGATTTTCATGGTGGTGATGGGGAATTATGATTTTTGAGCATCGCGGTTTGCGTACCTTGCAAATAGGCTGGTATGGTACCACGCATATATGTAGACGTTGAGTGTTTTATTTCTTTTTTGGGGTTTTTTCCTGTCATGGCAAATAGATCTTGAATTGGGAGTTCTAGCATCTCAGCTCCCGTACCTGCTAGGCTGGTATCTACGACGCGTATGTATATGTACATTAAATGGGTGGCGAATTGTAAATTTCAGCATATCTGTTTGATGGAACATCACGTACGTCGCATGGTGAAATTCAGTAATTTACGCGTAGCTTTTTCCGGCGGAAAATTTCGCACGTTCATTTTCTCTTGTTTGTTTCAGCTTTTGAAGAAGGTATAAGAATCTGTAAGCAGGAACTTGCACGCTGATTCGAGTGGGGAGGCAAGACGGCAGCAGTATATACTACGTATATGCTAGTAATACTTCAATACTTTACATACTAGTGCTGTGCCCTGATGTAATCGAAAATCAACAGAGATCTTGTCATTGTTATACTGGACCAGCAAAAACAAGTGTATGGTGCTGTCACGTGTCCCTACGGTACTGCCCTCCCTGTGTTTTTTTTAATTCAATCCTTCGGGAGCGAAAGTGCTATCATCCAGGCCGAGAAGATCACCTGAGCCGGGGTCGGAGATCAGATTGGAATCGAAGGTCGCGGCGAAGGCATCCGTCTCAGATTTGTAGCGAGGGGGGGCATGATACACGCGTGCATATGGATGTACGTGCTTGGAGTCGAAACCCATGAATTTTCTGCGATGTTACTTCCGTAGTATCTTAGCTGGACTATCCAGCCCCCCCCCCCCCCCCCCCCGCGAATCTATAATATTCAGGAAACAGTAATGGATTTTTCTTTTGCTTGCCCGGGGCGTACATTGTTCTGTTCGAAGCTGGGTATTTATAGTTGGCTGGTCTGGTTGGAAGTAACTCGATTATGTTGTAACCCCCCCCCCCGCGGGGAAACCTTCACTCCGCACAAGGGGAATGATCGTATCACGTAGTGTTTATATGGTGAGGCACCCACGAGGCAATTACATGTTAACCCCATTGCTGTTTCTGGAAGTGGCCACACCTGAAATCAAATAATCCATTGATGCTGTTATCCGTATGCAAGAAAAAATGCGCCTCAAGCGGTTCTTAGTAGGATGCAGCTCACCCTTCAAGCGACTCGCCCAACACCTTGCGCTTCGCGCTTGGTGCAGGCCTGGTCGGTGAAAACCCGACGTGCTTCGTCTAGGCATTGTAGGGATGCGAGGGCCCATTATCATATGACTACGGACATACACGATAATAAGTTCACCCCCCTCGCCCCACCCCTCCCGGTCATGGAGTGTTTGGTTGGTACTGCTGCTGCTGTTATTGTGTTGGTGCGGAATGTACGGTGACGTACATAGGGAGGAGCTCTTAGGTTGGTACTACTGACTGGTCGTGCGCGTACGTATGCATTGTTTACTACTGCTTTAACTTTCACCGGCACGCAAAGTGCATTTTTAGTGTTCGGTTAAATAGGAAGACATATATGTTTGATAACCTACGAGTATACCGTCGAGAGTCGAGATAATCGGGTGTTACATACTGACTTGAAAGAGTAAGATATTTGGAATTTTCTTTTGTTTAAAAGTACCAAGCGCGACGTGTACACAGCCGGGAGGCAGTTGTGCGTGTGTGGTAGGCAAAAAAATGAACTCATACCCGTTTGAATACCGCGGACCAAGGTCCGTAGGTACGTCAGTAGAGTGTTGGGGAGATTGTTGAAACTTACGCGAGTACAGTATAGTTCAGAAAGTTGAATTGAATTTGAGTTTCAGGTTTATGGATGTATATTTGGTGTTTTCAAAGCAGGCAGGCGGCTGTTTAGAGGGTCTGGGAACTTCTGATGTGTTTGAATTAATAGCACTACTACTACTCGTAGTGCCACGACAACAACGGAACCTATCCGATGGATGCTTGTAGACCAACGACTATCGATAGTACATCATTGACGCTATATGATCAGGACAGTATGCCGCGAATGGGGAGGCTATGAGACATAGCAGCTGTTTATAGTCGCGCAAATACCTGGTGCATTTGGATTGATTGGCGGATTGGTGTGATATACGCAGCTACAAATTCTCCTAGGGGAACATGCGGTGGATTTCATGTTTTTCCGATTTCGTTGCATCAACAATTATATGGATGATTTTCCACGGTCACGGGGAAGAACGATGAGAAGCCTCTTGACCTCAGTACTCTACCCATGTGTATTCTACAACAGCGTGTAATCTACTCCAACTTCAATTGAGACTTCGAGACACCATCAGATCGTCTCTTCTTTTGCTCCCGCGCCTCATGGCACGGGGTCGACGAGTTGTCCTCACACGTAACCATTTTTTCGAAGTTCTTGTTTGTAATGTTGTTGTTGCGAGTAGGTTTTGCAGTCTGGGAGGTAGGATCTTTAGGGGTGATTTCCACTTGAAAACTGCGTAGCGCGGTCTGCCCATCGGAATTGTCGTCCGCAATTGAGCAGTTTCCCAGTTTTGATGCAACGCGACGCAGCGGCGTTCATAGCTAGTTTCGGCCCGTGTACGCTGCGGTTTGGGGTCAGGGTTAGAGTTAGGGTTAGGGTTAGAGCTAGAGCCGGGGGGTGGGCTGGGTCTTCAGTCTTCACCCGTACCTTGATCCTAACGCGAACAAAATACCTGAACAGGCTACCAACCTCATAATGCTACCTCCCACATTGTAAGGGGACCGCCAGTGTTGCTGCCTCGCACGGTCTCCGCGATAAGAATCGTTTCGACTTCCGAGAAAACGACTTCCACAATCCCAGGTCTACCACTCGATGGATGGGACTCACGTTGTACAAGAACTAAACATTGCAATATAGTACTGCGTACTAAAACTCGTAATATCTACCTGGAATTTTGCAAGCAAGAAAATCCCTTTAACCCCAGGAGCGAAGCAGTCTAGGAAAGCATCAAAACAAAGCCGGTCACATCCAGTCACACATAAATCTATATCTACTTTCGACTCAGGTTCCTACATCCTCGGAGTAAACCACAAACTGATGCCGGTCAGATACAGGCCCGGCTAAGGCGGAAGAAGCGAACCGGGTTCGAACCGGTACTCGAAACCTCGAAACAAAAGTATAAACAGGGGCTTCCTTTCGCTCTCCGGGGCGTTAAAAAACAAAACAAAGGTCGGTCATATCTATTTTAAGTAGTACTAGATCAAATTTACGGTACGATAGAGCAACCGAAAGTTTTACTTCATGTCTCAAACTACAGAAATTTCATTTGTTTTTGCGTAAAAAATATTCGCGAAGAAAGGGTACTTCAAACAACTCGGACACAAGCACACGTACTATTACGGAGGCCCGCAGTAAATAGGACCAAATATTGTTGGTGAAAAAAGGAAAATATATAGGTTTTTATGAATATCAAAGGTCCTATTAACTATGGACCCCCGTGATAAATATCAATAACAATAATGATATTCACACGTACACGAAAACGGCACATGTTGTTGAGTCCCACAAATGAGACTTCCTGGTAGCATCCGGGAAACAAAATGCAGTACGCCAGGTTCTTCGGCAGATTGCTTGTGAGCGAAGGCGGTGGGGGGGGGGGGCGGGGGTCGAGTGTACTTCGGAGTAGTTAGATTTGTGTTTTTTCGTTTTCGGTTTGTGTGACTGACGAGACTTGACGTCATAATGCGAACGAACCTGGGCACTCCCGAGGTTACCTCCGAATTACCTACCGGACACCCGGCTATTGTGACAAACGCATACCCGTACCACGGGTACATATGTTACTGATCCTCCGCGTACGGGTATGGATGACGGATATAACTCACAGAAGTTCCGGTTACCGGTATGGAAGTCTTATAAGACTCACACAAGTGCCAGGCAGGTATATAAGTATTGTACCAGTACCCGAGGTATTGTGGCTGGAGCAATGTAAGTTCAGGGTCCGGGTATGAATGCTGTACAAATCAAGCAGAAGTTCCCGGTACAAGTAAAAACTGAAAAAATACCCTGGACATGGTTCTGTACGTATCCTACAGAACACAACCTTGATGTTCTTGATATCACAGGTCAGGTTGGTGTGTTCCTTTAGAACTTCCGAACACAAGTGATTTCGGTTGAACAAGAATCTATCTTTTGAGGGATAAGTGCACTTTGACGGTAAGAACTACCATTCAAGCCTAAGCCTTCGTTCTGTCACTCACCGTATTTGCCGCTATCGACGTCTGTCCTTCCAGAGTGAATGTCAGGGTAGCATCGGCACAGGGACACGACGAGAGCTCCGTCATGTTGACCTGCACGCAGGATCCTTGACCCCTCACAACGGCCACGGCAAGTGCGCTCAGTGCACACACTAAATAAATCTTAAACATCGCCATCGTGATGCACAGCAGTCCCTTGGCTCGTCCAGGCGCGGTCCCTGTTCATTTAGGAAGGAAACCATGTTTGGTTCTGCATGTTTTGAGCGGAGTTGACTACGTGTCCATAGTTGGGTTTTGTTGACACAGTCACAAATCCAATGCGAGCACTGATGATATGCGTACCACCAGTACATATTTTCGTATACACACAACGAAATATCTCCGTGGCGTAGTTTCGTGACCGCAGAACTTGCACCTCTCTAGGATTGAAGAATCGGCACGGACACTGGTTGTGCAGGATATCGACGGGTAGAAGGAACGATTTGTTGTGACGAACATACACATACAACGCATGCAGGTACAAATGACTACCTAATGACCGACGTGCGTCTGGCCTATACGCTACCTGTGCACCGATTTGTCTTGCGCTATTTCGTGACGGGCTGCCTTCTCGAAAACCCAGGTCATCCCTGATCTTGAACCACAACCGAACAAATGCCATGCATCTGTTTGTCCGAAGCTACCGTGCGACACCTGAAACAAACGCAGCAAGAAACACACGAGACCTGGCTCTGCCACCGCGGTCATCTTATCTACTTTGTGCGTACTATCGTGGAACCACTGTTACTCTACAGAAACAGGGAGACTCTATTGCTTAGGCAACTCCATCTTCAAAGTATTACCCTCTTCGTGTAGGTCTCTTCGATGGAGCTTGGAGAATATTGGCGCTCTTTCTCAGGAGAACGACTTGGAAGCTATACACACAACTAGTGGCAGAGTGTTACGATAAAAATGACTGGTGTGTGGTACCGGATGTACACCGCGAGTGCAATGTTGGGTCTCTTTAACAACAACAGTGCACATCCCTCAACGTTTCCTGTCGGCTTACCTGGGATGAAAACTAAGGAGAAGCTGGCCAGGGGGAGCAGGGCAGAAGACGGAAGTGAGAGAGTAGGGGCGTGGTGTGTTGACCACCAAAACGCACTCGTCGACTTTCGAAACGATGTGCCAAACGGTATCAGAGAAGCTTCCAAGAAGCCGAAGAGTTAAACGCAGGAAGATAGGGGTGTACTTTGTGCAGGCGAAGGCACTGACGAAAGGATGACTTCCGTGCCAGACATTTTGTATTTTCGGCCGTTCCGAAGGTTCGAGAGGTCTCGGCAAAATATGTACCAGGTGCGTACGTGTTTTTGTGTCGCATGTACTGCTGTTTCAAGGGGTGTACCTGGTACAGACTATTCATGTTTGTTCTCGCGTATCGTAGACTGTTTTCGGCCCGACGTCTAGCCTCGGTGGCACTATTTTCCCGAGATTCGGAGCGTGTTGTTGTTAGTATCCTCATCTTACTCAAAATCATTGCGATAACTATTACGGGGGTCCATAGTTAACGGGACCAAATTTGTTAGTAAAAATAGGTAAATATATAGGTTTTTATGTATACCATAGGTCCTGTTAACTATGGACCCCCGTAATAGTCGAAATAGCCAACTTTAGTAATACAGATCATAAACGATATTTTTCGAGGGATACTTTGAAGCCAGTTGAAAAAATCAAGAACATGGCACACAGGACAAATACACGCACAATGTTGAAATCGTACATAAAAAGTTGTCTGTCAACTGATTTTTGTTTTAAAGAAATCAGAAAAAACTTAAACCGTTATTGATGCCAATGATTTCGACGATACCACCTGTTTGATCGTTATCTGATAGAATGGGCTGTCTGTGTGTATTCTACGCATTAACCCGTTCTTTCTACCTGTTGGCATCCAGCACACAACCAGTGTCCGTGTCGATTCTTCAATCCTAGAAGATATACAAGTTCTGTGGTCACAAGGCTACGCCACAGAGACACTACGTTGCCACGTATGCAGTAAGCACAGCGGGCAATGCAATGCCATGTCATCATTCTGGATACGACAAGCACGACATTCACATTGCATGCAATAGAGAACCGAAACGAAAAAAATACAAAATACAAAAACAAAGAAGAGAAATCGAAAGAGAAAAAGAAACAAGAAAAAATATGAAAGAAACAAACTGTCGTACCCCCCCCGCAGGGACGTGTCAGACACTTGAAACGAACGAGCTGGAAAAAAAAAGAGAGAGAAAAAAAAACACCGCTACTCGTCTTAAACAGAGTAAACGATTAAGCACCAAGGGAAAAAAACAGGCCAACCAAAGAACAAAGCATTCTCCGGTCGGCGGCAGCAGTTTATGGTACAAATAGCATACGTAGCCAGGTTATCTCTGCTCTAATAGTCCGCCTGGCACCTTGCTACCCTGTCTGCCGCCTCGGTCCTGCAATCGTCAACTATGCCCGGCCCCTCGTCGACAGACAAAACGAAACTAGCAACGCAGGCTCGATATCCACCCACGCCACACGACTCCTTCAGTAAGGCTTTTCAATAGAAGAAAGGAAGACAAATAAATAAAATGGAAAGCACACAGGCTCAGCGCAAGAATTAAATATAAACAAAAGGAAGACAAGGAAGACCACGTTCAGAGCAGCTGCACCAGTTGGTGACACGGATAGTATAGGCATGTTCTACTTCCTAGTCTGCCCGGTGCCTTGCTACCCTGTCGGCCATCTCCCCCCTACTTTCGTCCCCTGCAGTTTCCCTTCTATTCCTGCCCCCCCCCCCCTCTCCGCATTCCCTTGGTCGGGTTTTCTGCCACTCCTCCTGTTGCCCCCCCTCCCGCCATTCCCTTGGACACTAACCACGACACACGTGCGGCGCTTCCTAGTAAGCTCAGCCTCAGCCCTGTTTCACCTCATCATGAACCGTTCGGCTGCTTCAAAGATCCCCCGGTACTACTTCCCCGCCATTTTTTCCGCAGTGGACCACAGAGCAGTCTCAACTTCAAACACCACGGGGGTAAGTTCTGTTAACCCTTCGGTGGCTCGGAACTCCCTAAGGTCTTTGATTATGCACCTATGCCAGGTCTTAAACGCTTCGCCAGGTCTCGGGTTTTCCCAACAAACCATCGTGCCGAACAATACCCGACTGGGTAGTCGCTCCTTGCTTTACCGTGCCACACCTCCCGCAAAGAAGAGATGCCGTTTGCGAATGGTCGTTTCGATGCTCTCGCAACGTGTCGTCTTGAGGGCCTTCGCGTACAAGAGGGTGGTATGGTCGGTAGGAAGCCAGCACTGGAAGCCACTGACTCGCAACAGGAATTGGTGGTGAGATGTTCCAAGCTTGGCAAAGTCTTGCGCTCTGAGGGTCCAGTTTACACACCTACACAGCAGGGTCTCAATCACCTCGGCCTTCAGTACTCGGACTAGCGGGCTAAGGGGGGCGGTCGTCCTATCATACAGCTCCGGGACGAACGGTTTGAGGCATGCTCGCATAAGACAGATTCGGCGGTCGATTTCGAGCCAGAGGTTACCGTTTTCGTGGATAATGCCGCCTAGGTATAAGAACTGGACCGTCTGCTCATACCTCTGTCCTGCTACCTCGACCACGAGCGGTGGCACGAGGGTTGTCTGGTCTGGTATTTAAAGCAGCATTGTCTCTGTTATCGTTTCCGACACCGTGAGGCCTTCTGCTTCGAAGAGAGTCACAACGACTGTAATATTTTTTCGCGGGCCCTTCAGCCGACATCGAGACAATTCTTGCGTCATTGGCGTACAACATATCCCATACAACCCTTCACACGCACGCCATCGGCTCTTGCATTTCTGTTCCAACTACTCCAGCATGACTGAGTTGGACCAAATCCCCCACGATGGCTTCGTCATGGCTGAAGCGTATTAGCACGACGCGTAACGAGGCAGCGAAGAATACCTTGAACAGTACCGATGATAGTACACAGCCTTGCCGCAGCCCCTGCGTGACATCAAACTATTCCGAGTGCTCGCCGTCATCCGTACGCACGCGACCCGCATGCCATCGTGGAAATCTCGGATAGTTCTCAGCATCTTGGTTGGTACGCCCAAAGCGTGTGATTGCCTCCCATAACAGCTCTCGGTCGACAGAGTCGTACACTTTCTTCAGATCGACAAAGCACAAGTACAGGGGGATTTTCCCCTGTCGTCCAAGCTCTTGCAACCGGCGCACGACGACAACATATCAATCGTTGATAGTGCAGGGCGGAAGGCGCGATGTTATTTCTGGAGTAATTGATCGGTCTCGCAGTAGGTCCTGAGGCGGGACGAGACGATTGTCAATCGAGTTATTTCAGTAGCGTGACTGAAATTGATCAACAAGAGAAAGTGCTTTCCAACGGACAAAACAATTTTGGTATCAATACAATTTAGATAGGAGCCGAGTAATCGATATTAAATTTCCTATATGTGGGGCTGGTTGAATTTCGAGTGCAATCGAACGAGAAAAAGGATAAGTTCAGTCACCCCCCTGACCTGGCGAGATCAACACAACCACTACACGACGATATTAATATTTCGCAAAGCAATCGCAGGCTATCGGCTGAAATAACTCGACAGGTATATTTTTCGTAAAATATTTATATCTATATATATATACCTTTGAGGTCGAAACATTTAATAATCTCGTCAGCTCTTTCCGGGCCGAGTCCCTTGCTATGAACTACTAGATACAATCTGCAGCACTAGGAACACATCATTGAAACTCTTGTTTGACTCGCAACGACCCATGCTTCAAGGACGACAATGCGTTGTCGTTGAAGATCGAACATGCAAACAACTTGTTCCTGGTCACCGCCTTACCCAGTGTACCGCGTGCATCGTCAACTCGAACTACCTTACTAACCTTGTCCCAAACCTCCGCAGCCAACCCCTCACCATGACATATGAGTACCAGAATCTATTAAAATTGGGGCACACATCACGAACCACCATTATTGTTCTGCTCAGAAGGACCTATCTATACTCCAAGACGATAAAGCATTCCCGCACAGGCCTTGCGCACTAGACCACGTACGTATAAGTTCACTTCGAATCATCGACTATAGTCTGCAATCTCGGGGTCGAACCACTCACCTTGTACTGCTATACAGTAGCGAATGTTATTACGGGAGTACATAGTTAATAGGACCTATGGTATACATAAAAACCTATATATTTACCTATTTTTACTGACAAAATTTGGTCCCGTTAACTATGGACCCCCGTAATAGTAAGAGCACAGCATCACCATTATTTAGCATTCAAGGACCTACACTATGGGAACGGTCAAAAGCGCTTAAATGGGGCACATGAACACTTTAGTTGTACGGGAGTTCGACCCTCAGCGGGACCGCTATGCCGTTCTAGTAGGGTGCTTGATAAAGTTTTGTAAGCAAAATCATGTGTTTGATGTGTTTCTGTAAATAACATTCATTGAGACTGTGATGTAACTACACGTTGGAAGGGGTTTCTCCCCGGAGGTAGTGGTTGAGGTTGGTGTAGATGCTCCATCGCCAAAAGTGTATATTATCTTTGTTACAAAGCTCTGTTACACTATCAATATTTCAGTCGAGAGCATGTGGTTGGCTTGCGGTTCATTCGTAACGTCGTGCAAATGCAGATAGCTATGATGTTGATCTCGGCGGTTCTGAGGGGTGACCGGGTCTGCCTGAAGTTTGCTCGTGCGACTTTACTCCTAATCCAAGAAGCCCCACTTATTTGTTCAAATGGCTCTTCCACTAAACCGGTGCATACCCAACAATGGATAATTATCTCCGATCCACAGCTGTAACGTAGCTCTTCCGAAATTAATCGGGCTCTATGACCAGTACAATAACATCTGGTACAAGAATACGTATCCAACCCCCCTTAAAAACGTTTTCCGGTCTTGCGGTAGACCACTAACGCTCTGGAGAATTGTGTCAGTAACATGAATATTGCACACGGGTATGCGGTACGAGTATAGCAGCACTGTAGTAGCTGGGTAACCTATACCTACCAGTACAGTAGTACAGTTAGTAGTACTTCTGCTGAATAAAGTACCTGGTATTATATTTAATACCAGGTACCAGGTATAATATGACATGGGCTATTAGTCTATGCCGTGTACCCTTTTTACACATATCTATCAACTATTATGACATCGACTATTAAAGTCTACACCGTGTACCCTTTTTATACATATAAAAACACTCCGACCGCCACTTATAGGAATCGCTGTTTTAATATCCTGGAAAGTGAGACCCCGCGGGGCTCTCAGGGTGGCCACGGTCACACTGCTGCTTCGACTGTTACGTAAGAGTTCGAAACGTTCGGGACATTTTCGACGAGTCTTTGGGGTATACTCGTAATAGTACCAGGTGCGTTTGTACTAATTAGAAAAATATTGTCAACTGTTGTTCCTCTCTTTTTTTGTGGTGACTTGTGTGTTGTGCGTGTCTTGTTAATAGTGGGCTGAAACTCCTTTATCTGTGACCCTTTCCGTCTGAATGTGTTTTGTTCACCTGTACCGCAGTACTTTGTGCGCAGGTGTGCCCTGTTCTTAGTTTTAGGTAACGCAACGACATGATGTGTGATAGTCAAGGTATACCAACAATAATGAGGTCTGAAAAATAACCCATTGAGGGTTATAGGCGAGACCTGCCGAGAGCACGATCGTGCGGCACGAATCAGGTGATAACGGGCACAACTCCTCACGCATATATAATACTACTACTACTGTAGCACATTTGAGCCACTTACAGAGGAGGAAAACAATAGAAGCAATTTCCATGGGTGGTGCGAACCTTTGGGCCTTTCCATATCCTGCACCTTGGCCCGAGTCGGATATGGTCCGTTTTGCTTCCATCCACAAAGCGCCCAAATGAAATCAGCCTTCCGGAGAAGCCGCGTGGGACCCAACAGCCACCCTGGTCCCCTGTAGGCAGCAGCAGCGGTCGCCCACAGCCGCGGAATACGATCCCGTTTACCACCTTTTTTGCTTCTATCCGAGAATCGCACAAATGAAGTTAGACCCTGTACCTTCACCCGCGTTTTTCAGCCTATCTATATCGTAGTCGAGTACCGTCACGACTCGGAACCAAACAATACTCCTGGAATCATGTTTCTCTGTAAATCCTTGATGCAAGCCCATACAATATATATGTACACCGCTTGTAATGTATAACGTTATATTGGCCTTGCATGCACGTGCATGAATCTGTCATGTTAGTCCAAGCAAGTGCATGCAAGGCTCATATTCAGATGTTTGCTTCGCCGGACACAGCGGCCTTGAGTATGGTGTCGAAGAACGAAATGCCCGAAAGCAGGGGTGTACGTTGCGGCGTGCATGTTCTGTTTTAGATTATTGTGCCGTA
Organism: Macrocystis pyrifera; assembly: GCA_031763025.1. Classification (NCBI taxonomy): domain Eukaryota; class Phaeophyceae; order Laminariales; family Laminariaceae; genus Macrocystis; species Macrocystis pyrifera. The sequence continues at coordinate 2,086,341 of JASSKH010000004.1, read as the reverse complement.
ATTAAGTTATGTCTCCCATCTCCGGATAGAAACAAGCTTCCATCAGATTCTTCTGTAGTAGAAGCAAAGTAGATTCAATGTTGCAAACGTGCGTGGCACCAGTGAGAAAAATTGCGACGAGTAATGTGCACTACCTCGATAACCGATCACTACTAGTCTGTGAACTCCAAGGACTCCAACATTATTTTTTATTTTTGCGGCCACGGTACTACGGAATGATACCCGAAAATATATCATCATTCGCTTTTTTTTCGCTGTTCCATCCGTCTTCCTGAGCTAGCCAAGCTGGTGGAAGCCGCCCGTGGAGCGGAGCGACTTGTTATGTCGTATCCAAAACGTGTTGAATGCTTCTACTACTGCTGTAGTACCTTGACACTTGGCCATGGTATTACTGAGCATAAATAAGGTATACGCGTGCAGTGCAGGTATTTTGTTTGCGCGATTTCCCGTCGTAAAGAACTAGCCCGCCAAGGATTTGAATTTCCAAATCGCACGCGAAGGAGTTCGACAAGAGCTGAAACTTGTATGTAGTGTACCAGCGGGACCCCTGCGTGCCCCGCAGCCGAGATCACGGGAGAACACCGGTGGCCGGAAAACTAGATTTTGCCGATATGCGCCAAAATAGCATTTTGTACATCGACAGATATACACATCGCATATAATATTGTTCGTTATAAAGGACATTAATACACATCGTATATATTCTCGTGCTTGTTATAAAGGGTTGTTCGAGGGTCCGGTTCGTATAGGCAAACATGGTGTAATGTACATGAGATATAGTCGTTTGTGTCTACAGTACTAAAGAGCACACGTTTGAGACCCTAGGTCGCTGGCGCTGCCCCGTCCCCTAAAATATCTCCGAGAAGAACAGATCATCGCTGTACACTGGGAGCATATAGGTTACCGGGGAGGATGGCATATGGGACATAGGCCATTTCTACTGGAAGACTGATTTCATATCTGGAGGTGTGGGTTGCAACACCTTCACAGGCGTGTTTTGCCCCGGAAATCATCGAATCTGTCCTACTATTTCCGAACTCCCACCAGATATTTTGCGAGAGCCACCCAACTACGTTGTTTACATTTTTCTCCGGGGTAGTGTAAAATGTTGTCGATACAGCTCTATTTTCTCCCAACCATAAAAAGAAGAGCTTTTCCATGCCTCTGATGCAACCGATCTCCCGCACCTTTACAAGAATGTCCATTTCGTCACCAAATGGAAAGCGCAGCCCCCTTCCAAGCAAACAGAGACCTCCGCATGGACATCATCATCGAGGCGGGAGGACGCCGACATGCTACGACATCAGAGTATCGCAATAAAGCGATACTCCTCGACGTCACGTATGCGGATGCCCAAGCGGGGATCCACATGCGGGCATACAACGCTACCGAGACGCATCAGCTGCCTCCATGTCTGAGGCGCGCAAGCATAGTCACTACGCTCGTCCGGGACGAGTGTCATTCGACGAGCGCAACTACAAACTCGCCACCCTCGTGGTGGAAAGCTTCGGGCGCCTCGGAAAGGAAGGGCAGCTATCTAATTGATCAGGTAGTGGCAAGTATAGTGAAATGGACGCCCTGGCGCGGAAAGGCGTCTGCAAAGAACGTCTCTTTCAGATAATCTCGGTGACCACCCAGGTCGCGGTTTCAAGCAGAGTACCTATGTGTAAACGAGCCCTGAGGGACCGCCAGGCCGCTAGGGGAAAGGAGGAAGAAGCCGGAGGAATGCGGCCAATAACCTGGAGATGGAACGTTGGTGAGGATATGGATATGCTATACCGACAGCTAAAATTAAATGATGTGGGGTATGGAATTTGGGAAACAGCTGGCATAGAAGCGTTTGAGCGGTAGTACTGATTTACGGAAGGATATTCGGTTTATGTCGGGACGGCATCTACGCTACATTGTCGGAACACAAGCATAATAATAATATAAAACGTCCATGTATATCTGGAATCTCTTCCAGGTATTATTGTCCGAAAGTGACAACATCGTCATAACTCTGAACGACTCCCCTGGAGAAAAGAAGCTTGGGTCAGGGTACCTTCCACCAAATAGTCGTAAGCACTCTGAGAAGCGCGAGCCCGGTTCGGTCGAACTCCATGTCAAATCCACGTGAAGTAACGTACCAACAGAGGAAATTGGTTCGGTTTCCATGTACGGCCTCACTCGTTCGACCTAGAACAACAGATGAGCAAATCCCAGGAGTAACGATCATGGTACAGGGTGCTGAAGCTTGCCGACGCGTTCATGTGCAAAAGCTCATCTATACGCAGGGGTATTTATTTGAGGATGATATCTGCTTTTTTCAGGTTCTACCACTTGTTGCACTGACAAAACCGAGACAATGACCCACCCGCCGTCTTCTTTCGCAAATAGATGATGATGCTCAAACATAAAAGTGGAAATTGGTTTTCACCTGTATTTTTTAACTAATGGTATCCTTCGACCAACGTTTTCGGTAACGATTCCAAATGGTCAAACTCAATGTAAATAATCCCGCACACCCCGGTGGCTTTGTAGGTGGTACACGAGCCTATCAATATCAATTTCGTGAGGTCGAGTCTCACCGAGTGCATATTCGTACGGACTTGTTCTTGCAAAAAGTTGATTAGCGAAAAGCACGAGAGCGTGAGTTAGCTGTACATTCGATGAAAATCGACGAGCAGTGGGAATGCTGAACCCTATGCGTGATAAAAACTAAAGGCACGTACCGGGGGGGAAAAGAGACGAAACATGTGACCACGGCTTGTCCAGAAGATCGTTGAGGGTAAATCCTCCTACTAATTAGGCTGGAAAGTAAAAGTGATGGTTAAAATTAAATAGTATAAAAAGAAACTCACAAAACAACGTTCCGGGCATAATAATCAAAATCTGCTCCCGGGCAAACGCAAGCATATGCTATAGATGCATCATTCAATTTGTTGCGGGATACAATATACAGCAGTTGTGATGAGATGTTGTTTGTACTGCGCGAAAAAAACAACGCCATAAAAAAAACTCGATGGGCCCGAAACACAAACTGCATGATCGTCGTGTTGCTTATTTATAACGATCATGTTACTATGCCACTTGTTTATGTAAAGTGTACATCAAAACTGGTAATTTTCCCGATTCAAAAAACAAATTGGCCGAGTACGTAGCCTATCAATAGCATAACACAATCATGGTACGACTTGAAGGTTGTAAGATGTCCGTCTTTGGTATCGCTGCAAAATGTTTCATTTTGAATTTCGTGGATACAATGTTAAATTCTGAGCTTGGGAGATGTCGTGACAATCATCATACGATAAGGATTCGCTATCGTAACGCCAGTTCTTATGCAGTCGGAAGCACGGATTGAAAAGGCCGGTTTCCGATCGGAGAAAAAAAATGGCGTTTTTATCCAAATGAAAAAGCGCCTTTCCAATCCAAAATGTTTCGACTATGATTTCCAGCTGAATCAAAGAGTCGACAAAACTGAGATTTTCGATCTAACTCGCCAGTCTGATTCATGCATCGGAAAAATTAAAACGTCCCGCCGCATACTCGTACGAGTATCATAACCCACACAACAACACGGCATACCACACGACCCCGCACCACAACATCGGCGACGATGGCTTGGCTGCTGTCACTTGTGTTGCTGCGGGGCGCGAGTCAGCGTGGTACATCATTGTCTACGGCCGTCAGCAGCACGTGGCAGCACCCGACGCCCGCGGCGTGCGGTATCGATGATCGGTAGCTTTGGTAACTCTCGAAGAAATCCAGCGATACGATGGCCTCGAGGAAAAGATGGAGGAGAACGTCCGGCGTGTCAAGCCCACACGCTGCTCGAGGAAGAAGCGAGAAATGAGCATGTCTGTGTGGTTGGGTGCAGCTGCTGAAAGATGAAGACCTCTCTGACCCCACGAGCAATATGGCGAAGCAGGTTAGAACCTACTTCCCTACCCCTTTTCTTGTGCTTATTAATAGTCAATATATGAAAAGTCACTCCCTTACATCAAACGTCTCCAGAAAACACACACAGAAACTGTACATTCGATCCGACGGACGACAAGAAGAATAGCAATTGACAATCAAGTCAGAAACATAACCGATCGGAGACCGGCCTTTCCAATCCTAGTTTTTGACTTCAAAACAATGGCTCCACTATTTTTTAAAATCATGCCACCACCGAGGAGAAATCAGAAACACACAGGTGAAAAAACAAATATATAATTTCCACTCGGGGCATCGTCAAAAATTTCAGTCGGCGAATGTTTGTCTTGATTCTTTCCGCGACAATCGATAGACACTCCCCCCAAAATGAAACGATTTCGTCAAATGAGTACCCATGTACCTAAGGAGACTTGTATCGTTCTCACACATTTTTATTGTTGGCTTGTTAATGGTTATACAAGGGGCGAGGACGGGACGTGGCGCATCTTACTAGTAACGTATAAATCTCGGGTGTTATCACGCATGTCGAACCTGTTGTTAAAAGCACGAGCTTTTGCCTGATATACGCCGATTCCCTCTAGTACCACCTGTATCTTGCCTGCATTGCCAGTACGCCGCATTGTTTTGGCACGCGTGACACAGCGGCCTTACTCCACGCTTGCCCAAGAAGACTACACGCGAGCAGCTAACTTTGCCCACGCACTGATTTGTTTGAATGCTCTGAACTAGTGATTTGTTTGAACGCTCTGAACTAGTTCGGCAGCACTGCAGTCACTCCCTAGTCGGTTCTCTCGATGAGAATACCTGAGAATGGAGCCTTTAATTTTAAACAGCCTTCCCCATGCATACGACATGCCATCGTGAGACAACTTGTATATATAGATAGTTGGGCACCCCACGCTTGGGTCGTAGCTAACAGTTCAAGCCCAAAGACAATCATTTAGCTACATTCATTGAAGACGGCAGTGTTTTACTCTGCTATATACATAAAGATACTGGACCGTTTTTTTCTTTTCCATGAAAACCATGACACGCTGGACTTGCTAAACACGCCCCACGAGCTGTCGACTATACTTGATGCAAACGACCCTCGCCTTGACGCTGGTGGAAAAGTAAAATCCGGGTACATGATATGTAGCATCTACTGGTATAAAATAGTACGACTGGAAACCCCGCCTGACGCTCGAGGCAGTGGACATCTACGTCGTTCTCTCGATCGTTGTGAAATGGAAAGACGCTATTCCATTCTACACCCTCACGCATTATTGCATTTTCCGTCCGAATGGTGTGACCTAAGAACACATAGTCCATCCGATCTAACCACAGACGCAGACGTTTTGCCCGTCCACACGTTTTGGGTTTTTGACAATCGATCGTAGCCTAAGGGACTCTGCCCGCTAAGCGTTGAAACACAGAGATGCACTTTCTTGCTGTCGACAGTGCTCGTGGCCGATCGCACGTTGGCAACCACCGTCCATTTGAACAAACAAATAAACCAGAACGGGCCATACAGTCACTGCATTGTGGAGTGTTGACTGGCGAAATGCGTTGGGTTCTCAGTAGCCCCTGCGGTTGTTGGATTGGTAGATGCTCATGCAGCCGACGCCCCCGCATGCCCTGGAACAGTCTCCAGCACACTCGTAGTCGCACACGCCTCCTTTCCTAGTAGGCTTGGAGCTACCGCAGTGGCATTCTGGAAGTAAGGCCAATTTAAAAACGAAACCATTGCAGCAGCAGTTGTTTGGGTCAAGCAGGAACATATTTGACAGGCCACGTTACAACATAGTCCGTCGCTCTGATGTGACGTCGATTGCTCTGATGAGACCAGTGGTCTTGATGATGCATCGCGCGGGAAATGTGTTACGAATCAACCCTCCAACGGACAGGGTGGACCGTAACTGGACCAAGTCCGGCGGGAAGGCCTCATAGCCTCGGTTTTCGTTAGTGGGTGAGCTCGCGCAAGTCCCACACTACCAGGAAGGGGTGACTCTCCCGGGTGGCTATTTCCACCGTACCTAATCCTCTCGTGGGTCAGGTCGGATCAACGTGCCCAAACGCCAGTGGTAGCAACAGGAGCCAGGTTTGATGTTGCAACGAGAGCTATCGGCTAAATTGACACACGACACGAAATTGGAACGTGGAAGAGTGGTGAGCTTAAGTGTCTTTTGTACCAATCCGCCGGAGGCTAAAAAGAGAAAAAAAACAAAACAAAAAGAAGAGACCTTCCTATTCTGGCCCCGTTATCGTATGTCACATTCCAAGTAGGGTTGAGGGCACGCTTCTCAATTTATAATTGCGTGTTGGCGAACGCATCTTATAGTGCAGCTTATAGTAATTTCAACCAGCCACCGACGGCATTTCCTACTAATTTCAAGCCACGCGTGTGTTCGGATGTACGACTGACTGGGAGTAAGCAATTTACAACCACACCCAATGTACCTGAACCGTATGCCGTACGAAGTACTCCCAGCCCGAAGAATTGCAGCTGTCGGCGCACATCTGAAGGAGCGATGGGTGGGCAAGAAGTGCAATTAAATCAACTTATTGTTGTACATGTTGCGGCCTTTACTTTCATTTGCATATCCATACCTGGTAAGATAGTGTGTTTTTTGGCGCTCACGAGCATCACGACGCGCCACTGGCTGTCACGAATAATCCAAGGCAAAGTTGGTTTCTCACCTGCGTCGTCACATGGCCCGAACTGGTCATGGGACCATTCAGACGTGTGTGGCGCGAGTCGTCTACGTAGCAGCCAAGGTACGTGGAGTGCTTCGCCTTTCCTTTCCGGAGGCGCTTGCCACGTTTGGGACGCTTTCTGTTCTTCTTGGTCGGGCTTGGAGTAGGGGACGGGATGGGGGTCGTTGTGGGAGCTGGAGTTGGAGCAGGGCAGAAATCTTTGCCGACCACCAAGCCGGTCAGAAAGGCTAGGTCGGGAGAGTTGCCCTGGTCGTCGATGTAGTCCGTGGGTACGACGACGCTGCCGCCGGGAACCTCGCCGCACACGTCTAGAATGACGTCGAAGTTCGTGGGTGTGGATTCCAGGTCGACCGCGGAAAAGGTGACGGTGCTTCCGGAGGTGGATCCCGAGGAGGTCGAGTCGACCAGCACGTTATACTCGATGGTCACCATGGCCCCGGTTGATGGGCATGGTATTACGATGCCTCCGCTTGACGAGAGGATGTTTGCCGAGGCCACTGGAAATCGCGTAGCATGGGAGTTGTGCAGGCGTAGAGAGGAAGGGACTTTCTGGGATTTTAACAACGGAATTGCTTCGATCTTGATGCAAGTATATTAAAGTGTACTTTGCTACAACTTTAATTGACACTTCGTCACACCATCTCTTCTTTAGCTCCCGCGCCTCATGGCAAGGTCAAGCTGTGCACCACCCGGGCACGAGTTGTCCCCACACGCTAGCGTGTCGATTGAGTTTGTTCTGTCTGGTTGTAGACTAGAAGCAGAATTTTTAACAAGGCGCACGAAGCGCTACGCGTGAGCCTTCCAAGGGAAAATAATCCTCTTCATAACGGCTTGGTTTTCCCCTGTCTGTCTTGGTGATATGCCGTGGTCCCGGCGTTCGTGCATGGTTGGGTGCCTTGCTATGAGTTTCTCTGTATGTGTGTGTGATCAATATTTTTTTGGGCCACCTTTGATCACCGCGCTCAACGCGCACGGCACCAATTCCAGTCCCGCCGGGATGTGTGCACGCACACACACAAACGAAACCTTCTCGTGCTGGTGCGGTTGTAAGTCGTTCACAGTTGGTCGAGCTAGGTGCGGCAACGTGTGTAGGCACATGGTTGTGCTGGGTCATGTTGAAAAAACACAGAACCAACAATAACTGAAAAACATTAAAACGGTTATTGACTTTTTGAGTTCTACTCAACCAACTCTACGAGTACTCATAGGCAGATTGTTCCTGTCCACAGCAACGAGCGTTCGGGCCATGTCTCCTAGACATGCTGCAGGTGGTATGGTCAGGCCCACCCTCTTACTGGTGAGGGGACGGAGAAGCAGAACGAGATCTGCTGTAGTTGCTGTACAGCAATAGTAGTGGCAGCACTGCTAGAAGCTCTGTTGGTCACGTCAGTCAAGTTGTAAATTTTTCGTCTTCAAATTGTGAGTGCGGAACCAGGGAACACATATACGAACGGTTTACACACAGGCCGAGCTAACAGCGACGCTGACCTGGGCCTCGTGTGTCCTACTGCTGCTGCTGCTGCTGCTGCTGCTGCTGTTTTGCTGCTGCAGAAGCTCAGCTGTAGATTTCGTAATCAGTAGTAGTAGCGGTGGCACCTGCTACCTGCTACGAGAAGTTCTCTCTCTTGGACGGAGCGTGTCGGGTGCAGATATTCCTATTCAACTTACGATGAATTTCGAGTTTGGAACCAACACAGAGGACAAACTCGAGTACGTGTACAAAGGGTTCAAGGGTTCGATTGACAAGCCGAGCGTACAGCGACGCTGACCCTGGCCTCGTTTGTCCTACTATGACGGGGGTCCATAGTTAACAGGACCAAATATTGTTAGTAAAACAAGGTAAATATATAGGTTTTTATGTATGCCATAGGTCCTGGTAACTATAGACCCCCGTATTACTACTGTTGCTGTTTTCCTGCTGGAGCAGCACTGCTGTAGATGTCGTATACGTCAGTAGTAGCGGTGGTACCTGCTACCTGCTACGAGAAGTTCTCTCTCTTGGACAGAGCATGTCGGGTGCAGATTGTTCGTGTTCAAATTGATGAGCCGAGGTTCGAGCTCGGAACCAACACAGGACAAAATCGAGTACGTACGTGTACAAAGGGTTCCAGGGTTAGATTGACAAGCCGAGTGTACAGCGACGCTGACCCTGGCCTCGTGCGTCCTACTGCTACTGTGCTGCTGCTGCTGTTTTGATGCTGGAGAATCACTGCTGCTGTAGATGTCGTATATCAGTACAAGTATGTAGTGGTGGCACCTGCTACGAGAAAGAAGCTCTTTCTGTTGGACAAGACATTTCATATTCAGATTTTTCGTCTTCAAATTATCATGCTGAATTTCAACCAGAAAACGCTGTTGGAAAAAACATATGAGGTGTGTGTGTTGTTGATGTTTCTGCCCGTCGACATCCAGCACAACCAGTTAGCGTCCGTGCCGATTCTTGAATCCCTGAGAAAAAAAAACAAAACGAATAGTGATCACAGCAGTGCAGATTTTTCGTCTTCAAATTATTTTGCCGGATTTCGAGGTGGTAACCAGGATACACACAACAGAATCCAGTAATATGTTACAGGTGTGTTCGTACTGCTGTGTTTTTCATGTATGTGTCATAATCAGAAAAGGCCAATAAAACTTACGATATTGAGATTCATCAACGACGGCGTAGTAGGTAGATGTTCGTTCGAGTTGGTTCAGCACAAAACAGAATAATCCGTATTCGCTCAGCATAATGCAGCGCAGATATGACAACTGCAGGTATTACTGAGGTCGATCTTCATTACCATGAATTATCGTTAATAAATAGTACCAGGTAGTATGTTGGTGATGGGAAATTGTGAATTTTAAGCATCACGATTTGCGTACCTGGCTAATATGCTGGTATGGTACCACGCACGTAATATATATATATATATGTTTATTTGTCGTCACTTTTACTTTCCAGCCCACTCGTAGGAGTTTTTACCCTCGACGATCTTCTGGACAAGCCGTGGTCACAGGTGTCGCCCCTTCTCCCCCCCGGTACGTGCCTTTTATTGTTTTTATCGCGCATAGGGTTCAGCATTACCACTGCTCGTCGATTTTCACCGAATGTACAGCTAACTCACGCTCTCGCGCTTTCCGCTAATCAATTTTATGCAAGAAAAAGTCCCTATGAGCATGCACTCGGTGATACTCGAACTCACGAAATTGATCTTGATAGGCTCGCGGACCACCTACCAAGCCACCGGGGACGCCGGCTGTAAGAGGTTGTTGTTGTTGTTGTTGTTGTTTTTCTTCACATTAAACCGTTCTTTCTACCCGTCGACATAGCACAACCAGTGTCTGTGCCGATTCTTCAATCCTAGAGGGATACAAGTTCTGTGGTCACAAAGCTACGCCACAGAGATACTACGTTGCCACGTATGCAATGCAATACCATGTCATCATACTGCGTACGACAGGCACGACATACCCATTCCATGACCTAGAGAAACAAAAACGAAACAAAGAGAAAAAAAAAAAAAAAACAAAGACAATTCGAAAGAGAAAAGAAACAAAAAAAAGAAACAGAAATATACCTGGTATATGTATATACTTCAGTATAGCAACAAACCATCGTACCCCCCCACAGGGGATCTGGCAGACACTTGAAAAGAAGGAGCTAGAAAAAAAAAAAAAAAAACAATAAAAATCAAAAACAAAAAACAAAAATAAAAGACAAAGACAAAGAAGAAAACACCACCAGTCGTCAACAGAGTAACACTAAGAACCAAGGGAAAAAATAACAGGCAAACCAAACAAAGCACAAGGCATGCTCAAGGTGGCGGCAGCAGTTTATGGTACGAGTAGCACAGCCAGGGTCTCCCTGCTGGCCCGCCTGGTACCTTGCTACCCTGTCTGCCACCATCGTCCAGCGTTCGTCAACTATTCCCGGCCCCTCGGCGTCAGACAGTACGAAACAAGCAAAGCAGGCTCGTCATCCACCCACGCCACACGACTCCTTCAATAAGGCTTATCAATCGGAGAAAGGAAGAGAAATGATAATCACATAGGGTCACCACAAAGAAGAAAATAAAATGAAATAAAAATAAACAAAAACAACAGGAAGACAAAGAAAGGAAGACCACGTTCGAACCAGCTGCACCAGTTGGTGGTACGAGTAGTATAGGCATGTTCTACTTCTTAGTCTGCCCAGTGCCTGGCTACCCTATCTGCCATCTCCTTCCTATTTCGTCCACTGTAGTTTCCCTTCTACTCCTCTTCCCCCTCCCTCTCCGCATTCCCTTGGTCGGGTTTTCTCCTACTCCTCTTGTTGCCCCTCCTCACCCCATTCCCTTGGACACCACCCACGGCGGATGCGCGGCGCTGCATGCTCAGCTCAGCCTCAGCCTCGTGCCACATCACCATGAACCGATCGGCTGCTTCCAGGATTCCCCGGTACCACTTCCCCGCCTTTTTTGCAGCAGTGGGCCACAGCGCGGTCTCAACTCCAAACACCAAGGGAGCAAGTTCCGTTGACCCTTCGATGGCTCGGAACTCCCTAAGGTCTTCGACTACGTATCTATGCCAAGCCTTAACCTGTCCGCCAGGTCTCGGGTTCTCCCCACCAGCAATCGTCCCGAACATCACCCGACTGGGTGATCGATCTTTGCTTTGCCGTGCCACTAGGTAGACCTCCTTGATATCATTTGGGTTATTCCTGTGATGATGGTAAATGGATTCGAATTGTGAATTCTAGCATTTCAGTTTATGTACCTGGTAGTCTGGTATCTCATGATCTACCCATGCGAATATGTACATCAAATGCATGGCGAATTGTGAATATCAGCGTATATCTGTTTGCGTAACATCACGTATATAGGTGCACCGTGAAGTTAGTAATTTACGCGTAGCTTTTTTCCAGCGGAAATTTCGTACAACATACATTATTGCTTCATGTTAAAATGCTTTTGAAGAAGGTATTAAAAGAAGGAGCTTGCACCCTGTCTAGCAGGGAGAAGGACGACTGCAGCATATACTATTAATACGTATAGATAGGATACAACAGTAGTAGTAGTATTTTACATGCTACTGCTGTATCTTGGTGTACTCGAAAATCAACAGATTTTTTTTGTCCTTGTTATGCAGGACAAAAAAAAAACGAGTGATTGGTGTTCTCACGTGTCTACGACACTGCCCTATGCTTACGTTGAGTTTATAGCTTCGGGAGCGACAGGGATATCGCCCAGGCGGACCAGATGACCTGAGCCGCGACCGGAGATCAGATTGGAGAACGAAAGAACGTCGCGGCGAGAGAATCCGTCTCACATTCGTAGCAAGGGGGGAGAGATGATGCACGCAGACGTACGTACGTACGTACGTACGTACGTGCTTAGAGTCGAGACGCATGAAGTTGGTGTTGTGATTATGCTTACGACTTGTTATTACGTTGTATCGAAACTGAACTGCTGTATTGTCGGCATCCCCGGTGGCTTGACAGGTGATCCGCGTGCCTATCAAGTTCAATTTCGTGGGTTCAAATCTCACCGAGTGCATGTTCGTAGGGACTTTTTCTTGCATAAAAAATTGATAGGCGGAAAGCGCGAGAGCGTGAGCTAGCTACATTCCATGAAAATCGACGAGCAGTGGGAATGCTGAACCCTGTGCGCGACAAAAACAATAAAAGGCACGTACCGGGGGGGAGAAGGGACGACACCTGTGACCACGGCTTGTCCAGAAGATCGTCGAGGGTGAAACCTCCCATACGAGTGGGCTGGAAAGTAAAAAATGACGGAAAGAAAAAAAAACACACACACACACACACTACTACAGTACCCCCCCCCGCCCACGAAGCAATATTATTCTGGATATCGTTTTTTTCTTTTGTTTTTCGGGGCATATATTTTTCCGTTGGAAGCTTGGTGTCTGTAGTTGGCCGGTGCAAGTACCTGGATTGTTTTGTAGCCCCTCCACCCTCCCCTCTCCCGGTCATGCAGTGTTTGTGTGGTTGACATTGCTATTATCGTTGATTTTACTGCGTGATGTACGGTCACACGTACGTAAGGAGGAGGTGCAATGTACGAACGATAAACAAAAGTTGTTCAATGGGGCATATGGATCCACAGCAGTAGTCCTACCGAAATCAATCGGGCCCCATATGCACTACAATGGCGCCTGGTGTTTTAAGTATACATATCCAACTCCCCGTCAATAGGTACTCCGGCCTTGTGCTATACCACAGACGCTTAGGGGTATCGTGTCATTAACATGAGTATTGCACACCGGTACACGGTACGAGTACGTCGGCACTACTGTAGCTGGGTATATTATACCTACTAGTACAGTACGGTGCAGTCAGTAGAAACGCTGCTAAACAAGGTACCTGATGTTATATATACTACCATGTATATGACACGGACTATTAATGGTCTTAGTCTATACCGTGTACCCTTTGGATATACCACTCCGACCGCAACTTATAGGGATCGCTGTTTTAGCAGCCTGGAATATGAGACCTCGCGGGGCTCTCGGGGTGGCCACAGCCATATTGCAGCTTCTATTGTTACGTAAGAGTTCGGAACGTTGGGCAAATATTACTTGAGTCTTTAGAGTATACGAGTACCAGGTGCGTTTCTAGGAAATTACAAAATATTGTCAACTATAGTGCGTGCTCTGTTATCTATTTTTGTGGTGACTTCGGTGTTGTGCGTGTCGTGGCGGGCTGGTCCTCGTTTATCTGTGAACGTTTCCGTCTGAATACGTTTTTTTTCACCTGCACATCAGTTCTTCGTGCGCACGTGAGCTCTGTTCTCAGTACTCGTAACCCGACGACATAATATTGTAATGGCCAAGGTATACCAACAATAATAATAGTATGGTCTGAAACAAATCCCAGCGGGGGTTGAGCGAGACCTGCTTTGAGCAAGATCATGTGACGGGATTCATGTGACAAGGAGCGCACTCACACGACTCCACAAGCATATTTACTAGTACATATGAGCCACTTAGAGAGTGGGAAAAAAATGGGAGAAAATTCTATAGGTGGCGCGAACCCTTGGGCCTTTCCACCCTGACTCCAGCCGCTGCATCTTGGCCCTACTCGGCTATGATCCCATCTGGTACCTTTTGCTTCCATCCACAAAACGTCGAAATGATATTACCTTTCCGCAAGCGCCGCGTGAGGCCCACCAGCTATCCTTGTCCCTGTAGGAAGCAGCGGTCGCCCACAGCCACTGAATACGATCCCATTTACTACCTTTTGCCTCTATCCACGAAGCGCAAAAATGAAAATAGCCCTCCGCAACTAGGTAGCCTAGTCCCCTGTAAGCAGCAGCGATCGCCCACAGCCACAAAAAAGGCGAAAAATCAAGAAAAAATGAAAAAAAGGATAGGAACTCGCATAACTGGAATGGAACCTGAAACGGATATTATAGAACGTGTCGGTAGTGTCGGCAGCGGCAAACATCGCGGAGCGACATGTATCCTTTGATTGCCCCCCCGACCATCACCCGCGTATTTCAGTTTTAATCTATACGGTAGTCGAGTACAGTCACGACTCGCAACCGACCAAAATTGCTGAAATCATGTTGCTCTCAAAATCCTTGATGTAAGCCCATATATATGCGTAGAATCTCTAAGTTCACGTGAGATGCCTGTTTTGTTCACGACCGACGGAATGAAATACATAAAGTTATGGGCTCTACCGACGGAAATTTAATTGCTTAATTTGTTCAGAGGCAGAGAGAAGAGAAGCACGACCATACTCGCCCTGTGCCCCTCCTATAGCTTCTCGTGATAGGTGCACGAGGAGAGCACGGCGCTGCTCGCTGCCGATTGATAGACCTAGAGGCTAGGCCTACTGTACGCCGGTCCCACTCGCAAGACGGGCAGCGGCAAAAAGCGCAAGGCGGCTACCGGCGGGGGGAGTCGGCCGATAGCGGCGTCGTAGCCAGCGGCGTTGTGTTCGGGGAACCCTGGCCAAGAGGGCCAAAGGCAAGGTCAGGCGGGGCTGGGGGTGGCGGTGCAAGTATAGGGAGCAGCAGCGGCGGCAGTGGCTGTGGCAGGGGTAGCGGCAGCGGGGCGTCGAGTGGGGGGGGCTTCATTCGGTCGGCGGCTGCCAAGGCTGACGAATAGGGAGACGGGCCTCGTCCCTCAGTGGGGTCGTGGCCGATCGTAAGGCGTAAGGAAGCAGCAGCGCGAGTTGCACGGCTTGTACATCCGGGGTCGGCTTCCGTTGGGAGCCACGGTCTTGGGGCCAGTGGGTCTCGCGCTATGCTCAGGAGCGCTGGTAGCAAGCTCATCCGCCAGTCGGTTGCACCGTCATCTCACCATGCTTATACGTCAGGTTTCCGGTCTCGAATCGTTGATTTCTTTTCGGGAGTTATAAAAGGTGGCTGCGTATTTCGACACGCCAGCCTCCACTAAGGATAAGATTCAGGCGTTGCTTAAGTTCGTAGCATGGTGTGTGTTGGAGGGCAACTCAATCGGTACTGTTGCCAGTAAACTATCAGCCGTGTTCCACCGCTTAAACTTGCGACCAAAGTTACCGCTTGTTAAACGTGCATTGCAAGGAGGGTACGCCCGCACATTGCCAGCAGTACCTCATAAAAGATTTCGTCGCCCTATTTTGTGAGATACATTGCTGGGAGGACAGGGCCTGTCCGTGTCGTGGGCCCCGGGTGGCCGGGTTCTTTGGCTGTCGTTGGCATTGGGCTATTAATTGGTTTTTTTTTCATGGCGAAGTCTGACGAGTATTCGCTTGTTCGTCGGGAGTTGTACACACCGTACATTTGTTGACGACGGATGAGGTAGCGTTATTCGCGGGGGAACGGCGGTTGACCTCGATGCAGTGGCATCAGGCCACCAGCATCAAGGTCCTGTTTCGGGACCATAAAGGGTCCAGGCTCAGCAAATATCGGGTATCGTGCGCACACGCGACGACGCCTTCGGGGCGCTTTCCGGGGTACGAGCCGGCGGCGGTGCCGTCGCTAGTTGTTGTCGGGATATCGGACGCTGCCAGAAAGCACCCCCCTGATGTCGTATCGGTCCAGTAAGGAGGTCAAAGTTGGGAGGTACACGGAAGCCCTCGGGGCACTTCGCGAAGTGGTAGCGGAAACAGTAGACGATGCCAGCTAGAACGACCTCCACTCGTTACGTATTGCGCAACCAATATGCAGGCGGCCAGGAGGAAGTGCCATAGAGAATGATCTGAGAGAAGGTAGATGGAAGTCTTCACAGTTTTCCTAAACGTACATGCAAAATATCCCAGAGGACGCGGGTATTTTATCTCGTAAACTAGCAGAGACGGGAAAGATAAGGCAAAGGCAGCCAGGCCAAGGCACTGTTTGGGGCCTAACACCATAGTGTCGACGCAACCTCGAAAATCGGGCATGTCAATGGTTTACTACCATTGGGGATCTCGGTCGTCCGAGACTGCCTTTGCAAGAGCCCCGGCCTGTCACCTTAGAGGCGGGAACTCCCTGGTACTGGCAGCACGATTTGCAACGAGAGTCAGCGGCCGGTGTCGCGGCTCTCGTACCACGCCAGTGGATCGCCCCCCCGACGTCGCAGAGAATAATAATAGCACGATAATTCGAAGGATATACAACAAAGTGCACTGATTGTAATGTATACATTTATTTTGGCGGTTGCATGCACGTCCATGAAACCGATATGTTAGTCCAAGCACATGCGAGGCTCGTGTTGGCATGGTTGCTTCCCTGGACACAGCTGGCTTGAGTATTGTGTCGAAGAATGACGTACCATAAACCAGGGGTGTACCTTCCGGCGTGCGTTACACGATTATTGTGCCGTAACTAAATTATGTCTCCCCGGGCAGAATAAAGCTCCCATCTGTAGTAGTGAAGAAGCAAAAATGATTCAATATTAGAAGAGCGCGCGGCAACAGTCTCAGCCGCAGGAGATGCGACGAGCAATGTGCACTACCTCGATAACCGTTCACGAAATGGTCCGTGAATTCCAAGCGCTCCAAAATTTTTCGTCGAGGGTACTAACCTATGAAACCGGTAATAAATTATCATCAAACGTTGTTTCGTTGTTCTCCCGTCTTCCAAGGCTAACCAAGCTGGTGGAAGCCGCCTGTGGAGCGAAACGCCATGTTTTATCGTATCCAAAATACGCTCAATGCTACCAGTGCTGTAGTACCTTGTACACCGGACACTTGGCCATCGTACTCATGGAGCATAAAGAAGGTACACGCGTGAACGTCTAGTGTTTGTCTTCGCAATTTTTGTACGTTGTTGCTGGTTTGTATTTTTAATGAGTTTGGAATGGATACAATGGAAAACGCGGGGATGGATATTTTTCGTCACTGGTGTTTCGCCGTGACAGATGTACGTAACAAGAAACTGATTTCTAGTGACAATTTCTGCAAACCTGCCGGCACGCATGTCCTTGCTTTATGGAGTAGTACACGACTGCCAGTTTTTTCAAGCAAGCGGCCTAGAGGCTTTCAAGCACAGAGACCGATTATATGGTATTTCCAAACCCAGCAACCTAGAGGCTTTCCAGCCGTAAAGGCTAGCTGAACACAGCGATCTAGAATATTTTTCATCGCACAGCCATGTCGAGCATTTCCAAGCACAGATACCAGGCAGACCCCTTTCGTTGGGGTTAGCATTAATGGCCGGGGGTGGTCGAAGTGGCGTCCGTTGTGTATTTAGCATTCAACTTTTGGAATGTCTGTGCAATTTCGGACAATTTCATGCCGGCTCGCAGGCAGTTGTAAACAGCAAGCAAGCACGACATGGCGCGCTCTTTCTTGCGTGTAAGTTGCACCCAGCTTCTAAGCTGCGTGCGAGTGGCATGGCTTACCTCCTTGCAAATTCTGGCAAGCACGATTATATTTCCAAGAAATACTACAAGACGGCCGTTTTATCTGAGTGAATAAGTAAACGTTTGACGTTGATTGACCCCTTTAAGCTGCATCCACGTTTTCGAGGGCGAACTCCAATACTTGGATAAACTGTGGGACGGTTTCGTCATTATTCTATTCGATTAGTACAAGGGTGACATCGGATTCGGCAAACGCGACGGCTATGAACTTGTGCTGTTGTTGGATCGAAGATATTTCCCACGATTTGTACCCTCTTCAAAACCACCACCACCAGCTGTATTGCGTTCCATGGACCTGCTCGGCTATGGGGCGGCAAGAAACGATCCCGTGTAAAGAGCGAGGTCATCGAGCGTTTGAACGCCCCGATCACACGCGAAGGAATTCGACAAGAGCCGAGACTTGGATGTAGTGCACAAGCGCGACCCCTTCGAGCCCCGCAGCCGAGATCACGAGGGAAGACCGGCGGTCCGCAAACTATATTTAGCCGATAAACGCGAAAACAACATTTTTTACATCGACATATACATATTATAAATGATTGATTGGACTACAGGGCTGTTCGAGGGTCCGGTTCGTAAAAACAAAATATGATGCTATGTGCGTGCGATAAAATCGTTGGTCTCCGCAAAACAAACAATCACACACTTGAGGCCTTCGATCGCTGGCGCTGCCTCGTCCCCACACATATCCTCTAGACGAACAGAACATCGCTGCACATTGGGACATATAGGTTCCCGGGGGAGTTGGCCTATGGGACTTTAGCAATTTGTAATGGAAAACTGATATAATATTAAGGAAGTGGAGGTTTCAACACATTCACAGGCGTGTTTGACCCAGGAAACCGGTGAATCGTTCCCACTTTTTCCGAAATCCCACCAGCAATTTTGCGAGAGTAACCCGACCATGTTTGCATTTTCTGCAGGATAGTACAAAAAATGTCGATACACCTAAGTTTTTCCAGAATCAGTTTTGGGCACAACGTCGCAAAAAGGAAACAGTTCTGACGATGAAACGTCGATATATTTCTGGAAATCTTGTCCAGGTATTCTTGTCCAAAAGTGACAACATCGTCGAACTTTAAACGACTCCCCTGCAGCAAAGAAGCTTGGGTTGAGGTACCTCTCACCAAAGACACGTAATCACTCTGAGCGAACCCTGTTCGGTTGGATTCTACGTATAATGCACGTGAAATCACGTCGAAAACATCGCAAATTATTTTGGTTCCTAACGGCCTCACTCCATCGACCTAGACAATCTGTTGACAGATGATTTAATCGCAGGAGTAATGACCCTGGTACAGGTTATGGTCTAAGTGCTGAAGCTTGCCGACGCGTTCAGGTGCAACATCCCAACTCCACGCAGGGGCATATGTTTGAGGATGCTATCGTAAGATCTGCCAATTACTGAAAAACGGAGAGGAAGATTCACCCACCGTTTATTTTCTCAATAATGATGACGTTCTAAACAAAAGTGGAAACTCGCTTGTTTCATGTTTTCCGTTTTATTTTGTGGTATCCTTTAACCAACATATTTGGCGACGATTTCAAATGGTCAATTTCATGGTAACAAGTCCCACACACTCAACAAACAACATGAAGGGCATAATAATCTGTTTTTTTTTTTTCCCGCACAAACGCAAGGATAGGCTAACGATTCATGATACCATTTGTTTTGAGATACAAAAGATAGCTGTGATGGTGCCTCGAAAATTGTTGTTTGTGATACGGGCAAAAAAGACACCTCCATTCAAAATATGTAATTGACCCGAAACACAAACCGCAAGATCGTCGTATGGTTTATTCACAACAGTCACGTTACCATACCACTTGATTTGTGCAAAGTGTACATCAAACGTGGAAGTTTACGGAGACACAAAAACATTATTGCCGTGTACGTAGCCTATCAATAGCATAAGACTCACATTACAACTTGCTTATTGATATAAGATGTCCGTCTTTGATGTCTCTGAAACATGTTTCATTTTGAATTTTTTGTAAAGAATTTTGAATTCTGAGCGAGTGAGATGTCATTAATACCATCATACGGATTCGTTATGGTAACATTTTCTACAAAGGATGCCATCACTGAAGCGGAATAGGAATACCAAAGATTAGAAAATTAATGTAAACTCCACTCGGGGCACCGCCCAAAATTACAGCGGGCAAATGTTTGTCTTGATTCTTTCCGCTACAATCGGGAGACCCCCCAAAAAACCAAACAATTTGGTCAAATGTGTACCCATGTACCTCAAGCGAGTTTTATGAGCATTTGTCGTAACTTGTATCGTTGTCACACACGTTTCCATTGTTTTCTTGTTAAAGGCTACACAGGGAGCGAGGAGGACACATGACTCATCCTACTACAGTAGTAACGTATGATTTTCTTGGATACTATCGCGTT
The DNA here is from genome assembly GCA_031763025.1 of Macrocystis pyrifera. NCBI lineage: Eukaryota > Phaeophyceae > Laminariales > Laminariaceae > Macrocystis > Macrocystis pyrifera. The sequence goes on along the minus strand of JASSKH010000004.1, from coordinate 2,066,510 downwards.
TGTTGAACCCGTTGTTAAATTCAATTGCTTTTGCCTGGATAACGCCGATTCCCTCTAATCCCTGCTGTATCTCGCCTGCTTTGTCGGTACGAAGCATATTTCTAGCACGCGTGATACAGCGGCCGTGGAGGACCACACTCGGCCAACAAACTATACCCATATATCGATTTGCTTGAATGCTTTAACCTACTTCGGCAGCACCGCAGTCACCCGCTGTTACGAGGGACCATAGTAAACAGGACCAAATATTGTTAGTAAAAATGCCTGAATATATAGGTTTTTATGTCTGCCATAGTTCCTGTTAACTATGGACCCCCGTAATAGCCAGTTCTCTCAATGCGGACACCTGCCTTTCGAGCGTTCAATTTCTCACAGCCTTCCCGATGCGTACGACGTGCTATCGTGAGGCAAGTTGCATATATATAGATAGTTGGGAACACCACGCTTGCTTCCTACCTGGTAGCTAACAGTGCATGCCCGAACACAATCATGTAGCTACAAACCTAGAACGCGACAGTGTCTTATTCAGCTATATTTCTACCGAGGTATTCCTCCCCTCCAGAGTTATTGGAGCTTGTCCTGTGGCCACACAATGCATTGTATTGTGGCGATGAGGTAATGTGAGAACAACATTGTCCTGCACTCCAAACCATGACACCCTTGACCTGTCTTATCATCTGAAACGAACACCGAGCGGCGACGTCTCCAGAATGTGTTAGGCCTTGTTTAATTAAACGAACCAGTGTTGTTTTGGATTTTATCCAGCTTGCGGTATCTTCGGATGCTTACTTCGAACAAACACAAGGCGCTTGCTCTGCTCTGCAGCGCATATTGCCCTTTTTTCACATCATGCCCCCTCCCGTGCCGCTTTTCTTCCTACTTATACGAAATATACGCCCACGCCTTATACAACCGTGATGGTAAACATTCTAAACAAGCCCCACGAGCTGTCGACTGTACTTGCCGCAGACGGCTCTCGTCTTGAGGCGGGTGGAAGCGGATAAACCTGGTATATGATGTGTAGAATCTACTAGAATAATATAGTGCGGCTGCAAACCCTGCCTGAATCTCGAAGCAGTAGACATCTACCTCGGTATCTTGATACCGTTCAAATGGGAAGACGCCAATAGATTCTACACCCTTGCGGGTTATTGCATATTTCGTCTGATTGGTGTGACCTAGAAACACATTGTCTACGCCATCTAACCACAGAGGTAGACTTCCTGCCCGTCGACGCCTTTTGGGCGTTAGACGACCAATGGTAGCCTAAGAGACTCTGCCCACAAATCGTTCAAACACGGATATGCACTTTCTTGCTGCCGATAGTGCTCGTGGCCAATCGCACAATAGCGACCACCGTCCATTTCGACATAATAATAAACCAAAACGGGCCATACGGTTACGGCAGTGTCGAGTGTTGACTGACGAAATGCACCGGATTTTCAGTGGCCCCTGCGTTTGTTGGATTGGTAGATGCTCATGCAGCCGACGCCCCCGCATGCCCTGGAACGGTTTCCAGCGCACTCGTAGTCGCACACGCCTCCCTTCTTAGTAGGCTTGGAGCTACCGCAGTGGCATTCTGGATGTAAGGTCAATTTAAAAAGACGTCATCGTAGCAGCAGTTGTTTGGGTCATAAAGTAACGGATTAGGCAAACCACGTTAGAACATAGTCGGTCACTTTGATGTGGCGTCGGTTGCTGTGATTCGACAAATGTTCCTCTTGTTGATGCATCACGCGGAAAATGGTTTACGGCAGAGCTCAGCCTACTCTGGCCTTTTTCTCGCACGTCTCATTCCAAGGAGGTCTGAGCTCACCCTACACAATGTTTAGTTGTGTGTCGACAAATGCAGCTTGTCACATTTTCAATCAGCTACCGAAGGAATTTCCTACTATTTTGAAGCAATACGTGGATTCGGATTCACGACTGACTGCGAGGCAGCAATTTACTGCTAATTTGAATGCACCTGAACCGTATGCCGTAGCGAAGTACTCCCATCCCGAGGAATTGCAGCTGTCGGCGCACATCTGTGTGACAGATGGGTGGGCAAGAGGCGCAATAACGTCACTTTGTTGTTGCACCTGTCATTTTTGTTTTGTTTTTCATTTGCTTATCCGTACTTGATTAGATTGCGTTCGTTTCGTGCTCACGAGCATCTCGACGCGCCACTGACTACATACTGTCACGAGCGTCCAAATGGATAATGCAAAGAAGAGTTGTTTTCTCACCTGCGTCGTCATATGGCGCGAACTGGTCATGGGACCATTCAGAGGTGTGTGGCGCGAGTCGTCTACGTAGCAGCCAAGGTACGTGGAGTGCTTAGCCTTTCCTTTCTTGAGGCGGTTGCCACGTTTGGGGCGCTTTCTGTCGTTCTTGGTCGGGGCGGGAGTAGGGGCCGGGGTGGGAGACGGTTTGGGGTGCTTTCTGTTCTTCTTGGTCGGGCTGGGAGTAGGGACCGGAGTGGGGGCCGTTGTGGGAGCTGGAGTCGGAGCGGGACAGAAATCGTTGCCGACCACCAAGCCGGTCAGAAAGGATAGGTCGGGAGTGTTGCCCTGGTCGTCGGTGTAGTCCGCAGATACGATTACGCTGCCACCGGGAACCTCGCTGCACACGTCTAGTATGATATCGAAGTTCGTGGGGGTCGATTCCAGGTCGACCGCGGAAAAGGTGACGGTGCTTCCGGAGATGGATCCCGAGGAGGTAGAGTCGATCGGCACGCTGAAATCGATGGTCACCATGGCACCCGTTGACGGGCACGGTATGACGACGCCTCCGCTTGACGAGAGGATGTTTGCCATTGCCGCTGGAAATCGCGTAGGATGGGAGTTTTACGGGCAAGATGAGGAGGGAATTTTCTGGGATGTTGAATACGGAATTGCCTTCGATCTTGATCCAAGTATATTTGAGTATACAGTACTTCGTCGCTATGTTGAGTTGATGCTTTGTAGCTCCACTTGTATCTTTTTCACAAACTTAATATGAATGCATGTTCTCATGATGTGCAGTAGGAGACGCGTATACGTAATGGTAGTTGTAGCTATCCTAGAAGCGCATGTTTTGCGATTAATGGCTGTAGGCATACGGTGGGTGATGACGTCCACGCTTCCTTGCAACCCCCCCCCCCCCCTCTGGTACGTATAGCCGTATGACTCAATTCTAACACTACTCGGGCGAAAAAATGACGTCCCCGTCGCTATGTACACGGTAGATAGAAACGTTTACTCCCTACGACTGGTGGTATTTGACGATAACGCGAAGTGCAGTCGGGCAATTATATTTTATGCACCGGATGAAAACAGTAGCTTAGAGCTGGCGACGTGTCTGACGTAACGACGCCACAATGAATAATGGATCCTAACATATGACGAACCACACATAGCGCAGAATCCACCCTTCGACGGACGGACCACAGCCGAGACCAACGTTTATAGAAATGGACAACCAAACCCTGTTGAGATGATACTTGTGCAACAGTGACTACAGTACAACAACATTCGAGTCTGGCCGATGCGCTATATACAGGTACGAACAATGCGGTGCGACAACCAGGTGGGTAGACGACTGTAGTGTCTGCTCAGTATTGCGAGTCGCCTGGACAACGCAACGAATAGTGGACGTTTGGTAGATCATCGGCGTAACTGAGGGTGGTTCGGTACGGACATCCCGTTTGGTGTATCTGGCAATAGCGCCAATGGGAACGTGCTCATGTCATTATCTCGTGTCTCCCACTAACGTATCTCCTTCGGTCCTTTAAATGTTTGCCATTCTAGACTACACCTCCGAAATTATAAACGCCAATCCTAACGTTGCACCTCGAGAGCAGCAGCCGGGCAGTTTAGCCACTTTGATCACCAGCGCAAGACCGAGCTACCACCTGCCAAGAGAGTACCAACACGATACCCTAACAGCCTAGCGGGCTTCGACAAGTGAGATGCGCACATCAGGATAATCAGGAGACGTTTATGAATATCCGGGTGTGTGGTTTCGCTTTCCTGCTAGGACGGCCGCTGCGTGATCAGGCCAGGCAGTGGGAATGATTTCAAACAAAATGAGAAAATTAAGGTCAAGTAGCACCTTAGCATGCCTGGTCGTATATTGCTTGGAGAACTGCGCAGTATTCTTGTGTATACATATATCGAGCATATATACCGCTTGCAAGACAACACCTGCCACAGTGAGCCGAGCCATCCGAATGTCGAAAAGTTCGCATTGAAAACTCCACAGTATTCGAGTCGAGGGTTGGAAAACTGTTCGATTCGGGGCGATATTTTTATGTCAGGATCAATACCTTCATCCCCAAAGCTACCCCTTGACATTGTGGCTGAACCTCGCACCACGTGCAGCAAGTGCGTACCGTAAACTGCGGTATTCCAAAACCCACGAAATTGCGGCTGAAACTCACACCACATACACCACGTACGTACTGTAACGTTGTGGCATCACAAGTCCACAACCCTCGTGGGTGAACGCTCGTCCAAAGCGCGGCTAAGAGAATTCGCAGAAGCTGTGCACGCGCAGTATAGCCACACCATTTGCGCCAAGCGGTCAAACTCGCGCGTGTGTACAGAAAAATCACGTAGGAAGCTCATCGCCAGGTGTCGTTCAACAAATACGTCAAAGACATAGACACCCGCTTGAATATCATTGACACCACACGTGCGAGTGAAGGGACTTAAACTATGCACGGCAGTAGGTAGTGCCCCTCCTGTACTCTAGTCTATGCTGTAGTCTTCCCCTACATTGTTCGCGTGTAGTACGGTATATTCCATCCAAGACGTACAATCGAAAGTAGATACTTGACTGCTTTGTTCAACACTACTGCTAGTTGCCTTTTGGTCGGCTTACCGTCGAGCAGATCGAATTCGGCGACTTCAAAAACGTTGGCGTCTTCGCCTCCGATCGCTGCAAGTTCAGCCGCCCCAGTTGCAGTGCCTGCAGAGGGAGATGAAAGAGATTTATTCGAGGCATCGAAGATAGTTGGTATGTTGGATGTACAGGAAAACATATGTTATGTCGCTTCTGTGTGCTTTCGCGATGTTTGGGGAGGAGTATGAACGAGTTAATTGTTTCCCTTTCTTCTTATATAGAAATGTCGATACTTCTGCGATATGTGCTGTTCAAGTTGACAACTTGACTTGCCCGGTTACTAAGCGCAATGCTTAACGAAGTCGTGACTTGCTACGCGTCGGTGGAAAAAAGGATCACGACAACTCCGTGCGTCAAATGCATTCACATAGCTACGTCTATCCATGAGATGCCACTCACTCACCTACTCCAACAGCAAACACTGTAATGTTTTCAGCCCTGGCGGCGTCTGCTGCTGCTCTGGTGGCAGCTAGGTTGCCGCTTTGGCCGTCGGTGATCACGATCATGAACGATGCGCTTGCAGGGTTAAGGCCTAAGAGCCGGGCGCCTTCATTGATGCCGATGGACGTGATCTTGCCTCCCGCGGACTGGACGTTGGCATCGGAAAAGTCTTTAAATTTTTGGGCGGTGTCGAACGTAGGGTACGCGGTTATATAGTCTGAGTACTGCACGTAGGATGCGGTTCCTCCGTTGTCGAACAAGTTTCTGTTGGCGAAAGCGTTGACGACGTCCAGGGCGAATTCCTGCTCCAGCTCAAATTCGGCCGGGCTGATGCTGCCAGACCCATCGAGAACGAGTGCGATGTTCACCTTGCACGACAGAAGGAAACGCGTATATTGCACTTACGTACTAGATTGTTGTTTTTGGTGGGTGCACTGAAGATATATGTAGTAGATAATTATACTCAATACGTAGATAACACGGCCTTTTACGACGTGTGGATCACAGGGTAGTAGATCGCGGCTACTACAGCCAACTGCAGTTTGTACTATTATGGGGGTCCGTAGTTAACGGGACCAAATTTTGTTAGTAACAATAGGTAAATATATAGGTTTTTATGTATACCATAGGTCCTGTTAACTATGGACCCCCGTAATAGGTCGACCGCGTTATATTCACATATTTTGCTTAGTGCTGTTAATATATTTTTCTTAGGGGTGCTGATCTGCATACATGCACAAATATATTCCGTTGTACTGTACTGTACAATACTGTAATGTACTGTACTGTACAATTCTGTACTGTGCTGAACTGTTCTGTACCGTACTGTGCTTCAGTAACACTGTGTGCACAGGAGTTCTCCACAATATTCCGATGCACAAAATTCGTGTCACCCACGCGGGGTCAGCGACGGGACAACGCTTCCTCTAAAGCCGGGTGTGATCTCGAGGGTGATAAATTTGCCGTAGATTGGTGGTCACTCCATGGGCATCACGACATGAGCGGCACGAACCCGACCATCAGATCTAGCGCTGCACTTCTGCTGACCGCACTGCAACACCTTCAGGAAGAACATCACAACTGCAGAGGTAACGCCAGTTCGCTCGTTGTTGAATACGCAGTAGGTTCGTAGCGAATCCGTTGAGTGCGAAAACATTAGTATTCTGTAGACCAATGTGACACCTACACACACCGCCAAATAATAGCACGCTTTCATCGAAATTTCACACCAAGCCTTGTCTTGTAGTTTTTCAAGGGATTTCGCCAAGATTAAGTTTTGCAGGGTTTGTAGATTCCGGTTACGGGTTTCCAAGTTTTACGGAATTCACAGGAATTCCGAATATTGTCGCACACACGGGCTTACATAACCTACAGAAGCTCCGGGTACAGTATGAACGTCGTACACATGTCTGACAGAGTTGCCGGTGCGGGTATGGATGTCGTACACTCCACAGGAATCCCGGGTACGGATAGTACCTTGGTCAATTCACGCCTCCAGGAGGGGAGACATCGACAGATCCACTGGTGAACCGAATGCGTGAAAACTATTCGGTGCAATGCGCGTAGTGGACTACTAGAAGAACATCCCAGTCTCAACGTTTATACCCGTATTATATATGTTGTAGTTTAAGGGATAGCCGTTTGTTGTTCATAGTCGCGCAAATATCTGATGATGCGTTTTGATTTGCCTGATTGGTATGAGTTATGCAGATGCAAATTGTCCTACGGAACATGCGGTGGGTTGTTTGTTTTCCGGCATGCGATGCATGAAAATATATCAGGATCATTTTCCAGAGTCACGGGGAAGAGGGATGAGAGGCCCCTTGATCTCGGTGCTCTATCAACGTGCATTCTACAATAATAAAGTGTACTTTGCTACAATTGAGACTTCGTATCACCCTTCCGTCTTCAGTTCCCGCCCGTCATGACAAGATCAAGCGGTGTACGACCCGACGCACGATTGTCCCCACATGCTAGCGTGTCGTTTGTACCACGTACAAGTATCTATTCGGTCTGGTAGTAGACTGGAAGCAGAATTTTTATGTTGGTGATGGGAAATTGTGAAATTCAGCATCACGATTTGGGTACCCGGCTATTAATATGCTGGTATGGTAATACGCATATAATACGTAGACCTTCGTGATTGTTTGATTTCTTTTGGGTTTTTCCTGTGGTGGCAAATGGATCTCGAATTGTGAATTCTAGCTTCTCAGTTTGCGCACCTGCTAGGCTGGTATCTACGACGCGTATATGTACATCAAATGGGTGGCGAGTTGTGAATTTCAGCGTATGTATCTGTTTGCGTAACACATACATACGTGGATCGTGAAATTTAGTAATTTACGCGTGGCTGGAAATTCCGTACGACGTACATTATTTCTTGGTTTTAATGCTTTTGAAGAAGGTATCAACCGCAAGCAGGAGCTCGCACGATGGTTCGAGTAGGGAGGAATAAGGACAGCAGCAGTATATATACTACGTGTAGAGTAATACAAATATTTTACATACTACTGCTGTATCCTTGTGTACTCGAAAATCAACAGCGATTTTTGTCATCGCTATGCTGGACCAGCGAAAACGAGTGATTGGTGCTCTCACGTGTCCCTACGGTACTGCCCCATGCTTCCGTTGAGTTCAATCCTTCGGGAGCGACAGGGCTATCATCTCGGCGGACCAGACGACTTAAGCCGAGACCGGAGATCAGATTGGGGAACGAAGGTCGCGGCGAAGGCATCCGTCTCAGCTTCGTAGCAGGGGGGGGGGAGATGATGCACGCGGACGTACGTACGTGCTTGGGGTCGAGACCCATGAATTTGTTGTGATTTTGCTTACGTAGTATCGAAACTGGAATGTATACCACCGCACCCCCCGCCCGCCCGCGAAGCAACAATATCCTGGATAATGTTTTTTTTCTTCTGCCTTTTCGGGCATATCTTTTTTTTTCCGTTGGAAGCCTGCTGTTTATAGTTGGCCGGTCTAGTTGCAAGTAGCGGGATGGTTTTGTATAGCCCCCCCCCCCCCCCCCATCCCCTCTCCCGGTCATGCAGTGTATGATTGATACTGTTATTATTAATTTTACCGCGTAATGTACGGTCACGTACGTAGGGAGGAGCTCTAAGAGGGGTACTACTTGTCGTGCGCGTACCTATGCATTGTTGTATACTTCTTGTTTTTCAGTGGCATGCAATGTGTATTATTAGTGATCGGTTTACAACGAAGACAGAGATAGCGTTGATAACAGCTATACCGTGGAGAGATTCGGGTGGTCTTATATTGACTCGGATATCTCGGATTTTTTCGAGTTTGCATAATTCAAAAGGCGACGTGTACACAGCCGGGAGGCGGTTCTGCGGGTGTCGTAGGTTTTGAACTGATGCCCGTTTGAATATCGAGGACCAAGGCCGGTAGTTACGGCGGCAGTTGAGTGTTGGGGTGACTGTTGAAAGTTACGCGAGTACAGTAAAGTTCAGAGACTTGCATTGAATTTGAGGTTTGGGACTCTGGATTAATTTGGTTTTTTCGAAGCAGGGAGGCAGCAAAAGGTTTGGAATTTCATTGTTTGAATTGGTAGCACTACTATTACGGGGGTCCATAGTTAATAGGACCCATCTTACACATAAAAACCTATATATTTACCTATTTTTACAAACAAAATTTGGTCCTATTTACTATGGACCCCGTAATAGTTGCTTGTAGTCCAACGACAACAGCACCTATGCGTTGGGTTATTGTAGACCTTCAATAGTACGGCATTCTTAACACTATGTATGATCATGAGAGTGTGCCGCGAATGGAGAGGCTGTAATACATTGTACATAGCAGTCAGTTGCTCATAGTCGCGCAAACGTCTGATGCATTTTGATTGGTTGATTGGTATAATTTATCCAAGTATAAATTACCCCACGGGAACATGCGGTGGGTTTTATGTTCTCCGAACTGGTTGCAAAAAAAAAACATTGGGATATTTTTCCACCGCCACGGGGAAGAAGGATGAGAGGCCCCTCGACCTCAGTACTCTGCCTGCGTGTATTCTACAACAACGTGTACTCTACTCCAACTTTAATTGAGACTTCGAAACACCATCACTTCTTTCGCTCCCGCGGCACATGGCAACGTAGACCTGTGATATACTTTTTATTTTTTTTTTTGTTATCCTCCGGCGGATTGGTAAAAATAAAGCTTAAGCTCACCACACTTCCACGTTCGCGATTTCGTGTCGTGTGTCAATTTAGCCCAGTTGGGCACGTTGACCCGACCTGACTCCCGAGAGGAGCAGGTGCGGTGGAGATAGCCACCCGGGAGAGTTCGGCCCACGAGTTGTCCTCACATGTAGACTATTTTTAGCAAAGTTCTTGTTTCTGTTGTTGTTGCTGCCTTGCACGGTTACCACGATAAAAAGCGTTCCAACTTCCTAGAGAACGACCTCCACGTTCAGATGTCTACCACTCGAACGAAGACACTCACAATGTGCAAGGACGAACCGTGCAATAGTACCGCATACTAAAATCTATATATTTACCTGGCGTTTTGCACGCAAGAAAATCCCTTCAACCCCAGCAGCGAAGCAGCCAAGGAAAACACAAAAACAACGCCGGTCACAATTATGTAGTAGATCGAGTTTGAGGTTCGTCAAAAGTGGTACAAAGAGGCACGCCGGGAAACCGAAATGTCTACTTCACGTTTCTTACTACAGACGTTTCAATTTTAGTTGGCGTAAAAAAATAACTTCAAAGAAAGTGTACCCAAAAAACCTGAGAACCAAGTACGACTATTCACACGTACTATTAGTAATAATGATACGCACACATACACGAACACGTCACATGTTGTTGAGTCCCTCCCCCCCCTATTATATATATATTATTTATGGGTTGGGTTGGCGTCGGTTGGCAACGATACTGTAAAACATGCCGCTCACTACGTGAGCTAGACATCCAGGGTACCGTTTTTTTTTTGTTTTTTTATTTTTTTGGCGGTCGCCCACAGCTGGTCGTCTAGTTAGATCATGTGTGCGAAGTAAACAACCTTTACTCTGCACAAGGGAATTGTTCGTATCACGTAGTGTTCAAGGTACGGCACCCAAGACGCAGTTACATACTACTCCCATTGCTGTCTCTGCAAGTGGCCACACCGGAAATTAAACTAACTCATTGAAGCTGTCATCCATATTCAAGTCCGTCTCACAAGCGGTTCTTAGCAGAGGATGCAGCTCACCCTTCAATGCGACTCGCCGGACACCTCACGGCGCTTCGCGCTTTGTGCAAGCAATGTCTGCCTGGTCGGTGAAAACCCGACATGCTCCGTCCCGTCATTGTAGAGATGCGAGGGTCTATGGTCATACGACTACGGCCATGCATGAGATCGAGTGCATCTCTCCTATCGAGTACACCCCCCCCACCAACGAGGCTTCTTGATAACATCCTAAAAACGAAATGCATTACGCCAGGTTTTCGGTAGATTGCTTGTGAGAGAAGGCGGTGGAGCGGGGGGGGGGGGTCGTGTGTACTTTGTAGTAATTAGATTTATTTTTTTCGTTTTTGGTATGTGGGTAACTGCCGAGACTTGACGCCACAAAGCGAACAAACCCGGGCACTCCCGGGGTTACGTCCGAATTACGTACCGGACACCCGGGTATGGTGACAAACGCATACCCGTACCACGGGTATTACATACGTTACAGAACCTCCGCGTGCGGTTATGGATGACGTACAGAACACACAGAAGTCTCGTTGGTGGGACTCAACAACACATGACGTGTTCGTGTGTGTCTATCAGTAAGTGCCAGGCGGGTATATATGTATTGTACCAGTACCCGAGGTATTGTGGCACGGGCGTACAGCGCCTATCTAGGATAAGCGTCCAGGTATGAATGCCGTACAAATCAAGCAGAAGTTCCTGGTACGGGTAATAACTGATACACTTCCCTGGACATGGTTCTGTGCGTATCCTACAGAACACAACCTTAAAGCTCTTGATCGCACAGGTTAGGTTGGTGGTGTGTTTCTTTAGATCGCCGGAACACGAGTGGTTTCGGTTGAACAGGAATCTATCTTTTTGAGGGCCAAGTGCACTTCGCCGGTAAGAACTACCACTCAAGCCTGAGCCTGGGTTCTGCCACTCACCGTATTTGCCGCTATCGACGTCTGTCCTTCTAGAGTGAACGTCAGGGTAGCATCGGCACAGGGACACGACGAGAGTTCCGTCATGTTGACCTGAACGCAGGATCCTTGACCCCTCACAACGGCCACGGCGAGCGCGCTCAGTGCCCAAACTAGCTTAATCTTGAACACATCGCCATCGCCATGCACAGCAGTCTCTTGGCTTGTCTAGGCGCGGTCCCTGATCATTTCGGAAGGAAACCATGTTTGTTTCCGCATGTTTTGAGAGTATTTGACTACGTGTCCGTAGTTGGGCTTGGTTGGCACAGTTCCAAATCCAATGCAAGCACTGATGATATGCGTACCACCAGTAAATTGATTCGTATGCTCATACAACGCATGCTGGCACAAGTTATTACCTAAAGACCGACGTGCGTAAGACGTATAGACTACCTGTGCACCGTTTTGTCTTGCGCTATTTCGTGACCGGCTATCCCCTCAAAAACACAGGCATTTCCTGATCTTAACCCGCAGCAGAACAAATGCCGTACGTCTGTTTGCCCGAAGCTACCGTACAACACCCGAAACAAACCCAGGAAGAAAAACACGAGACCCGGTTCTGCTACGGTAATTTTACCTATTTGGTGCGTACTACAGTGGAACCACTGTTATTCTACAGAGATGGAAGATATTGTTGCGTAGACCACTCCATCCTCACAGCACTACCCTCTACGTATAGGTCTCGTCGGTGGAGCTTTGACAGAAATCGCGCTCTCCCTCAGGAGAACGACTTGGACGACTTACTCACACCTAGTGGCAGGGTTTTACGATTAAAAAATACTGGTGTGTGATATCGGATATACACCGCGAGTACAATGTTGGATATATTTAACAACAGCAGTGCACATCTCTCAACTTTTCCTGTAGGCTTATCTTGGATGAAAACTAAGGAGAAGCTGGCCAGGGAAAGCTGGGCAGAAGACGGAAGTGAGAGAGTAGGGGCGTGGTGAGTTGTCCACCAAAACGCACTCGCTCAACTCGTCGACTTCGAAACGACGTGCCCAAGAAAGGGTATTATAGGAGAAGCGTCCCACAAGCCGAAGAGTGGGACGCAGGAAGATATGAGCGTACTCCGTGCAGGCGAAAACACTGACGAAAGGATATATTCTTCGCCAGTCATTTCGTGTTTATGGCCGGTCCGAAGGTTAGAGAGGTCTCGGCACAATGCGTATCAGATGTGTGTGTTTTGTATCGCTTATACTGCTGTTTTGACGGGTGTATAGACTATACGTTCTCACATATCTTTGAATACTTTCGCCCCAAATTACGACCTCGGTGGCACTATTGTTCCGAGCGTGTTGTTGTTTGTATTATCATATTTCTCCTCTTAGTCTTAGCGATAGCCAATCGAAATAGCCCACTCACCTGTAGTAATACAGATCAAATACGATATTTATCAACGAACACTTTGAAAAAACGAAGAACATCGCAAACAGGTCAAGCACACGCAAAATGTTGAAATCGTACAAAAAAGATATCAACTGAAATGTTTTTGAAAGAATCAGAACAACCGCAAAACTATAGCAGGTGCCGGTGATTCGATGAAAACATATGCTTGTTCGTAATTAAATAGAATGGACTGACTGTTTAGATCCTTCAAAAATAAATATATATATCATTACCTTGGAGATGGAAGCCCTGTCATCTATATAAATTAACAAATAAAGCGGGGCCGATTCTATTTTGAGTACAATCGAACGAGCAAAGGTATAGGTCTAATATAGTCTCCCTCCTGACCTGGCGAGATCAACACCAACACTACACGACGATATGAACAATTCGCAAAGCATTCGCATGTTCTTGGCTGAAATAGCACTACCATACTACACGTATGTATAAGTGTAGTATTAATAGAGCCTTCTACGAGTATTAAATTTGTTTAATATATACCTGGTATGCTTTCGAGCTCGAAGCATCTCACAATCTCGTCAGCTCTCTTGAGACCGAATCCCTCGCCATGAACTACTAGAAGATAAGACCAGCAGTAGTAGGAACACATCATGAACCACCATTGTTTGGCTCGCAACGACCCATACTTCAAGGACCACGAATCTTAGGCGTTGTCGCCGATGTTCGAACTCGCAAACAACGTGTTCCTGGTCACAGTCTTTTACCCACTGTACAACGTGCATCGTCACCCCGAACTACCTTACTAACCTTGTCCGAAATCTGCGCAGCGAACCCCTCACCATAAAATATGTATCCGTGAATCTACTAAAATAGGGGCACATATTAAACCACGATCATCATTGTTCAGCTCACAAGAACCTATCTATACTCCAAGGACGATAAAGCGTTACCGTCCCAATTTGAACTCGAAACATCATACAGTATATTATTTGGTGGTTTGAATTTGGCCCAGGCCTCGCATACTAGACCACGCACGTATAACTTCACTTCGTATTATCGAATACAGTTTGCAATCTCCGCGTCGAACCCCTCGCTGCCACGGTAGCAAATATTCATGAGAGCACAGAATCACCACTCTTTAGAGTACAAGGAGCTACAATGTACGAACGGTAAAAAAGTGGTGCAACAGGGAATATGGATCCACAGCAGTAGCAGGTAAGTAGTAGCCCTGCCGCAATTAATCGGGCCCTATGTGCAGAAAAATAGCACCTGGTATTTTAACTATACATATCCAACTCCCCGTCAATAGGTACCCCGGCCTTGCGGTATACCACAGATGCTTTGGGGTGTTGTGTAATTAACATGACGATTGCACACCGGTACACGGTACGAGTACGGCAGCATTGTAGCTGGGTACACTATACCAACCAGTACAGTACAGTCAGTAGTACTGCTGCTGAACAAGGTACCTGATGTTACACGTACTACAAGGTCATAGGACACGGACTAGTCTACACCGTGTACCCTTTGGTTACATCACTCCGACCGCAACGCATAGGGATCGCTGTTTTAGCAGCCTAGAATATGAGACCTCGCGGGGCTCTCGGGGTGGCCAGAGCCATATTGCAGCTTTTATTGTTACGTAAGAGTTTGGAACGCTGGGGAAATGTTACTTGAGTCTTTAGAGAATACCAGTACCAGGTGGTGTGTGGAAGAATTGACAACATATTGTCAACTATAGTGCCGTGCTCTGTTATCTATTTTTGTGGTGACTTTTGTGTTGTGCGTGTCGTGGCGGGCTGGTCCTCTTTTATCTGTGAACGTATCAGTCTGAATGCGTTTTTTCACCTGTACATCAAGTTGTCGTGCTCACGTACGCTCTGTTCTCAGTACTCGTAAGCCGACGACTTAATAATGTAATGGAAAAGGTATACCAACAAAAATAATATTATGATCTGAAAAAGATCCCAACGTACCTGCTTTGAGCTACTGAACATCATGTGACACGGTTCATGTGACAAGGAGCGCACTCACACAACTCCACAAGCATATACACTACTGTAGTACATATGAGTCACTTACAGAGGAGGAAAACAATGGGAGAAAATTTGACGGGTGGTGCGAACCTTTGGGCCTTTTAACCCTGATTCCAGCCGCTGCACCGTGGCTCTATACTCGGATATGATCCCATCTGGTACCTTTTGCTTCCATCCACAAAGCGCCGAAATGGTATTAGCTTTCCGCAAGCGCTGCGTGAGGCCCACTAGCTACCTTGGTCCCCTGCGGGCAGCAGTTGTTGCGCACAGCCACGGAATACGATCCCATTGAATACGTTTTGCTTCTATCCACGTAGTGCAAAAATGTAAATAGCCCTCCCCAGCCAGCTAACCTCGTCTCCTGTAGGCAGCAGCCGTCGCCCATAGCCACGAAAAAAGCGAAAGAACGAGGAAAAAAATAAAAAACCGAAAAGGCATTCGCATGACTGGTATCGAACCTGAAACCGTGTCGGTAGTGTCGGTAGCGGTATAGATCGCCGAGCGATATGTATCTGTGGATTGCCGCCCCCTCGACCATCACCCGCGTATTTCAGTCTAATCTATATCGTAGTCGAGTACAGTCACGACTCGGAACCGGAAAAAAAAGCTGGAATCGTGTTGCTCTGAAAATCGTTGATGCAAGCCCATATATATGTACACTGATTGTAATGCATAAGTATATTTTGGCGGTTGCATGCGCGTGCACTATACCGCCATGTTATTCCAAGCAAGTGCATGCATGGCTCGTATTCGCATGTTTGCTTCCCTGGACACGGTTGGCTTGAGTACTGCGTCGAAGAACAACATACCATAAAGCAGGGGTGTGCCTTCCGGCGTGCGTAACAAGATTATTGTGCCGTAACTAAATTATATGCATCGCCAATTGGAGAAAGGAAGAGAAAATATATATATATGTATCAAGGTCAGCGCAAAAAAAATAAAATAAGACAAAATAAAAAAAAATGAAAAAGTCGGAGGAAGACCACGTTCGAAGCAGCTGCACCAGTTGGTGGCTCGAGTAGCATAGGCATGTTCTACTTCCTAGTCTGCCCGGTACCTTGCTACCCTTTCTGCCATCTCCTTCCTACTTTCGTCCACAACAGTTTCCCTTCTACTCCTATTCCCCTCCCTCTCCGCATTCCCTTGGTCGGGTTTTGTGCTTCGAACGTGGTCTTCCTTCGACTTCCTTTTGTTTTTTTTTTTTTGTATTTCATTTATTTTCTTTTTGCGCTGACCCCATGTGGTTTTCATTATAATTATTTCTCTTCCTTTCTCCGACTGGTAAACCTTATTGACGGAGTCGTGTGTCGTGGGTGGATGACGAGCTTCATTTGCTTGTTTCGAATTGTCTGACGCCGAGGGGTCGAGCACAGTTGACGAACGCATAACGGAGGCGGCAGACAGGGTAGCAAGGTACCAGGCGGGCTAGCAGGGAGACCCTGGCTGTGCTACTCGTACCATAAACTGCTGCCGCTATCTGGGGGATGCTTTGCGCGTTGGTTTGCCTGTTGGTTTCCCTTGGTTCTTAGTCTTACTCTGTTGACGACGACTAGTGGAATTTTTCTTCTTTTTCCTTTTTTCCAGCTCGTTATTTTCAAGTGTCTGCCAGATCCCCTGCGGGGGTGGCACGATGGTTTGTTTCTTATATATTTTTTTCTTGTTTTTGTTTTCTCTTTCGAATTGTCTTCTTTGTTTTTGTTTTGTTTTTTTTTTTCTCTTTGTTTCGTTTTGTTTCTCTAGGTCATGGAATGTGTATGCCATGCCTGTCGTATGCAGTATGATGACATGGCATTGTATTGCATACGTGGCAACGTAGTATCTCTGTTGTTGTTGTTGTTGTTTTCTTCACATTAAACCGTTCTTTCTACCAGTCGACATCCAGCACAACCAGTGTCCGTGCCGATTATTCAATCCTTGAAGAGATACAAGTTCTGTTGTCACAAGGCTACGCCACAGAGACACTACGTTGCCACGTACCTGGTATGCAGTAAGCACAGCGGGCAATGCAATGCCATGTCATCATTCTGGATACAAGACGCACGATATACACATTGCATGAAATAGGGAAACGAAACGAAAAAAAGATAAAATACAAAAACAAAGAAGAGAAATCGGAAGAGAAAAAAAGACAAGAAAAAATATGAAAGAAACAAACTGTCGTACCCTTCTGTTTTTTGTTTCTTTTCTCTTTCGAATTGTCTTCTTTGTTTTTGTTTTGTTTTTTTTCTCTTTGTTTCGTTTTGTTTTCTCTAGGTCATGGAATGTGTATGCCATGCCTGTCGTATGCAGTATGATGACATGGCATTGTATTGCATACGTGGCAACGTAGTATCTCTGTTGTTGTTGTTGTTTTCTTCACATTAAACCGTTCTTTCTACCAGTCGACATCCAGCACAACCAGTGTCCGTGCCGATTATTCAATCCTTGAAGAGATACAAGTTCTGTTGTCACAAGGCTACGCCACAGAGACACTACGTTGCCACGTACCTGGTATGCAGTAAGCACAGCGGGCAATGCAATGCCATGTCATCATTCTGGATACAAGACGCACGATATACACATTGCATGAAATAGGGAAACGAAACGAAAAAATGATAAAATACAAAAACAAAGAAGAGAAATCGGAAGAGAAAAAATGACAAGAAAAAATATGAAAGAAACAAACTGTCGTACCCTTCTGTTTTTTGTTTCTTTTCTCTTTCGAATTGTCTTCTTTGTTTTTTTGTTTTTTTTTTTTTTCTCTTTGTTTCGTTTTTGTTTCTCTAGGTCATGGAATGGGTATGTCGTGCCTGTCGTACGCAGTATGATGCGTTGCATACGTGGCAACGTAGTATCTCTGTGGCGTAGCTTTGTGACCACAGAACTCGTACCAGGTATCTCTCTAGGTTTGAAGAATCGGCACAGACACTGGTTGTGCTGGATGTCGACGCGTAGAAAGAACGGTTTAAAGTGAAAAAAACAACAACAACAACAACAACAACAACCCGCCCACCCGCAGGAATGTGTCAGACACTTGAAACGAACGAGCTGGAAAAAAAGGAAAAAGATCAAAAATACCACTACTCGTCGTAAACAGAGTAAGATGAAGAACCAAGGGAAAATAACAGGCCAACCCAAGCACAAAGCATTCTCCAGGTGGCGGCAGCAGTTTGTGGTACAAGTAGCATACGCAGCCAGTTTCTCTCTGCTATAACAGTCCGCCTGGCACCTTGCTACCCTGTCTGCCGCGTCCGTCCTGCAATCGTCAACTATGCCCGGCCCCTCGCCGCCAGACAAAATGAAACAGGCAAAGCAGGCTCGTTAACCACCCACGGCACACGACTCCTTCAGTAAGGCTTTTCAATAGAAGAAAGGAAGACAAATAAATGAATGGAAATCACACGGGATCAGCGCCAGAATGAAAAAAAAGGAAGACAAGGAAGACCACTTTCAGAGCAGCTGCACCAGTTGGTGACACGGATAGTGTAGGCATGTTCTACTTCTTAGTTTGCCTGGTACATGGCTACCCTATCTGCCATCTCCTTCCTACTTTTGTCCACTGCAGTTTCCCTTCTACCCCTGTCCGCATTCCCTTGGTCGGGTTTTCTGCTACTCCTCCTGTTGCCCTCCCTTCCCCTATTCCCTTGGACACCACCCACGGCCGATGCGCGGCGCTGCCTACTCAGCTCCGCCTCAGCCTCGTACCACCTCACCATGAACCGTTCGACTGCTTCGAGGATCCCCCGGAACCACTTCCCCGCCATGTTTGCATCAGTGGACCACAGCGCGGTCTGAACTCCAAACACCAAGGGGGCAAGTTCCGTTGACCCTTAGGTGGCTCGGCACTCCCTAGGGTCTTCGACTATGAATCTATGCTAAGTCTTAAAGTGTTCGCCAGGTCTCGGGTTCTCCCCATCAGCCATCGTCCCGAACATTACTCGACTGGGTAATCGATCCTTGCTTTGCCGTTCCACCCTCCCCCACGAGGAAGAGCCGCCGTTTGCGGATGGTCGTTTCGATGCTCTCGCGACGTGTCATCTTGAGGGCCTTCGCGTACGAGAGGGTGGTATGGTCAGTACGAAGTCGGCGCTGGAAGCCAATGGATCGCAACAGGACTTGGTGGTGAGCCGTTCGAAGCTTGGCAAAGTGTTCCGCTCTGAGGGTCCACGTCACACACCCGTACAGCAGGGTCTCAATCACCTCGGCCTTCAGCGTTCGGACTTTCAGGCTAAGGGGGGGGGGGGGTCGTCCTATCATACAGCTCCGGGCCGAACCGTTTGAGGCATACTCGCATGAGACGGATCCGTCGGTCGATTTCGAGCGAAAGGTCAGCGTTTTCGTGGATACTATCGCCTAGGTATAAGAACTGGGCCGTCTGCTTATACTTCTGGCCTGCTGCTTCGATGACGAGTGGTGGGGCGAGGGTTGTCTAGTCTGGCGTTTGTAGAAACTTTGCATCAGTCCTATTTTCCGACACCGTAAGGCCTTCTGCTTCGAAGACAGTCACGATGACTGTCATCATTTTCGCGAGCCCTTCAGCCGACTTCGAGGCAATTCCTGCGTCATCGGCGTACAACATGCCCCATACAGCCCTTCGCACGCACGCCAACAGCTCCTGCTCTTCCGTTCCGACTACTCCAGCATTACTGCGTTGGACGCAATCCCTTACGATGGCTTCGTCATGGCTAAAGCGTACTAGTACGACGTGTAACGCAGCAGCAAGGAATACGCTGAACAGTAACGGTGATAGCACACAGCCTTGCCGCAGCCCCTGCGTGACATAAATCCATTCCGAGTGCTCGCCGTCATCCGTACGCACGCGAGCCCGCGTGCCCATCGTGGAAATTACGGATAATTATCAGCATCTTGGTTTGTACGCCAAAACGTGTGAGTACCTCCCATAACAGCTCTCGGTTGACAGAGTCGTACGCTTTCTGCAGATCGATGAAGCACAAGTACAGGGGGGTTTTCCTCTGTCGTCCAAGCTCTTGCAACCGGCGCACGACGAACAACATATCAATCGTTGATCGTGCGGGGCGAAAGCCGCACTGTTCCTCGGCCTCGGGAGAACTTCCTCGGTCTCGTCGTAGTTGCTGGGGCGGGACGCGACGATCTTCAAAAACAAAAATTGCCTGCGCGGGAAACAAACGAAATCCTTTTGTAGTTGTTGCAATCAGGTCGGTCCTTATTTTTGTGAAGGGACTTGATGATCGCATATTTCCATTGCTGGGGGGCTTCTCCTGTTACCCAAACATTGACAAGGATGTTGTGAAAGCACTGGGCGAATACGGGGTGGTCGATTTTCAGGAGTTCGGCCGGGAGACCATCTGTCCCGACAGCTTTCCAATTTGACATCCCCTTAAGCGCTTGTATCATCTCGTCTATGGATGGTTCATCTCCAAGCGACTGTTTAAGCGGTCTTGGTGGCAAGAGGTTGATGATCGTGGGATCGAGTTTAAACGATTTCGCGTTCAAGAGTTTGTGGTAAAACCCCCCCCATCGTTCACGGATTCGCACCTTATCCCGAAACAGCGTGCCATCCTCATCCCTAATGAACTGTTCGCTTCACGCTTAAGTCCCTTCCAATACTACCGTACTCTTAAGTTGTTTGTAAAAGCCTCTCTGGTCGTTGTTCGCTAGGAGTCGTTCGGTTTCAGCGAGGTACGCTTCGAAGTACGCACGGAGTCCTGCGGCAATCACCTTTTGCAAGTTCGCACACGCAGATCTCAGTGCCCTCCACGCGGTTCTATCCCGGGGGTGGGCACGCAAGAATTGCCGGGCATCCTTCCTCGCTGTCCATGCTAATATTAATGCGATAAGGTTTTGGCAGGCTCACACCATCCATGTCTGCGGTGGCGACGTGGAGGGGGTGGTACCTCTTTTCCGATCGCATCAATAATGGCCGCAGTAAAAAACACAACTATGCCAGACGTATTACGGGGCTGGTTAAGCTGGGTGAGAGTGGAGATGACCCTCGCGACTACTCGTTCACGACACATTTCATCGGACATAAAAAGCTGTCTGCCGAACTCTCGTTGTTTTTTGTCGGTCTGCGTATTTGTCTGTTGGACGCAAAGTGACCACTGAATCGGACTTTGATATACAAGATGTTGTGGTCTGAGTCAGCCTTAGCTGGGGCAGGAGGCCGTAGGGCGACTTTAACATATTGTATTCTAGGTCGATGGGCTTAACGGGTTAGGATGTAGTCGATCCGCTTGCGGTCATTCGGACTGGTGCCGTTGTGTGTATGCGAAATCCCACCCTTGCGCTTGCTGAAAAACGTGTTGGTGAGAACTAACTTGCAATTGGTGGCGAACAACAGGAGTCGTTTGCCATTGTCGTTTCGAACATCACGTCCATATGCTCCAAGCACTCTACTTTCATAATCACCGCACTCTTCCATCCTCTGTCCAGTTCGCGTGTTGGCATCCATCCGTACAAACAGACGCTCCTTTGTCGGGATCTTTTCCACCAAGTCCTCCAGCTTCTGCCAGAAAATACGTTTCAGTTCGACGTCCTTGATACAATCAGTTGGAGCATACGCAACGACGAAATTATTTGCCTCGCATTTACTAGGCAGCTCAAAGCACATAGACATAAGCCGTTCGTCAATGAACTGATGAGTGTACACAGCCATTCTGCACAACCATTCCCTTACAGCTAGACCTACTCCGTACAGCCCTTGCTTGGCAGCTGTAGTTTCCTGACCTGGACAGAAAACGCGATACCCTGCCGCGCGGAACGTCGTGCTACCGGACCTCCGATTTTTTCCGCAGGCCAATGAAGTCACAGCCGAGTTGCCGTCTCTTCGCCAGTACACTCTCGTCATGTCCGTACCCGTTCTTCCCCTTTACAGCCAGGGTGCACACATTGTAGGTCGCTACCGCGAACAGTGCCTCCTTCTGTCTCTTACGAGCCTCGCGTGCTGCTTTCTTTGCCAGCCGACGTGAGGCTCGTCCCCGCCTCTTTTTTTTCTTCTTTTGTTTCTTTTTCTTCTCTATGGCGAAAGTGGCTCTCCGTTTCGTAGCCCGGTACGCGCCTTGGTTTCCGTTGGCTGGGTGCAGCCGTCCCAGCCAACGCCGACACTCTCATCATTCCTGACGTGCATGCATACCCACGCTGTGGCAAGCTTCTCCACCCCCCCGTCAGCCCACGTAGCGCTCTCTGATGTGATGATCTACCCGTCCCGCCTGAGCGATGAACTCCTTGGCGTCGGGGTTAAGAAGAAAAAACATCACCACCACCCGACGCGGTCCTTAAAGCGACCAGGCCTCCAGCCGGACTGCGCAAGGCACCCTCTCTACCCAAGCTCGATGTTCGTGTTACTTTCACTAGACCGTTGCAGGTCCTGGCGGACTTCCTCGGCCCAGCCAAAGGATGGGGCAGGCCGAAGCGGAGAGCGTAGCTTTGTGACCACGGAACTTGTATCTCTCTAGGATTGAAGAATCGGCACGGGCACTGGTTGTGCTGGATGTCGACGGGTAGAAAGAACGGTTTAATGTGAAGAAAACAACAACAACAGCAACAACAACAATTAGAATAAAGCTTCCATCTGTAGTAGTGAAGGAGCAAAATTGATTTAATATTGGAAGAACGTGTGGCAACAGTCTCAGCCGGAGGAGATGCGACGAGCAATGTGCACTACCTCGATAACCGTTCACGAAATGGTCCGTGAATTCCAAGTGCTCCAAACATTTTTCGTCGAGGGTACTACGCTATGAAACCGGTATTAAATTATCATTAAACGTGTTTTCGTTGTTCTACCCGTCTTCCTAGGCTAACCAAGCTGGTGGAAGCTGCCCGTGGAGCGAAGCGCCATGTTGTATCCTATCAAAAATACGCACAATGCTACCACTGCTGTAGTACCTTGTACACCTGACACTTGACCATCGTACTCATTGAGCATAAAGAAGGTACACGCGTGAACGTATTTTATACATTTTCCCCATTTTTGTACGTTGTTGCTGGTTTGTATTTTTATTGTTGAGTTTGGAATTGATACATTGGAACACTCGGGGATAAATATTTTTCATCACTGACGTTTGGCCGTGACAGCCGTACGAAACAAGAAATACTGATTTTCCCGTAATTTCTAGTGACAATTTCTGCAAACCTGCCGTCACGCATGTCCCTGCTTTGTAGAGTAATACACGACTGCCAAGTTTTCCAAGCAAGCGACCTAGAGGCTTTCAAGCGTAGAGACCTATTATACAGAATTTCCAAACCCAGCGACTTAGATAGAGGTGTTCCAAACCAGGGCCGAAAAAGCTAGCTGAACACAGCGATCTAGAATGTTTTTCATCGCACAGCCATGTCGAGCATTTCCAAGCACAGAAACCAGGCAGACCGCTTTCATTGAGGTTAGGATTAATATATGTTTTAGGAACCCGCACCGGGGTGTTCGAAGTGGCGTCCGCCGTGTATTTCGAATCCAACTTACAGTATATCTGTGCAATTTCGGACAATTTCATGCCGGCTCGCATGCAGTTGTAAACAGCAAGCAAGCACGAAATGGCGCGCTCTTTCTTGCATGCCAATTGCACGCAGCTTCTAAGCTGCGTGCGAGTTGCATGGTTTACCTCCTTGCAACTGCTGACAGGCACGAATATAACTGCCAGAAATACTACAAGAAGACCGTTTTATCTGAGTGAACCAGTGAACGTTTGACGTTGTTTGACCCGTTTAGAGCTGCATCCACATAATTTGAGGGCGAACTCCAATACTTACTGTGGGGCAGTTTCGTCCTTATTGTATTCGAATAGTACAAGGGTGACATCGGATTCGGCAAACGCTGAATCGAATATAAGTTATCCGACGGCTATTGACGTGTGCTGTTCTTGGATCAAATATATTGCCTACGATTTTTACTCTCCTTAAAACCACCACCACCAGCTGTATTGCTTTCCGTGGACCTACTGGGCTATAGCCCGGCAAGAAGCGATCCCGTGTAAAGATCCCGATCGTCGGGGGTTTGAACGCCCAGGTCGCACGCGAAGGAATTAGACAAGAGCCGAGATTTTTATGTAGTGTACAAGCGCGACCCCCGCGTGCCCCGGAGCCGAGATCACGAGGAGAGACCGGCGGTCCGAAAACTGTATATTGCGAGTATGCGAGAATACAACATTTTGTACATCGACATATATACATATAATAAATGATTGATTGGAATACAGGGCTGTTCGAGGGTCCGGTTCGTATAAACAAAATATGGTGCTATGTGCGTGCGATCAAATTGTTGGTCTTTACAAAACAAACAATCACACGCTTGAGGCCTTTGATCGCTGGCGCTGCCTCGTCCCCACACATATCCTGAAGACGAACATAATATCGCTGCACATCGGGAGCATATAGGTTTCCGGGGGGGTCGGCCTATGGGACTTAAGCAGTTTGTAATGGAACACTGATATCATATTAAGGATGTGGAGGTTTTAACACATTCACGGGCGTGTTGGACCCAGGAAACCGGTGAATCGTTCCCACTTTTCCCGAAAGCCCACCAACTATTTTGCGAGAGCCATCTGACCACGTTTGCGTTTTTCTCCAGGATAGTATAAAAAATTGTCGATACACCTCAGTTTTCTCCGAATCAGTTTTGGGCAAAATGTTGAAAAAAAGAAACAGTTCTGACGATAAAACGTCGATATATCCCTTCCAGGAATTCTTGTCCGAAAGTGACACCATCGTCAAAACGTTGAACGACTTCCCTGGAAAACAGAAGCTTGGGTTGAGGTACCTCTCACCAAAGACACGTAGGCACTCTAAGAAGGGCGGACCCTTTTCGGTTGGATTCTACGTCTAAATACACCATCACGTAGAGCACATCGGATTTTTTTCGGTTTCCAAACTGTCTCACTCCATTGATGTAGAACAACAGATGAGCTCATCACAGGAGTAATGACCCTTTTATAGGATATGGTATAATTGCTGAAGCTTGCGCACGCGTTCACATGCAACAGCCCAACTCCACGCAGGGGTATATATTTGAGGATGCTATCTTAAGTTCTGCCAATTTTTCTACTGAAAAAAGGAAGACAATGATGCACCCACCGTCTTTTTTCCCAATGATGATGATGCTCTAAACAAAAGTGGAAACTCGCTTGTGTCATGTTTTTCGTTTATTTTGTGGCATCCTTCAACCAACAATTTTCGCAACGATTTCAAATGGTCAATTTCTTGAAAGGTAACAAGTGCCACACACTCAACAAACAACATGAAGGGCATAATAATCCATTTTTTTCCCGGACAAATGCAAGGATAGGCTAAAGATTCATGTTACCATTTGTTTTGAGATACAAAAGACAGCTGTGATGGTGCCTCGAAAATTACTGTTTGTGATACGGGCAAAAAAGACACCGCCATTCAAAATATTTAATTGACCCGAAACACAAACCGCATGTGATCGTCGTGTAGTTTATTCACAACAGTCACGTTACCATACCACTTGATTGGTGCAAAGTGTACATCAAACGTGGACGTTTACGGAGACACAAAAACGTTATTGCCGTGTACGTAGCCTATCAATAGCATAAGACTCGCATTACAACTTGCATATTGATGTAAGATGTCCGTCTTTGATGTCTCTGAAAGATGTTTCATTTTGAATTTTCTGTAAAGAATTTTGAATTCTGAGCGAGTGAGATGTCATTAATACCATCATACGGATTCGTTATGGTAACATTTTCTACAAAGGATGCCATCACTGAAGCGGAATAGGAATACCAAAGGTTAGAAAATTAATATAAAGTCCACTCGGGGCACCGCCCAAAATTACAGCGGGCGGATGTTTGTCTTGATTCTTTCCGCTACAATCGGGAGACCCCCCAAAAAACAAAACAATTTGGTCAAATGTGTACCCATGTACCTCAAGCGAGTTTTATGAGCATTTGTCGTAGCTTGTATCGTTCTCACACGTTTCCATTGTTTTCTTGTTAAAGACTACACAGGGAGCGAGGACGATACGTGACTCATCCTACTACAGTAGGAACGTATGATTTTCTCAAATACTATACCGTTTGTTTAACCCGTTGTTAAATTCAATTGCTTTTGCCTGGATAACGCCGATTCCCTCTAATACCTGCTGTATCTCGCCTGCTTTGTCGGTACGAAGCATATTTTTAGCACGCGTGACCCAGCGGCCTTACTCCACGCTTGCCGTGGAAGACCACACTCGGCCAACAAACTATGCCCATATATCGATTTGCTCGAATGCTCTAAACTACGTCCGCAGCACTGTAGCCACCCGCTATTACGAGGGGCCATAGTAAGCAGGACCAAATATTGTTAGTAAAAATACCTGAATATATAGGTATTTTTGTCTGCCATAGTTCCTGTTAACTACGGACCCCCGTAATAGCCAGTTCTCTCAATGCGGACACCTGCCTTTCGAGCGTTCAATTTCTCGCGGCCTTCCCCATGCATACGACGTGCTATCGTGAGGCAAGTTGCATATATAAGGATAGTTGGGAACCCCACGCTTGCTTCCTACCTGGTAGCTAACAGTGCATGCCCGAACACGATCATGTAGCTACAAACCTAGAATGCTATATTTCTACCGAGGTATTCCTCCCCTCCAGAGTTATTGGAGCTTGTCCTGTGACCACACAATGCATTGTATTGTGGCGATGAGTTAATGTGAAAACAACATTGTCCTGCACTCCAAACCATGACACCCTTGACCTGTCTTATCATCTGAAACGAACACCGAGCGGCGACGTCTCGAGAATGTGTTAGGCCTTATTTCATTAAACGAACCAGTGTTGTTTTGGATTTTATCCAGCTTGCGGTATGTTCGGATGCTTACTTCGAACAAACACAAGGCGCTTGCTCTGCTCAGCAGCGCATATTGCCCTTTTTTCACATCATGCACCGTCCCGCGCCGCTTTTCTTCATACTTATAAGAAAAATACGCCCACGCCTTATACAACAGTGATGGCAAACATTCTAAACAAGCTCCACGAGCAGTCGACTGTACTTGCCGCAGACGGCTCTCGTCTTGAGGCGGGTGGAAGCGGATAAACCTGGTATATTATGTGTAGAATCTACTAGAATAATATAGTGCGGCTGCAAACCCTGCCTGAATCTCGAAGCAGTAGACATCTACCTCGGTATCTTGATACCGTTCAAATGGGAAGACACCAATAGATTCTACACCCTTGCGGGTTATTGCATTTTTCGTCTGATTGGTGTGACCTAGAAACACATTGTCCACGCCATCTAACCACAGAGGTAGACTTCCTGCCCGTCGACGCGTTTTGGGCGTTAGACGACCAATGGTAGCCTAAGAGGCTCTGCCCACAAATCGTTCAAACGCAGATATGCACTTTCTTGCTGCTGATAGTACTCGTGGCCAATCGCACGATTGCGATCACCGTCCATTTCGACATAATATTAAACCAAAACGGGCCATACAGTCACGGCAGTGACGAGTGTTGACTGACGAAATGCACCGGGTTTTCAGTGGCCCCTGCGTTTGTTGGATTGGTAGATGCTCATGCAGCCGACGCCCCCGCATGCCCTGGAACGGTTTCCAGCGCACTCGTAGTCGCACACGCCTCCCTTCTTAGTAGGCTTGGAGCTACCGCAGTGGCATTCTGGATGTAAGGTCAATTTAAAAAGACGTCATCGTAGCAGCAGTTGTTTGGGTCATAAAGTAACGGATTAGGCAAACCACTTTAGAACATAGTCGGTCACTCTGATGTGACGTCGGTTGCTGTGATTCGACAGGTGTCCCTCTTGTTGATGTATCACGCGAAAAATATTTTACGGCAGAGCTCAGCCTGTACTCTGGCCTTTTTCTCGCACGTCTCATTCCAACGAGGTCTGAGCTCACCCTACACAATGTTTAGTTGTGTGTCGACAAATGCAGCTTGTCACATTTTCAATCAGCTACCGAATAATTTTCCGACTATTTTGAAGCAATACGTGCAGTCGGATTCACGACTGACTGGGGGGCAGCAATTTACTGCTATTTTTAATGCACCTGAACCGTATGCCGTAGCGAAGTACTCCCATCCCGAGGAATTGCAGCTGTCGGCGCACATCTGAGGGAAAGATGGGTGGGCAAGAGGCGCAATAACGTCACTTTGTTGTTGCATCTTTCATTGTCTTTGTTTTCATTTGCATATCCGTACTTGGTTAGACTGCGTTCGTTTGGTGCTCACGAGCATCGCGACGCGCCACTGACTACATACTGTCACGAGCGTCCAAATGGATAATGCAAAGAAAAGCTGTTTTCTCACCTGCGTCGTCATATGGCGCGAACTGGTCATGGGACCATTCAGAGGTGTGTGGCGCGAGTCGTCTACGTAACAGCCAAGGTACGTGGAGTGCTTAGCCTTTCCTTTCTTGAGGCGGTTGCCACGTTTGGGGCGCTTTCTGTCGTTCTTGGTCGGGGCGGGAGTAGGGGCCGGGGTGGGAGACGGTTTGGGGTGCTTTCTGTTCTTCTTGGTCGGGCTGGGAGTAGGGACCGGAGTTGGGGCCGTTGTGGGAGCTGGAGTTGGAGGGGGACAGAAATCGTTGCCCACCACCAAGCCGGTCAGAAAGGATAGGTCGGGAGTGTTGCCCTGGTCGTCGGTGTAGTCCGCAGAAACGACTACACTGCCACCGGGAACCTCGCCGCACACGTCTAGTATGATGTCGAAGTTCGTGGGGGTGGATTCCAGGTCGACCGCGGAAAAGGTGACGGTGCTTCCGGAGATGGATCCCGAGGAGGTAGAGTCGATCGGCACGCTGAAATCGATGGTCACCATGGCACCCGTTGACGGGCACGGTATGACGACGCCTCCGCTTGACGAGAGGATTTTTGCCAAGGCCGCTGGTCATCGCGTAGGATGGGAGTTTTACAGGCAAGATGAGGAGGGAATTTTCTGGGATTTTGACCACGGGATCGCCTTCGATCATGATGCAAGTATACTGGAGTATACAGTACCTCGTCACTATTTATGTGGAGGTGATGATTTACGGTTCCATTTGCAAATTATTTACAAACCAAATATGAGTGCAAGGTCTCATAATACTGAGTAGGAAACGCATTATATTTACTGGTAGTTGTAGCTATCCACGTTGTGGGATGTTTTTCTGTAGCGATGCGGTGGGTGATGACGTCCATATCGCACTCCCTCCGGATGTCTCCATTAAAACAGATTTCGGACGAATAAACGATGTGTTCGTTGCTGTGTATACGGTAGTTAGAAGCGTTTACTACACACGACAGGGGCGATTACATAGTGACGCGAAGTGCAGTGGGGCAATCACTTTTGAAGAGCGGGTCGAAACCAGTAGTTTAGAGCTGTCGACGTTTCTACCGTAGCGGGGCCACAATGAGAAACGGACCCAAACATGCAGCGTGGAGTCCGCCCTTCGGCGGACGGACCACAGTCGAGACCAACGTCAAAGAAAAATGGGCAACAAGACCCTATTGAAGTGATTCTTGTACAGCAGTGATTGCTGTACAACAACATTCGTGTCTGCACGATGCATTATATACATCTACGAAAAATGCGGTGCGTTTGCCAGGTCGATAGACGACTGTAGCTGCTGGTCACTATCGCGCGTCGTCCGAACAAGCAAGTTACATTGTGAACAGCGGGCGTTTGGTAAATCATCGGCGGAGCTGTGAACGACTTGGTATGGCCATCCCGTGCGATGTATATAGCCGGAGCGGCAATGGGAGCGTGCTCGTCTCATAATCTCGTGTCTCCCACTCTAACGTCCCACTCAGTCCATTCAATGTTTGTCGTTCTAGACTGCACCTTCCCTATTGTAAACGCCAATCCTCACGTTGTACCTCAAGAGCAGTAGCCAGGCAGTTTAATCACCTTTAACGCCACTGCAAGCCGGAGCTACCGCCTCCCAACACGCTAGAGTCGATAAGTGCGGTGAGCACATCACAATACACAGGAGACGTTTATCAAGATTCAGATACGGTTTTGTTCTATCGCGAGGGGGGTTGTTCCATGATCAGGCCAGACAATGGAAAGGCTTGCAAAACAGATGCGCAAACCAGAGTCGAGTAGCACCTTAGCACCCCTGGTCACCTTTTTGCCCGGACGATTGTACGATTCTACTAAATAAAATATCGAGCAGATGTACGGCTTGCAAACAAAACACCTACCTGCATCAATACGTCAAGCCATCAGGAAGTTGAGGCGTTCGCCTTTAAAAACTCCACCGTATCCGAATCAAGGATTGGAAAACTGTTTTCTTCTGGACGATCTTTTGAAGAAAGGGTCAATACCTTCATTCCCAAAGCTAACCCCTTACCATTCTGGTTGAACCTCACCTCAAGTACCGCAAGTGCGTACGGTAACGGTGCGGTATCACAACTCCACAACCATTGTGCGCGGAAGCTCGCCCAAAGCACGGCTAAAATAAAACGCAAAAGCTGCACGCGCGCAATATAGACACATTGTTTAGCCGATGCGGTCAAACAAGCGCGTGTGTATAGGTAAACAATTCCGGAAGCCCATAATCAGGAATCGTTCAACAAGTATATCGGTAGTCCAGGTACCCACTTGAATATCAATGGCTCCACACGTGCGAGGGAAGGGCCGTAAACTATGCACAGAAGTCGGAAGTGGCCACACTGTACTGCAGTATGTACTGTAGTTTTCACCTATAATGTTCGCGTGTAGTACGGTATCTTCCGTTCAACACGTGCAATCGTAAGTAGATACTTGACTGCTTTGTTGAACGATACCACTAGTTGCCTTCGTTTGGTCGGCTTACCGTCGAGCAGGTCGAAATCGTCGACTTTAAACACGTTGGCGGCGTCGCCTCCGATCGCAGAAAGTTCAGTAGTACCAGTTCCACCGCCTGCAGAGGAAGATGAAAGATATTTAATCGAGGAATCAAAGATAGTTGGTAAGTTAGAGGTACAGGAGAACAGCTATATATCGGTTCTGTGTGCGTTCGCTGTGTTTGAGGAGGAACATCCACGAGTTAACTGTTTTCCTTTTTAGTGCTTTCCAGAGTTTTATGCTCGTGAGTTCTACGCCGTTAAAGTTGACAACTTGACTTGCCCAGTTACTAAGCGATATGTTTAACGAAATCGTGACTTTCTACGCGCCGGCGGAAGAAAGGGATCGCGCGACTCCGCGCATACAAACTATTGAGAGCTATGTCCATCCGTAAGTCGCCTAATACTCACCTACTCCAACAGCGAACACGATTATGCCCTCAGCCCTGGCGGCAACTGCTGCGGCTGTGGTGGCGGCGAGGCTGTTGCTTTGGCCGTCGGTGATCACGATCATGAACGATGCGCTTGCAGGGTTAATGCCTAGGAGCCGGGTGCCTTCATTGATGCCAATGGACGTGGTCGTGCCTTGCCCAGACTGGACGTCGTTATCGGAAAAGTCGATAAAGTCTTGGGCGTTGTCGAACATAGCGGACGAGACTAAAGAGCTTGAGTACTGCACGTAGGATGCGGTTCCCCCCCGTTGTCGAACAAGTTCCTGTCGGCAAAAGCGTTGACGGCGTCCATGGCGAAGTCCTGCTCAAGACCAAAGTCGGTCGTAGTGATGCTGCCAGACCCATCGAGAACGACTGCGAGGTTCACCTTTTAGGGCAGAAGGAAAGCGTATATTGCACATACGTACTAGATTGTTATTTTTGCTGGGTGCGCTGTCGAGATATTTACATATAGTGGACCATTCTGCTCAGTGGATTACACGGCCTACTAACACATGTGGATCACCGCGTAGTGGATCACGGCCGCCGTAGCCGACTGTAGTATGTAGTAGGTCGACCGCGCTATATCCACATATTTTGCTTTGGGGGTGCTGATTTGCATACATGCGAAGATATTCCGTGGCACTGTACTCTACTCTACCGTGCAGCACTGTACTGTAGTGAACTATACTCTGTAGTAGGAATTATTGGTAATTAGGCGCGAACTGGCGCGAATTCAATAATACCTGCAGTATCATGCTGGGTGAATACGCAGTATTCTGTATTGTGCTGAACCAACACGAACGAACATCGTACGTACGCGGTCGTATGTATCCGTGACGTTTGGGCTCTTTCAGGGCGCGGCATGTCCAAACAGGGCGCGCCTATTGGTCTCTGGCCCAATCATCTTCCCGTTGGTTTGTTAGTTTCCGAGAAAATAAACGATTTTACAACCCAATACACAGCTGACGTGTACATTCTTAGTTTTTTTTATAAACCCAATACCCAATGCCAACATAAAAGTCCATGACTGTGAATCGAAAAGCAAACCGAAAAAAACGAACAGCAACAAATCAGGGCGTCCTACTCGTCAGCGCAGCCACGTCAAATTATCACATCAGGGCCGCCGTACACAGCATCCAACCCACAGCTAGCACGGCAACACAGCCGCACAGATCTCCCCGTAAACAGCAAGCAGGCGAACTCAACGCTATAGCCCCGACGTTCTCGGGCCTTTATTTCCCGGCGTTCGAGCTAGTTTTAAAGCAGATATAGTTTTAGGAAGACTAAAGATGATGCCCTCCAGAACGAGGTCGGAAGTTCTCTTGAAGACGAAAAATCTGCACCTGACATGTTTTGTCCAACAGAAAGAGCTTCCGGTTGCAGGTGCTACCACTACTAGTGATGTACGACATCTACAGCAGAGCTTCTCCAGCAGAAAATCAGTAGCAGCATCAGTAGGAGTAGGACACATGAGGCCAGGGTCAGCGTCGCTGTACGCTCGGCTTGTAACTTTGACCCTTGAACCCTTGGTACACGTACTTACTCGATTTTGCCGTGTGTTGCCTGGTTCTGAACTCGAACTTGGGCAAAATATAAAAGACGAAAAATCTGCACCTGAAATGTTTTGTTCAACAGAGAGCGCTTCTCGTAGCAGGTGCCACCACTACTACCGCATCGATGATGTACGATTCTAGAGCAGAGCTGCCATCAGCAAAACAGCAGCAGCAGCAGCGGTAAGACTCATGAGGCCAGGGACATCGTCTCTGTACACTCAGCTTGCATCGGTTTAACCCTTGGACCGTACTTGATGTTGTTTGGTTCCTGATTCTGCACTCATAACTTCAAGACGTGGAATCTAGAATCTAACATACATGTGTCCAACGGACCTTCTCGTAGCACGTGCCACCACTACCACTGCTGTACAACATCTATTGCAGATATTCTCCTGCTTCTCCGTCCCTTCATCAGTACGACGGTCGGCCGGACAATACTACCTCCAGCATTTCTTGAGGACGTGGATCGAACGTTGCTGTAGACAGACGGGCACAGTCTGCCTACGGGTATTCTCAGGGTTAGCTTTCGTCAGGTAGATCCGTTTTTTTGTTTGAACCATATGGCCCCGCCATGTGCCTACACACGTTGCCGCACCTAGCTCGATCAGCGGTAAACGACTTACCACCGCACCAGCACGAGAAACATTTTGTTGCGTGTGTGCGTGCACAGATCCCGCGAGGATTGGTGCCGTGTGGGTTGAGCGCAGTGGTCAAACGTGGCCCAATTTTGTTTTTGTAATCACACACACAGAGAAACTCAAAGCAAGGCACCCTACCCTCGCATGCGAGCCGTTATGAAGAGGCCTTTATTTCCTTAAAAAAATCAACAAACGAAAGGCTCGCGCTTCGCGCTCTCGCGCCTCTATACAGTACTTTGGCTATACGGTGCACATTAGAACTTCGTAATATTCCGATAAAGAGAGTTCGTGTCGCTCACACTAGGTCAGCGACGGGTCAACGTTCCGCTGACGCTAGGTGTTGTCTAGGGGATGACAAATTCGCCGTAAATTGGCGGCCACCCCAAGGTCATAAAGACTCGAGCGGCACGAACCCGACCATCAGGTCTAGCGCTCAACTTCTGTTGAGCCTACTACGACACCATCAGGGAGAATGCCGCAACTTGCAGTAGCAGTATAGCCTGTTTGCTCGATACTACCTACACAGTAGGTTGGTAGCGAATCCGTTGAACACGAAAACGTGTATATTATACAGACCGATATGAAACCTAAAACTTCCCATAAAAAAACACGCTTTTAAACGAAATGTCACGCCAAGCTTTCGGGAATTGTTTTACAAAGGATTTCGCCAAGATTAAGCTATGTAGAATTCGTGGTTTCCGGGTACGGGTATGCAAGTTAGTTTGGTACGGAACTCACCGAAGTTCCGGGTATTGTCGTACGCGCGGGCATGCATAACCTACACACGTTCCGGGGCATGGATGTCATGCACCTCACAGGAATTCCGAGTATGGTTTGTGCCCTGGTCAATGCACGCCTCAAGGACGCGAAACATCGACAGATACATAGGTGAAAATAATGCAGGAATAGTATGTGATGTATGGCGCTTGGTATAATGCATTAAGAGCATCCAATTCTAGACAGTTACACCAGTATGTATATGTTGTAGTGTAAGAAATACCTGGTAGCAGTTAGTTGTCCATAGTCGCGCAAATATCTGATGCATTTTCATTGGCTGATTGGCGTGATTGATACAATGCTACAAATTGTCCTACGAACACGTGCGGTAGGTTTTATGTTTCCCGAATGGGTTGCAAAAAGAATATATTACCGTGGGAGGATGGTTTTACGGGGTCACGGGGAACAGGGATGAGAGAGACCCCTTGACCTCAATACTCTACTAACGTGTATTCTACAATACCGTGTACTCTACTACAACTTAAATTGAGACTTCAGCACACCATCCATCACTTCTAGAATCTTCTGTAGATACCGCGCCGCATGGCAGGGTCGAGCGGTGCACTACGCGGCGCACGAGTTGTCCCCACACGCTAGCGTGTCGATTGTACCACGTACAAGCATTATTTCTCTTTGTGGTAGTAGACTGGAAGCAGATTTTCATATTGGTGATGGGGAATTATGAGTTTTGAGCATCGCGGTTTGCGTACCTTGCAAATAGGTTGGTATGGTACCCACGCATATATGTAGACGTTGATTGTTTTATTTCTTTTTTGGGGGTTTTCCTGTCATGGCAAATATATCTCGAATTGGGAGTTTTAGCATCTCAGCTCCCGTACCTGCTAGGCTGGTATCTACGACGCGGATGTATATGTACATTAAATGGGTGGCGAATTGTAAATTTCAGCATATCTGTTAGATGAAACATCACGTACGTCGCATGGTGAAAATCAGTAATTTACGCGTAGCTTTTTCCAGCGGAAAATTCGCACGTTCATTTTCTCTTGTTTTTTTCAGCTTTTGAAGAAGGTATAATAGTCTGGAAGCAGGAACTTGTTCGCTGATTCGAGTGGGGAGGCAAGACGGCAGCAGTATATACTACGTATATTATAGTAATACTTCAATACTTTACATACTAATGCTGTGCCCTGATGTAATCGAAAATCAACAGAGATCTTGTCATTGTTATACTGGACCAGCAAAAACAAGTGTATGGTGCTGTCACGTGTCCCTACGGTACTGCCCTCCCTGTGCTTTCTTTAATTCAATCCTTCAGGAGCGAAAGTGCTATCATCCAGGCCGAGAAGATTCACCTGAGCCGGGGCCGGAGATCAGGTTGGAAACGAAGGTCGCGGCGAAGGCATCCGTCTCAGATTTGTAGCGAGGGGGGGGCATGATACACGCGTGCATATGTGTGTACGTGCTTTGAGTCGAAACCCATGAATTTTCTGCGATGTTACTTCCGTAGTATCATAGCTGGACTGTCCAGCCCCCCGCCCCCCGCGAAGCAATAATATTCAGGAAACAGTAATGGATTTTTCTTTTGCTTGTGTCCGGGGCATACATTGTTCTGTTCGAAGCTGGGAATTTATAGTTGGCTGGTCTGGTTGGAAGTATACTCGATTATGTTGTAACCCCCCCCCCCCGCGGGAAAACCTTTACTCCGCACAAGGGGAATTATCGTATCACGTAGTGTTTATATGGTGAGGCACCCACGAGGGAATTACATAATTACCCCATTTCTGTCTCTGGAAGTGGCCACACCTGAAATTAGACAATCCATTGATGCTGTCATCCGTATGCAAGAAAAAAGGCCTCTCAAGTGGTTCTTAGTAGGATGCAGCTCACCCTTCATGCGACTCGCCCAACACCTTGCCCTTCGCGCTTGGTGCAGGCAGCTTCTGCCTGGTCGGTGAAAACCCGACGTGCTCCGTCTAGGCATTGTAGGGATGCGAGGGCCCATTATCATATGACTACGGGCATACACGATAATAAGTTCACCCCCCTCGCCCCACCCCTCCCGGTCATGGAGTGTTTCGTTGATACTGCTGCTGCTGTTATTGTGTTGGTGCGGAATGTACGGTGACGTACATATGGAGGAGCTCTTAGATTGGTACTACTGACTGGTCGTGCGCGTACGTATGCATTGTTTACTACTGCTTTAACTTTCACCGGCACGAAACGTGCATTTTCAGTGTTCGATTAAAAAGGAAGACATATACGTTTGATAACCTACGAGTATACCGTCGAGAGTCGAGATATTCGGGTGTTACATACTGACTTGAAAGAGTAAGATATTTGGAATTTTCTTCTGTTTGAAAGTACCAAGCGCGACGTGTACACAGCCGGGAGGCAGTTGTGCGTGTGTGGTAGGTTTTGGACTGATACCCGTTTGAATACCGCGGACCAAGGTCCGTAGGTACGTCAGTAGAGTGTTGGGGAGATTGTTGAAACTTACGCGAGTACAGTACAGTTCAGAAAGTTGAATTGAATTCGAGTTTCAGGATTCTGGATGTATATTTGGTGTTTTCAAAGCAGGGAGGCGGCTGTTTTGAGGGTCTGGGAACTTCTGTGTTTGAATTGATTGCACTACTACTACTCGTAGTGCCACGACAACAACAGAACCTATCTGATGGATGCTTGTAGACCAACGACTATCGATAGTACATCATTGACGCTATATGATCAGGACAGTGTGCCGCGAATGGGGAGGCTATGAGACATAGCAGTTGTTTATAGTCGCGCAAATACCTGGTGCATTTGGATTGATTGGCGGATTGGTGTGATATACGCAGCTCCAAATTCTCCTAAGGGAACATGGGGTGGATTTCATGTTTTTCCGATTTCGTTGCATCAACAATTATATGGATGATTTGCCACGGTCACGGGCAAGAACGATGAGAAGCCTCTTGACCTCAGTACTCTACCCATGTGTATTCTACAACAGCGTGTAATCTACTCCAACTTCAATTGAGAATTCGAGACACCATCATGTCGTCTCTTCTTTTGCTCCCGCGCCTCATGGCACGGGGTCGACGAGTTGTCCTCACACGTAACCATTTTTTCGAAGTTCTTGTTTGTAATGTTGTTGTTGCGAGTAGGTTTTGCAGTCTGGGAGATAGAATCTTTAGGGGTGATTTCCACTTGAAAACTGCGTAGCGCGGTCTGCCCATCGGAATTGTCGTCCGCAATTGAGCAGTTTCCCAGTTTGATGCAACGCGGCCCAGCGGCGTTCATAGCTAGTTTCGGCCCGTGTACGCTGCGGTTTGGGGTCAGGGTTAGAGTTGGGGTTAGGGTTAGAGCTAGAGCCGGGGGGTGGGTTGGGTCTTCAGTCTTCACCCGTACCTTGATCCTAACGCGAACAAAATACCTGAACAGCCTACCAACCTCATAATGCTACCTCCCAAATTGTAAGGGGACCACCATTGTTGCTGCCTCGCACGGTCTCCACGATAAGAATCGTTTCAACTTCCGAGAGAACGACTTCCACAATCCCAGGTCTACCACTCGATGGATGGGATTCACGTTGTACAAGAACTAAACATTGCATTATAGTACTGCGTACTAAAACTCGTAATATCTACCTGGAATTTTGCAAGCAAGAAAATCCCTTTAACCCCAGGAGCGAAGCAGTCTAGGAAAGCATCAAAACAAAGTCGGTCACATCCAGTCACACATAAATATATATATCTACTTTCGACTCAGGTTCCTACATCCTCGGAGTAAACCACAAACTGATGCCGGTCAGATACAGGCCCGGCTAAGGCGGAAGAAGCGAACCGGGTTCGAACCGGTACTCGAAACCTCGAAACAGAAGTATAAACAGGGGCTTCCTTTCGCTCTCCGGGGCGTTAAAAAACAAAACAAAGGCCGGTCATATCTATTTTAAGTAGTACTAGATCAAATTTACGGTACGATGGAGCAACCGAAAGTTTTACTTCATGTTTCAAACTACAGAAATTTCATTTGTTTTTGCGCAAACAAAATTTTGCAAAGAAAGGGTGCAGTATACTTCAAACAACTCGGACACAAGCACACGTACTATTACGGAGGCCCATAGTAAATATGACCAAATATTGTTGGTGAAAAAAGGAAAATACATAGGTTTTTACGAATATCATAGGTCCTATTAACTATGGACCCCCGTGATAAATATCAATAACAATAATGATATTCACACGTACACGAAAACGGCACACGTTGTTGAGTCCCACAAATGATACTTCCTGGTAGCATCCGGGAAACAAAATGCAGTACGCCAGGTTCTTCGGCAGATTGCTTGTGAGCGAAGGCGGTGGGGGGGGGGGCGGGGGTCGTGTGTACTTCGGAGTAGTTAGATTTTTGTTTTTTTTCGTTTTCGGTTTGTGTGACTGACGAGACTTGACGTCATAATGCGAACGAACCTGGGCACTCCCGGGGTTACCTCCGAATTACGTACCGGACACCCGGCTATTGTGACAAACGCATACCCGTACCACGGGTACATATGTTACTGAACCTCCGCGTACGGGTATGGATGACGTATATAACTCACAGAAGTTCCGGTTACTGGTATGGAAGTCTTATAAGACTCACACAAGTGCCAGGCAGGTATATAAGTATTGTACCAGTACCCGAGGTATTGTGGCTGGAGCGTGTAGCACCAATGTAAGTTCAGGGTCCGGGTATGAATGCCGTACAAATCAAGCAGAAGTTCCCGGTACAAGTAAAAACTGAAAAAATACCCTGGACATGGTTCTGTACGTATCCTACAGAACACAACCTTGATGGATATCACAGGTCAGGTTGGTGTGTTCCTTTAGAACTTCCGAACACAAGTGATTTCGGTTGAACAAGAATCTATCTTTTGAGGGATAAGTGCACTTCGACGGTAAGAACTACCATTCAAGCCTGAGCCTTCGTTCTGTCACTCACCGTATTTGCCGCTATCGACGTCTGTCCTTCCAGAGTGAATGTCAGGGTAGCATCGGCACAGGGACACGACGAGAGCTCCGTCATGTTGACCTGCACGCAGGATCCTTGACCCCTCACAACGGCCACGGCAAGTGCGCTCAGTGCACACACTAAATAAATCTTAAACATCGCCATCGTGATGCACAGCAGTCCCTTGGCTCGTCCAGGCGCGGTCCCTGTTCATTTCGGAAGGAAACCATGTTCGGTTCTGCATGTTTTGAGCGGAGTTGACTACGTGTCCATAGTTGGGTTTTGTTGACACAGTCACAAATCCAATGCGAGCACTGGTGATATGCGTACCACCAGTACATATATTCGTATACACACAACGAAATATCTCCGTGGGGTAGTTTCGTGACCGCAGAACTTGCACCTCTCTAGGATTGAAGAATCGGCACGGACACTGGTTGTGTGTGCAGGATATCGACGGGTAGAAGGAACGATTTGTTGTGACGAACATACACATAAAACGCATGCAGGTACAAATGACTACCTAATGACCGACGTGCGTCTGGCCTATACGCTACCTGTGCACCGATTTGTCTTGGGCTATTTCGTGACGGGCTACCTTCTCGAAAACCCAGGTCATCCCTGATCTTGAACCACAACCGAACAAATGCCATGCATCTGTTTGTCCGAAGCTACCGTGCGACACCTGAAACAAACGCAGCAAGAAACACACGAGACCTGGCTCTGCCACGGTCATCTTCTCTACTTTGTGGGTACTATAGTGGAACCATTGTTATTCTACAGAAACAGGGAGACTCTATTGCTTAGACAACTCTATCCTCAAGGTATTACCCTCTTCGTGTAGGTCTCTTCGATGGAGCTTGGAGAATAATGGCGCTCCTTCTCAGGAGAACGACTTGGAAGGTATACACACAACTAGTGGCAGAGTGTTACGATAAAAATGACTGGTGTGTGGTACCGGATATACACCGCGAGTGCAATGTTGGGTCTCTTTAACAACAACAGTGCACATCCCTCAACGTTTCCTGTCGGCTTGCCTGGGATGAAAACTAAGGAGAAGCTGGCCAGGGGGAGCAGGGCAGAAGACGGAAGTGAGAGAGTAGGGGCGTGGTGTGTTGACCACCAAAACGCACTCGTCGACTTTCGAAACGACGTGCCAAACGGTATCAGAGAAGCTTCCAAGAAGCCGAAGAGTTAAACGCAGGAAGATAGGGGTGTACTTTGTGCAGGCGAAGGCACTGACGAAAGGACGACTTCCGTGCCAGCCATTTTGTATTTACGGCCGATCCGAAGGTTCGAGAGGTCTCGGCAAAATATGTACCAGGTGCGTACGTGTTTTTGTGTCGCATGTACTGCTGTTTCAAGGGGTGTACCTGGTATAGACTATTCATATTTATTCTCGCGTATCGTAGACTATTTTCGGCCCGACGTCTAGCCTCGGTGGCACTATTTTCCCGAGATTCGGAGCGTGTTGTTGTTAGTATCCTCATCTTACTCAAAATCGTTGCGATAACTATTACGGGGGTCCATAGTTAACGGGACCAAATTTGTTAGTAAAAATAGGTAAATATATAGGTTTTTATGTATACCATAGGTCCTGTTAACTATGGACCCCCGTAATAGTCGAAATAGCCCACTTTAGTAATACAGATCATAAACAATATTTTTCGAGGGATACTTTGAAGCCAGTTGAAAAAATCAAGAACATGGCACACAGGACAAATACACGCACATTGTTGAAATCGTACATAAAAAGTTGTCTGTCAACTGATTTTTGTTTTAAAGAAATCAGAATAAACTTAAACCGTTATTGATGCCAATGATTTCGACGATACCACCTGTTTGGTCGTTATCTGATAGAATGGGCTGTCTGTGTGTATTCTACGCATTAACTCGTTCTTTCTACCTGTTGGCATCCAGCACAACCAGTGTCCGTGCCGATTCTTCAATCCTAGAACATATACAAGTTCTGTGGTCACAAGGCCACGCCACAGAGACACTACGTTGCCACGTATGCAGTAAGCACAGCGGGCAATGCAATGCCATGTCATCATTCTGGATACGACAAGCACGACATACACATTGCATGCAATAGAGAAACGAAACAAAAAAAATACAAAATACAAAAACAAAGAAGAGAAATCGAAAGAGAAAAAGAAACAAGAAAAAAAATATGAAAGAAACAAACTGTCGTACCCCCCCCGCAGGGATGTGTCAGACACTTGAAACGAACGAGCTGGAAAAAAAGGGAAAAAAAAAAAAAACACCGCTACTCGTCGTAATCAGCGTAAAAGATTAGGCACCAAGAGAAAATAACAGGCCAACCAAAGAACAAAGCATTCTCCGGTCGGCGGCAGCAGTTTGTGGTACAAATAGCATACGTAGCCAGGTTCTCTCTGCTATAATAGTCCGCCTGGCACCTTGCTACCCTGTCTGCCGCCTCCGTCCTGCAATCGTCAACTATGCCCGGCCCCTCGTCGACAGACAAAACGAAACTAGCAACGCAGGCTCGATATCCACCCACGCCACACGACTCCGTCAGTAAGGCTTTTCAATAGAAGAAAGGAAGACAAAAAAAATAAATGGAAAGCACACAGGATCAGCGCAAGAATTAAAAAAAACAAAAGGAAGACAAGGAAGACCACGTTCAGAACAGCTGCACCAGTTGGTGACACGGATAGTACAGACATGTTCTACTTCCTGGTCTGCCCGGTGCCTTGCTACCCTGTCGGCCATCTCCCCCCTACTTTCGTCCACTGCAGTTTCCCTTCTATTCCTGCCCCCCCCCCCTCTCCGCATTCCCTTGGTCGGGTTTTCTGCCACTGCTCCTGTTGCCCCCCCCCCTCCCCCCATTCCCTTGGACACCACCCACAACGCACTCGCGCCGCTTCCTCGTATATATATACCTTTGAGGTCGAAACATCTAATAATCTCATCAGCTCTCTCCGGGCCAAGTCCCTTGCTATGAACTACTAGATACAATCTGCAGCACTAGGAACACATCATTGAAACTATTGTTTGACTCGCAACGACCCATGCTTCAAGGACGACAATGCGTTGTCGCTGAGGATCGAACATGCAAACAACTTGTTCCTGGTCACCGCCTTACCCAGTGTACTGCGTGCATCGTCAACTCGAACTACCTTACTAACCTTGTCCCAAACCTCCGCAGTCAACCCCTCACCATGAAATCTGAGTACGAGAATCTATTAAAATTGGGGCACATCATGGACCACCATTATTGTTCTGCTCAGAAGGACCTATCTATACTCCAAGACGATAAAGCATTCCCGCACAGGCCTTGCGCACTAGACCATGTACGTATAAGTTCACTTCGAATCATCGACTATAGTCTGCTATCTCCGGGTCGAACCCCTCGCCTTGTGCTGCTTTACAGTAGAGAATGTTATTACGGGGGTACATAGTTAATAGGACCTATGGTATACATAAAAACCTATATATTTACCTTTTTTTACTAACAAAATTTGGTCCCGTTAACTATGGACCCCCGTAATAGTAAGAGCACAGCATCACCATTATTTAGCATACAAGGACCTACACTATGGGAACGGTAAAAAGTGCTTAAATGGGGCACATGAACACTTTAGTTGTACGGGAGTTCGACCCTCAGCGGGACCGCTATGCCGTCCTAGTAGGGTGCTTGATAAATTCTTGTCAGCAAAATCACGTGTTTGATGTGTTTCTGTAAATAATATTCATTGAGACTGTGATGTAACTACACGTTCGAAGGGGTTTCTCCCCGGAGGTAGTGGTTGAGGTTGGTGTAGATGCTCCATCGCCAAAAGTGTATATTTTCTTTGTTACAAAGCTCTGTTACACTATTGCTATTTCAGTCGAGAGCATGTGGTTGGCTTGCGGTTGATTCATAACGTCGTGCAAATGCAGATAGCTATGATGTTGATCTCGGCGGTTCTGAGGGGTGACCGGGCCTGCCTGATGTTCGCTCGGGCGACTTTACTCCTACCCAAGCAGCCCTACTTTTTTGTTCAAATAGACGAACGGGCTTCTTCCACTAAACCGGTGCATACCCAACAATAGACAATTATCTCCGATCCACAGCAGTAACGTAGCCCCTCTGAAATCAATCGGGCTCTATGTCCAGTACAATAGCATCTGGTACAAGAATACGTATCCAACTGCCCGTCAGTTCGTTTTCCGGCCTTGCGGTAGACCACTAACGCTCTGGAGAATTGGGTCATGAACATGAATATTGCACACGGGTATACGGTACGAGTCGTACGAGCACTATAGTAGCTGGGTAACCTATACCTACCAGTACAGTAAAGTCAGTAGTACTTCTGCTGAATAAAGTACATGGTATATAATACCAGGCATATGACATGGGCTATTAGTCTATACCGTGTACCCTTTTTGCACACATGTATCACTCCGACCGCCACTTATAGGAATCGCTGTTTTAACCCATTTAGTACCGTAGTCCCGATTTGGGGACAAAACATTCCACACCTCGGACAGATCAGCTCACGGTAGCTCGAGCTAGCTCTTGAAGGAGCTAGCTCACCGGTGAGCTACGTGAGCTACATGAGCTGCGCATGTTTTCCTGGCTTGAGCTATAGGAGGGTAGCTCATCTGCACACGATTTCAAAGCTTGAGCTAGAGAGGATAGCTCATCTGCACATCTATGTCCAGAGTGAGCTACAGGAGCTACGTGAGCTAGCTCATCTACCTCCGAGATGAGCTATAGGAGCTACATGAGCTACACATGTTTCCCCTGGCTTGAGCTATAGGCGGTAGCTCATCTGCATGTTTTTTCAAAGCTTGAGCTATAGGCGATAGCTCATCTGCACATGTTTTCGAAGCTTGAGCTATAGACGGTAGCTCATCTACGCATGTTTTCAAAGCTTGAGCTATAGGCGATAGCTCATCTGCACATGTTTTCAAGGCTTGAGCTATAGGAGATAGATGAGTTAGCTCATGGACTGTACTGTGACCAGTACAAGCACGCAAAATAGAACGACATCAACACAAACAACCATATATTTGTTGTACGTACCAGGTACAGCATTTGGTATTATATTGCAGTAGATCGGATCTGGTCGACACCCGGCAGAATTTGAATTTTTCGCTTTTCGACCACAACAGCTACACAGCGGCTGTCAGCTGTAACCACGCACACCACAAGAGGGGCTTGCACAAAACACAACAACGACACAACGCAGCAACACCCCCAGTGTGCCCACGACCCGGGGTAGCAGCTGTAGCGGAGCGTCGACCGTAGACCAGGCTGGCGCCGGGCACATCGATGGATGTGGACCCCACCAACAACGCCATCGATGTGGATGAGGACAACGTTAAACCCAGGCCGAAAGCAAGGTGCGTGTTTCGGAGGTCGTGTGATTTTGCCCGCCTAGACCATGATGCTGCTGTTCGAGCTACACCATCCAATCTGTGTGCTTCTCCGGAGTAGTTGAAGGGTAGGGGACTGTACTACTGCAGTCGCAAGGTGGATGTACATGTATCTATGAAGCGAGCTGTACTCGTAGCTGTGTGGGGTTTCATTTTTCGTCCAGGTGTTTAGTGTTTATTAACCGTACTCGCACGGACACAGCAGCAACGATGACCGTACAGCAGTTTGTTGTTTCTTGTCGGCGGCTGATGTATTATGCTTTCGCAGCTGACCTTTACGTATTTTTCGAATAATACAGCAGTACCATGCATGATGTGTGTTCGAGATGCCTCGCTTGTTTAGCGCTTACAAGTCCTGTGCACCTTCTCACGCTGCCCTTACCAACAGGAGGCCAAGGAGACACACATTCGTGACATACCACCACCAAGCGGGTTTAGGCGGCGTATACTGTACCCGGCAAAACAGCTACCCGGTCTGACGAGGACGTCTTCGACGAGCACGAAGAAAGCTCAAGCTTCACGTAGATGACTTAGGGATAAACTGAGGCAGCGGCAGATCTGCTGTGTTTTGTTTTGTGATATCCCTCACAGCAGTTCATCTGTTCGCGTGTTTTCTTGGCGACGT
This sequence comes from Macrocystis pyrifera, assembly GCA_031763025.1. NCBI lineage: Eukaryota > Phaeophyceae > Laminariales > Laminariaceae > Macrocystis > Macrocystis pyrifera. The sequence continues at coordinate 2,021,606 of JASSKH010000004.1, read as the reverse complement.
ACTTTTAGTAGTAGATATCAATAGTTTTTCGTGTCTGCCTCTCTGTCTCGTCTTTGCACCTTGTGGTAGGTCCCAGCCACGGAAGTGGTGTTCAAGGAACGGTATGTCCGGGATTCAGATGATGTTGCCATTCAATGTAGCCTTATGAATGGGTGGTGGGTGGATGGGTTGGCGGATTGGTTTTTCGCTGGCGTTGCAGCGCACCATTAGCAGTAGCCATATACTAATCATGTTCATGTTATTCTTTATATGAGTTTACTGTAGTATGAGTATGCGAAAAGTGCCAATAGTAACATCGACATTGACTGCCGCTCCTACCGTCGTTGAAATTGAATATGCATGGTAAGCTGTACAACCCATATTATTCCTATACATTCGCACTTGTCCCTGCGGGTGGGCTTTTTCAGCTACTTATCTTACACGCATGTGTTGCCGAGAAAGAGCTACAATGAGCTGCGTACATGAGCTATGACTACGTTCTCCGGGGGTGAGCTATGGGCGATAGCTCATCTGCACATGTTTTTCCCGCTAGCTCATCTGCACATGTTTTTCCCGCTTGAGCTATAGGTGGTAGCTCATCTGCACATGTTTTGAAGGCTTGAGCTATAGGGGATAGCTCATCTACACATATTTTCCTAGACTGGGCTATAGGAGCTACATGAGCTAGCTCATCTACCTCCGAGATGAGCTATAGGAGCTACATGAGCTACACATGTTTCTCCTGGCTTGAGCTATAGGTGGTAGCTCATCTGCACATGTTTTCGAAGCTTGAGCTATAGATGATAGCTCATCTACACACCTTTGCCCAGGCTGAGCTATAGGAGCTACATGAGCTACACATGTTTCCCCCGGCTTGAGCTATAGGCGGTAGCTCATCTGCACATGTTTTCGAAGCTTGAGCTATACACGCTAGATGCGCTAGCTCATGAGCTGTCCGGGGTGTGAAACATTCTAAATCCAAGTAATTTGTCCCGAAAACGGGACTGCGGTACCTAAAGGGTCAATATCCTGGAAAGTGAGACCCCGCGGGGCTCTCAGGGTGGCCACGGTCACACTGCTGCTTCGATTACGTAAGAGTTCGGAACGTTCGGGAATTTTTCGACGAGTCTTTGGGGTATACTAGTAATATAGTACCAGGTGCGTTTGTACTAATTAGAAAAATATTGTCAACTGTTGTTCCTCTCTTTTTTTGTGGTGACTTGTGTGTTGTGCGTGTCTTGTTAATAGTGGGCTGAAACTCCTTTATCTGTGACCCTTTCCGTCTGAATGTGTTTTTTGTCACCTGTACAGCAGTATTTCGTGTGCAGGTGTGCCCTGTTCTCAGTTTTTGGTAACGCAAAGACATGATGTGTGATAATCGAGGTATACCAACAATATTGAGGTCTGAAAAATAACCCATTGAGGGTTATAGGCGAGACCTGCCGAGAGCACGATCGTGCGGCACGAATCAGGTGATAACGGGCACAACTCCTCACGCATATATAATACTACTACAACTGTAGCACATATGAGCCACTTACAGAGGAGGAAAACAATAGAAGAAAATTCCATGGGTGGTGCGAACCTTTGGGCCTTTCCATATCCTGCACCTTGGCCCGAGTCGGATATGCTTCCATCCACAAAGCGCCCAAATGAAATATGCCTTCCGGAGAAGCCGCGTGGGGCCCAACAGCCACCCTGGTCCCCTGTAGGCAGCAGCAGCGGTCGCCCACAGCCACGGAATACGATCCCGTTTACCACCTTTTTTGCTTCTATCCAAGAATCGCACAAATGAAGTTAGACCCTGTACCTTCACCCGCGTTTTTCAGCCTATCTATATCGTAGTCGAGTACCGTCACGACTCGGAACCAAACAATACTCCTGGAATCATGTTTCTCTGTAAATCCTTGATGCAAGCCCATAAAATATATATGTATACCGCTTGCAATGTATAACGTTATATTGGCCTTGCATGCACGTGCATGAATCTGTCATGTTAGTCCAAGCAAGTGCATGCAAGGCTCATATTCAGATGTTTGCTTCGCCGGACACAGCGGCCTCGAGTATGGTGTCGAAGAACGATAATGCCGAAAGCAGGGGTGTACGTTGCGGCGTGCATGCTATGTTTTAGATTATTGCGCCGTAACTAAGTTATGTCTCCTATCCCCGGGTAGAAACAAGCTTCCATCAGATTATTCTGTAGTGGAAGCAAAGTGGATTCAATATTACAAAAGCGCGTGGCACCAGTCAGAAAAATTGCGACGAGTAATGTGCACTACCTCGGTAACCGTTCACTACTGGTCTGTGAACTCCAAGGACTCCAACATTACTTTTTGTTTTTGCGGCCACGGTACTTCGCAATGATACCGGAAATATATCATCATTCACTTTTTTTTGGCTGTTCCATCCGTCTTCCTGAGCTAGCCAAGCTGGTGGAAGCCGCCCGTGGAGCGAAGCGCCTTGTTATGTCGTATCCAAAACTTGTTGAGTGCTTCTACTACTGCTGTAGTACCTTCACACTTGGCCATCGTATTACTGAGCATAAATAAGGTATACGCGTGCAGTGCAGGTATTTTGTTTTCGCGATTTCCCGTCGTAAAGAACTTGCCCGCCGAGGACTTGAATGCCCAAATCGCACGCGAAGGAGTTCAACAAGAGCCGAAACTTGTATGTAGTGTACCAGCGGGACCCCTGCGTGCCCCGCAGCCGAGATCACGGGAGAACACCGGTGGCCGAAGAACTAGATTTTGCCGATATGCGCCAAAATAGCATTTTGTACATCGACAGATATACACATCGCATATAATATTGTTTGTTATAAAGGACATTAATACACATTGTATATATTATCGTGTTTGTTATAAAGGGTTGTTCGAGGGTCCGGTTCGTATAGGCAAACATGGTGTACTGTACGTGAGATATAGTCGTTTGTGTCTACAGTATTAAAGAGCACACGTTTGAGACCCTAGGTCGCTGGCGCTGCCCCGTCCCCTAAAATATCCCCGAGAAGAACAGATCATCGCTGTAAACTGGGAACATATAAGTTACCCGGGAGGCTGGCATGTGGGACATAGGCCATTTCTACTGGAAGACTGATTTCATATCTGGAGGTGAGGGTTGCAACACCTTCACAGGCGTGTTTTTAACCCGGAAATCGGCGAATCTTTCCTGCTATTTCCGAAATCCCACCGGATATTTTGCGAGAGCCACCCAACTACGTTGTTTGCATTTTTCTCCAGGGTAGTGTAAAAAATTGTCGATACAGCTCTAATTCCTCCCAACCATAAAAAGAAGAGCTTTTCCATGCCTCTGATGCAACCGATCTCCCGCACCTTTACAAGGATGTCCATCCGTCACCAAATGGAAAGCGCAGCCCCCTTCCAAGCAAACCGAGACCTCCGCATGGACATCATCATCGCGGTGGGAGGACTCCTACAAGCTACGGCATCAGAGTATCGCAATAAAGCGATACTCCTCGACGTCACGTATGCGGATGCCCAAGCGGGGATCCACATGCGGGCATACAAAGCTACCGAGACGCATCAGCTGCCTCCATCTCTGAGGCGCGCAAGCGTAGTCACTACGCTCGTCCGGGACGGGTGTCATTCGACGAGCGCAGCTACAAACTCGCCACCCTCGTGGTGAAAAGCTTCGGGCGCCTCGGAAAGGAAGGCAGCTATCTAGTTGATCAGGTAGTGGCAAGTATTGCGAATGGACGGGCGGATCGTCCCTGGCGCGGAAAGGCGTCTGCAAAGAACGTCTCTTTCAGATCATCTCGGTGACTACCCAGGTCGCGGTTTCGCGCCGAGTACACATGTGGAACTAGCCCTGAGGGACCGCCAGGCTGCTAGGGGAAGAGAGGAAGAAGCCGGAGGAAGGAGAGGATAAAACGTTGATGAGGATTAGGATATACTATACCGGCAGCTGAAATTAAATGATGTGGGGCATAGAATTTGGGAAACTGCTGGCATAGAAGCGTTTGAGAGATACTACTGATTTACGGAACGATATTCGTTTTATATCGGAACGGCATCTACGCAACATTGTCGGAATACAAGCATAATAATAATATAAAACGTCGATGTATATCTGGAATCTCTTCCAGGTATTATTGTCCGAAAGTCACAACATCGTCATAACTCTGAATGACCCCCCTGGAGAAAAGAAGCTTGGGTCAAGGTACCTCTCACAAAAATAGTCGTATGCACTCTAAGAAGAGCGACCCCGGTTCGGTCGAACTCTACGTCAAATCCACGTGAAATAACGTACAAACACAGGAAAATGTTTCGGTTTCCATGTACGGCCTCACTCACTCGACCTAGAACAACAGATGAGCAAATCCAAGGAGTAACGATCATGGTACTAGTTGCTAAAGCTTGCCGACGCGTTCATGTGCAAAAGCTGAACTTTACGCAGGGGTATTTATTTGAGGATGCTATCTGCATTTTTCAGGGTCTGCCACTTGATGCACTGAAAAAAACGAGACAATGATTCACCCGCCGTCTTCTTTCGCAAATAGATGATGATGCCCAAACATAAAATTGGAAATTAGTTTTTCACTTGTTTTTCGTTTTAACTACTGGTTTCCTTCGGCCAACTATTTCGGTAATGATTCCAAATGGTCAAATTCAATGTAAATAATCCCACACCCTCACAAAACAACGTTCCGGGCATAACAATCAAAATATACTCCCGGACAAACGCAAATATATGATATAGATGCGTCATTCAATTTGTTGCGGGATACAATATACAGCAATCGTGACGGGATGTTTGTAATGCGCGAAAAAAACAACACCAATAAAAAAAACTCCATGGGCCCGAAACACAACCTGCATGATCTTCGTGTTGCTTATCTACGACAATCATGTTACTAAGCCACTTGTTTGGTGTAAAGTGTACACTGCAACTGGACATTTTGGGGAAACACAAAAACAAATTATCCGAGTACGTAACCTATCAATAGCATAACACAATCATAGTACAACTTGAAGGGTGTGTAAGATGTCCGTCTTTGATATCGCTGCAAAATGTTTCATTTTGATTTTCGTGGATACAATGTTGAATACTGAGCGTATGAGATGTCTTGGCAATCATCATATGGTAAGGATTCGCTATCATAAGTCCAGTTCTTATGCAGTCGGAAGCACGTATTGAAAAGGCCGGTTTCCGATCGGAGAAAAAAATATTGTTTTTATCAAAATTAAAAAGCGCCTTTCCAATCCGATGTGTTTCGATTATGATTTCCAGCTGAACCAGAGAGTCGACAAAACTGAGATTTTCGATCTAACTCGCCAGTCCGATTCATGCATCAGACATATTTAAACGTCCCGCCGCATACTCGTACGAGTATCATAACCCACACAACAACACGGCATACGACACGACCCCGCACCACAACATGGGCGACGATGGCTTGGCTGCTGTCACTTGTGTTGCTGCTCCGCGCGAGTCAGCGTCGTACATCATTGTCTACGGCCGTCAGCAGCACGTGGCAGCACTCGACGCCCGCGGTGTGCGGTATCAATGATCGTTAGCTTTGGCAACTCTCGAAGGAATCCAGCGTTACGATGGCCTCGAGGAAATGATGGAGGAGAACGTCCGGCGTGTCAAGCCCACATGCTGCTCGAGGAAGAAGCGAGACGTGAACATATATGTGTGGTTGGGTGCAGCTGCTGAAAGATGAAGACCTCTTTGACCCCACGAGCAATATGGCGAAGCAGTTTAGAACCTGCTTCCCTACCCCTTTTCTTGTGTTTATTTACAGTCAATATATGGAAAGTCACTCCCTTACATCAAACGTCCCCAGAAAACACACACAAAAACTGTACATTCGATCCGACGGATGATAAGAAGAATAGCTATTCACACCCAAGTCAGAAACATAACCGATCGGAGACCGGCCTTTTCAATCCTTGTTTCTGACTGCAAAAGAATGGGTCCAACATTTTTTTTCAAAGCATGTCACCACTGAGGAACAATCGGAAACACACAGGTGAAATATATATATATAATTTCCACTCGCGGCATCGCCAAAATTACAGCCGGCGAATGCTTGTCTTGATTCTTTCCGCGACAATCGATAGATACTCTCCCCAAAATGAAACGATTTCGTCCAATGAGTATCCGTGTACCTAATGAGAATTTTATGGGTGATTGTCGTAGCTTGTATCGTTCTCACGCATTCCTATTGTTAGCTTGTTAATGGTTATACAAGGGGCGAGGACGGGACGTGGCGCATCTATCTAGTAACGTGTAAATCTCGGGTGTTATCACGCATGTTGAACCTGTTGTTAAATGCACGAGCTTTTGCCTGATATACGCCGATTCCCTCTAGTACCACCTGTATCTTGCCTGCATTGCCAGTACGCCGCATTGTATTGGCACGCGTGACACGGCAGCGTTACTCCACGCGTGCCCAAGAAGACCACACTCGACCAGTCAACTTTGCCCACATACCGCTTTGCTTCAATGCTCTGAACTACTTCGGCAGCACTGTAGTCACTCGCTCGTCGGTTGTCTCGGTGAGTATACCTGAGTTTCATACCTTAAGTTTTTAACAGCCTTCCTCATGGATACGACACGCTATCGTGAGACAACTTGTATATATATAAAATATATAGTTGTGAACCCCACGCTCGAGTCGTAGCTAACAGTTCATGCCCAAAGACAATCACGTAGCTACATACATAGACGACGGCAGTGTCTTACTCTGCTATATACATCGAGATACTGGACCGTTTTTTCTATTCCATGATAACAATGACACGCTGGACTTGCTAAACACGCCCCACGAGCTGTCGACTATACTTGATGCAAACGACCCTCGCCTTGAGGCTGGTGGAAAAGTAAAACCCGAGTACATGATATGTAGCATCTACTGGTACAAAATAGCACGACTGGAAACCCCGCCTGACGCTCGAGGCAGTGGACATCTACGTCGTTCTCTCGATCGTTGTGAAAAGGAAAGACGCTATTCCATTCTACACCCTCACGCATTATTGCATATTCCGTCCGAATGGTGTGATCTAGGGACACATTGTCCATGCGATCTAACCACAGAGGTAGACTTGCTGCCCGTCCACGCGTTTAGGGTTCCTGACAACCAATCGTAGGCTACGGGACTCTGCCCACAGAGTGTTCAAACACAGATATGCACTTTATTGCTGCCGATAGTGCTCGAGGCCGATTGCAAGTTGGCTACCACCGTCCATTTCAACACGAACAAAAACAGAACGGGCCATACAGTTACTTCATTGTGGAGTGTTGACTAGCGAAATGCATTGGATTCTCAGTAGCCCCTGCGTTTGTTGGATTGGTAGATGCTCATGCAGCTGACGCCCCCGCATGCCCTGGAACGGTCTCCAGCACACTCGTAGTCGCACACGCCTCCCTTCTTAGTAGGCTTGGAGCTACCGCAGTGGCATTCTGGAAGTAAGACCAATTTAAAAACGAAACCATCGCAGCAGCAGTTGTTTGGGTCAAGCAGGAACAGATTTGACAGGCCACGTTACAACAGAGTCCGTCGCTCTGATGTGACGTCGGTTGCTCTGATGAGACCAGTGGTCTTGATGATGCATCGCGCGGGAAATGTGCTACGAATCAACGCCCCAACGGGCAGGGTGGACCGTAACTGAACCAAATCCGGCGGGAAGGCCTCATAGCCTCGGTTTTCGTTAGTGGGTGAGCTCGCGCAAGTCTGACACTACCAGGACGGGATGACTCTCCCGGGTGGCTATCTCCACCGTACCTAATCCTCTCGTGGGTCAGGTCGGATCAACGTGCCCTAACGCCAGTGGTAGCAACAGGAGCCTGGTTTGATGTTGCAACGAGAGCTATCGGCTAAATTGACACACGACACGAAATTGGAATGTGGAAGAGTGGTGAGCTTAAGTTTTGTTTTTACCAAGTCTAAAACAACAAAATTAAAAACGAAAAGCAGTCAGCCTATTCTGGCCCCTTTATCGCATGTCACGTTCCAAGTGGGATTGAGGTCACGCTTAACAATCAATAATTGCGTGTTGACAAATGCGGTATATCATATTTTCAGACAGCTACCGACGGAAATTTTACTGATTTCAAGCCACGCGTGTATTCGGGTTTACGACTGACTAAGAGGCAGCAATCAACAACCACACTCAATGTACCTGAACCGTATGCCGTAGCGAAGTACTCCCAACCCGAGGAATTGCAGCTGTCGGCGCACATCTGAGGGAGCGATGGGTGGGCAAGAGGCGCAATAACGTCACTCTAATGTTGCACCTGTCGTTGTCTTTACTTTCTTTTGCATATCCGTACTTGGTTAGATTGCGCTCGTTTGATGCTCACGGGCATCCCGACGGGCCACTGGCTTCACGCTGTCACTATCGTCCAAATGGATAATCCAAGGCGAGATCGGTTTCGCACCTGCGTCGTCATGTGGCGCGAACTGGTCATGGGACCATTCAGAGTTGTGTGGCGCGAGTCGTCTACGTAGCAGCCAAGATACGTGGAGTGCTTAGCCTTTCCTTTCCTGAGGCGCTTGCTACGTTTGGGGCGCCTTCTGTTCTTCTTGGTCAGGCTGGGAGTAGGAACCGGCGTGGGGGCCGTTGTGGGAGCTGGAGTTGGAGCGGGACAGAAATCGTTGCCGACCACCAAGCCGGTCAGAAAGGATAGGTCGGGAGTGTTGCCCTGGTCGTCGGTGTAGTCTGCGGATACGACTACGCTGCCACCGGGAACCTCGCCGCACACGTCTAGAATGACGTCGAAGTTCGTGGGTGTGGATTTCAGGTCGACTGCGGAAAAGGTGACGGTGCTTCCGGAGATGGATCCCGAGGAGGTAGAGTCGACCGGCACGCTGAATTCGATGGTCACCATGGCGCCGGTTGATAGGCATGGTATGACGATTCCTCCGCTTGACGAGAGGATGTCTGGTAAGGCCGCTGGTCATCGTGTAGGATGGGAGTTGTGCAGGCGTGGAGAAGAGGGGATTTAGTAGGGTTTTGTAAACGGAATTGCCTTCGATCTTGATGCAAGGATAGTTGAGTATACAGTATTTCGTCGCTAAATGGAGTTGATGCTTTACGGCTCCACTTGTATGTTTTTCACAAACTTTATTTATATGCATGTTTTCATGATGTGCAGTAGGGAACGCGTATGCGTACCGGTAATTGTAGCTATCGTAGGAGCCCAAATTTTGGGACAATAGTAGCCATTCAGTGGGTGATGACGTCCACGTCTCCTTGCACCCCCCCCCTGATACGTATAACTGTATGTCTCTATTCGAACACTTCTCGGGCGAATAAACGACGTGTTCTTTGCTAAGTACACGGTAGATAGAAACGTCTACGCCCTAAGACTGGTAGTACTTGACGGTGACGCGAAGTGCAGTCGGACAATTATATTTTATGCACCGACCGAAAACAGTAGCTTAGAGCTGGCGACGTGTCTATAGTAGCGACGCCACAATGAATAACGGATCAAACCATACGACGAACCACACAACGCAGAATCCACCCTTCAACGGACGGACCGCAGCCGAGAACAACGTTTATAAAAATGGACAACCAAACCCTGTTGAGATGATACTTGTACAGCAGTGACTTCAGTACAACAACATTCGAGTCTGCACGATGCGATATATACACGTACGAATAACGCGGTGCGATAACCAGGTGGGTAAACGACTGTAGTGTCTGCTCAGTATCGCGAGTCGCCTGGACAACGCAACGGATAGTGGACGTTTGGTAGATCATCGGCGTAGCTGAGGGTGGTTCGGTACGATCATGCCGTGTGGTATATCTAGCCAGAGCGCCAATGGGAGCGTGCTCATGTCATTATCTCGTGTCTCCCACTAACGTATCTCCTTCGGTCCTATAAATGTTTGCCATTCTAGACTACACCTCCGATATTATAAACGCCAATCCTAACGTTGCACCTCCATAGCAGCAGCCGGGCAGTTTGACATTTTTTATCACCAGCGCAAGACCGTGCTACCACCTGCCAAGAGAGTACCAACACGATACCCTAACAGCTTAGCTGGCTTCGACACGTGCGGTGCGCACATCAGGATAATCAGAAGACGTTTATGAATATCCGGACATGGTTCCGCTTTCCTGCTAGGATGGCTGCTCCGTGATCAGACCAGGCTTTCAAACAAAATGATAAACCCAAGGTCAAATAGCACCTTAGCATACCAAGTCATCTAATGCTGGGACAACTGCGCAATATTATTGTGTATACATATTCCGAGCATACGTTCCGCTTGCAAGACAACTCCTGCCACAGTGAGTCGAGCCATCCGAATGTTGAGGAGTTCGAATTGAAAACTCCACAGTATTCGAGTCGAGGGTGGGGAAAACTGATTTTTTTTGGGACGATAGTTTTATGTAAGGATTAATAAATACCTCCATTCCCAAAGCTACCCCTTGACATTGTGGCTGACCCTCGCACCATGTGCAGCAAGTGCGTACCGTAAACTGCGGCATTCCAAAAGCCACGAAATTGCGGCTGAAACTCACACCACATGCACCACATACGTACTGTAACGTTGTGGCATCGTAACTCCACACCCCTTGTGGGTGAACGCTCGTCCGAAGCGCGGCTAAGGGTAATCGCAGAAGCTGTGCACGCGCAGTATAGATGCACCATTTGCCCCGAGCGGTCAAACAAGCGCTTGTGTACAGATAAATCATTTCGGAAGCTCATCACCAGGTATCGTTCAACAAGTACATCAATGTCCCAGATACGCACTTGAATATCAATGACACGACACGTGCGAGTGGAAGGACCTAAACTATGCACAGCAGTAGGAAATGGTCCTACTGTACTGTAGTCTATGCTGTAGTTCTCTCCCTACATGTTCGCCAGTTGTACGGTATATTCCATCCAAGACGTACAGTCGAAAGTAGATACTTGACTGCTTTGTTCAACAATACTGCTAGTTGCCTTTTGGTCGGCTTACCGTCGAGCAGGTCGAATTTGGCGACTTCAAAAACGTTGGTAGCGTCGCCTCCGATCGCGAGAAGTTCATCCACGCTAGTTCCAGTGCCTGTTGAGGGGGGTGAAAGAGATATATTCGAGATATCGAAGATAGTTCGCAAATTAGACGTACAGGAAAACATATATATATATATATATCGATTATGTGTGCGTTCGTCATGTTTGGGGAGGGACACTCACGATTTGACTGTTTACCTTTTAATGTTTTCCAGAATGTTGATACTTGTGCGATATCCGTTGTTCAGATCGATAACTTGGCTCGCCCAGTTGCTAAGTGCAAAGTTGAACAAAATCGTGAGTTACTACGCGTCGGTGGAAGAAAGGGATCGCTACATCTCCGAACAAAACATATCTTGAAATCATTGCCCCATCCATGAGATGCTTCACACTCACCTACTCCCACAGAAAACACGACTATGCCCTCAGCCCTGGCGGCGTCTGCTGCTGCTGTGGTGGCGGCGAGACTGTTGGTTCCGCCGTCGGTGATCACGATCATGAACGATGCGCTTGCAGGGTTAATGCCTAGGAGCCGGGTGCCTTCATTGATGCCGATGGACGTGATCGTGCCTCCCCCAAACGGCACGTCGGCATCGGCAAAATCGATGAAGTCTTGGGCGTTGTCAAACATAGCGGACGAGACTAAAGAGGTTGAGTACTGCACGTAGGATGCGGTTCCCCCGTTGCCGAACAAGTTTCTGTCGGCGAAAGCGTTGACGGCGTCCATGGCGAAGTCCTTTTGCAGCTCAAAGTCAACCGCGCTGATGCCGCCAGACCCATCAAGAACGAGTGCGAGGTTCACCTTCCAGGGCAGAAGCAAACATGAATGTTGCACATAGTGGAATGTTGTTTTTGATGGATGCACTGTAGAGAATTATTGAGTAGATCGCTATGCTCTGTTGATCACACAGCCTGTTTCGACGTGTGTATCACCGGGGAGTGGATCGGAGCTACTGTAACCGACCGCAGTATGTCTGTGCTGTACTGTGCTGTACTGTACTTCCTAATATCCCGATGCACAAAACTCGTGTCACCCACGCTGGGTCAGCGACGGGTCAATGCTTCCGCCAACGCCAGGTGCGATCTCGGGGGTGATACATATGCCGTAGTATGGCAGTCACTCCAAGGGCATCACGACCTAATAGGAACGAACCCGACCATCAGGTCTAGCGCTGAAATCCCGATGACCGTACTGCATCACCTTCAGGAATAATCACAACTGCAACAATATAGTCGGTTTGCTCGTTATTACATTCACAGTAAGTTCGTAGCGAATCTGTTGCGTGCAAAAACATTAATAGTCTGTAGACCGATGTGGAACCTACACACCCCGGAAACCGTACCACGCTTTGATAGAAATGTCACGCCAAGCTTTGTCAAATGGTCTTCTGAGGGAATTCGCGAAGATTATGTACTGTAGGGTTCGTGGAGTCCGGGTACGGGTTTGCACGTCATACGGAACTCACAAAACGTCCGGATATTGTCACACGCACGGGCGTACATTACACACAGACGTACGGGTACGGTATTAACGTCGTACACATATCTCATACAGAGTGCCGGGTGCGAGTATGGATGTCGTACACCTCACAGGAACTCTGGGTACGGGTGGTACCGGGTCAATACTCGCCCCAAGGGAGCGAAAATTCGACAGATTCATTGGTGAACGAAATGCATGAAATGCATGAAAGGTGTTTGGTGCAATACGCTTGGTGTATTGCGTAAAGAACATCCTATTGTAAACATTAATGCTAGCAAATGCCGTTGTAGACCTTTGTTTGGTGGTTCTTGTTTTTCTCCTGTTGTTGTTGCTGCCTTGCACAGTCTTCACTATAAGAACCGTTCCAACTTCCTAGAGAACGATCGCATGGTCTACCACTCGAAGGAAGGCACTCATGTCGCACAAGAACGGAACTTTACGATAGCACCGCATATCGAATGTCTTAAAGGGACGCGGGCACCTTGAGGAATGATTCGTCAAGTGCCCGCGCATCGGCGTCTTGGCAGTACACACATACCAGCGAGGGGTTTGCAACCAAGATCCGTATGTCATAGTTGTAGAATAGGCGCAGAACAAATACAAGAGTCCTGAGGATTGTTTTGCCCCTTTTTGCCTTTTATGGGGCCCAAGAAACCACTCCGGCCCCATCTTCGATGACCACTCTCTAAGATATGCATCATCCTCCTGGAGAACAGCATCATTATAGTGAAAAACATTGATTCATCGATGATGTACCCATTGTTCTATGCTCACTCGCGTAATATGTTAGCGTGTTTGCGAGCTTTTTGTGCTACTCGCTCGCAACTTCAAGTAGACGAAAACACCTCGTGAGTCGTTTCTAGGTGCCTACGACTACCGTCTGGCGCACCCGATACCGTCACACATCCCACCCAGAGAATTCCTCAATTTCGCGGGCTGTGGTATCATGTGAGGAGCTATAGCTGTTCGCAAGTGAGGTAAAAACGTTCAACTGGGAGTTGGTTTGTGTCTCATTTTGTGCACCTCAAACTTCGACCGATTTCGACCACTGCAGCACCTCAAAGTCGAGATGTAGACTTCTGTTGAGACCAGGCGGGAGGTCAATCTCGAGAGTGACGCACGCTGCTGCGATGAACCTCTTTCAAGTCACCGTCGCTCTCCGGTAAGCACGAACCAGCCGAAATTGTAAACGCAGCGTGTTGAGTTAAAGATGTGTTTTCTGTTGCGATAAAACATCTGGATGTTACAGTGACCGGAAAGCCGGGAACGGGGGACGCGTGGGTGCCAACGTCTCCGCAATATTTTCCGGTTATTTCGCAAGCAAGAAAATCATTTCTACCCCAGGAGTGAAAAAGCCAAGAAAAGCACAAAAACAATGCCGGTCACAATTGTAAGTGGATCACATTTTAGGTAGGTCAATAATACTACAAAGAGAAACGCCGGGCGACGGAAAACTATACTTAACGTTTCGAACTATTAATAGAGTAGTTGAAGATTTTTTTTGCGTGCAAAATCAATGCGAAGGATGCTTCAAACAACTGAGAAACAAGTATGACTGTTCACACGTACCAATAATAAAGATATTCACATGTACACGAGCACGTCACGCACTATTGTTGAGTCCCACCAATGACACATACTAACTGATAACATCCAAGTATGATTTGCAGTACGCCAGGTTTTTCGGCAGACTGCTTGTGAACGAAGACGACGGGGAGGGGGGTATGTGTGTACTTCGGAGTATTTAGATTTGTGTTTTTTCGTTCTCGGTTTGTGTGTGACTGACGAGACCTGACGTCATAATGCGAACAAACCCGAGCACTCCCAGTATTACCTGCGAAGTACGTACTGGGCGCCCGGGTATTGTGACAAACCTGTAGCCGTACTACGGGTATTATAGTGCAGCGGTCTTACAGACGTTACAGAACCTCCGCATACGGGTATAAATGACGCAAAGAACTCACAAAAGTTTCAGGTGCGGGCATGGAAGTGTTACGGGACTCACGGACGTTCCAGGTATCGTGGCTCGGGCGTACATAACTCAGGCATGACTGTATGTATTGTACCAGCACCCCAGGTATAGTGGCACGGGCGTGCAGCACCTATGGTATAAGTTTGGGATCCGGGTATGAATGTCGTACCGACCAAGCATAAGTTCCCGGTACAAGTAATACCTGAGAAAACACCCCGGACATGGCTCTGTGCGTACCCTACAGAACACAACCTCGAAGTTCTCGATCTCACAGATTAGGTTTGTGTTTTTTTTATATCATCCGAACACAGGTGGGTCCGGTTGAACAGGAATCTATCTTTGGAGGGCGAAGTGGTTGCGGCGGCACGTACCACTGCTCAATCAAGCCTGAGCTTTCGTTCACCCACTCACCGTATTTGCCGCTATCGATGTCTGTCCTTCTAGCGTGAACGTCAGGGTAGCATCGGCACAAGGACACGATGAGAGCTCCGTCATGTTGACCTGAACGCAGGATCCTTGACCCCTCACGACGGCCACGGCAAGCGCGCTCAGTGCACACAATAGCTTTATCTTGAACATCGCCATCGCGATGCACAGCAGACCCTTGGCTTGTCTAGGCACGGTCCCTGTTCATGCCCGAAGGAAACCATGTTTGTTTCTGCATGTTTTGATATCAGTAGTAGTTGACTATTTATCGGTGGTTGGGCTTGGTTGACACATATCCAAACGTAAACACTGATGATATGCGTACCACCAGCATGTATGTTCGTATGCAAATACAACACGTGCAGGTACAAGCTATTACCTAAAGACCGACGTGCGTATGATGTAGAGGCTACCTGTGTACCGTATATCGTGCGATATGTCCTGACGGGCTAACCTCTCGAAACACAGGCATCCCCTGGTCTTGAACCACACCTGGATCAATTTCGTGCGTCCATTTCTCCGAACCTACTAAACAAGCCCAGGAAGAGAAACACGAGATCCGACTCTGCTAGGGTCAATATATTTATTTACTCTAAGTACTATAGTTGAAACCACTGTTTTCTACCGAAAAGGGCAGATATTACTGCTTAGTTAGACAAATCTATCCTCGAGGTATTACCCTTTACGTATAGATCTCTTCGGTAGAGCTTGTAGAATTATGGCGCTCTTTCTCAGCGGTACGAGTCGAACGCTCTACACAAAGTTGGTGGCAGAGTTTTACGATAAAACATACTGGTGTGCGATACCGGATATACACCGAGTGTGCAACTATAGTTCTCTTTAACAACGGTGCAGATCTTTCGACTTTTCCTGTCGGCTTACCTGGGGTATAAGCTAGGGGGAAGGTGGCCAGGGAAAGCAGGGCAGGAGACGGAAGTGATAGAGCATGGGCGTGGTGTGTGGTCCGGAGACGCGCACTCGCTCAACTCGTCGACTTGGAAACGACGTGCCAAAGGGTATATGAGAATCTTCCAAGAAGCGGAAGTGTCGGACGCTGGAAGATATGGCCGTACCGGCTGCCAGCGGAGGCACCGATGAAAGGATAAAGTCCGCGCCTGCCATTTTGTGTTTGTGGTTGGCCCGAACGTTTGTGCCGTCTCCGGATATTATTTTACCAGCTGTGTCTGTCTTTTTGTAATGTATCCACTGCTTTTGTAGGGTTAACGGGTGTGTGGACTATTCGTTCTCGCATATCGTTGAATATTTCATGGCTCACGCCCAAAGTCTAGCCCCGCTAGCACTATTATTCGGAGCGTGTTGTTGTTTGCACTATCATCTTATTCGAAATCGTTTTGAAATCGAAATAGCCCACGGTAATGATACAGATTAAACACCATATTTATCGAGGGACAATTTGAAGCCTGTTAAAATAATCAAGCACGTGGCAGCCAGGACCAACACGCGCAAAATGTTGAAATTGTGTACATGAAAAGTTGGCAACTGAATTGTTTTTAAAAGAAGTCGGACTAACCGTGACCTATAACAGATGCCAATGATTGCGATGGTTGCACCTTCCTGATTGTTATTGATTAGAAGGGACGGCCTGTTGAGCTATTTCAGTAAGGTGGCTGCAATTGCCCAACAGGAAGTGCCTTCTAACGGACAAAAATTATATCAATACCTTGGAGATGGAATCCCAGTCATCGATATTTGCTAATAAATAAATAGAGCTGCTTGGCTTTGAGTACAATCGCACGAGCAAAGGGAGAGGTCCTGTCACCCCTGACCTGGCGAGATCAACACAACCTCTGCACATGAGGATATGAAACAATCGCAAAGCAATCGCATCTTCTTGGCTGAAATATATGACCTTAGTAGAGCTTTCTACCGAAATATGTTTATGTGCTTGTGAGCTCGAAGCATCCAACCTCGTCAGCAATCTCCGGGCCGAATCCCTCGCCATGAACTGCTAGATAAAACCTGCAGAATAGGAACACATCACGTCAACCATTAATTGTTTGGCTTGCAACAACCTCTCTATACTAGAAGGAGGACCTAGCGTTGTCGCCGAGGATCGAACTTGCAAACAACTTGTTGCTGATCGCATGCCTTACCCACTGCACCCCGTGCATAGTCACCTCGAACTACCTAACATTGTCCGCAGTCTCCGGAGCGATAGCCCTCGACATGCAATACTACAGTAATACGAGAATCTAGTAGTGTTGGGGCATATCATGAACCACAATTTTTGCTCGGTTCACGCGGACCTATATTCGAAATACGATAAAGCGTTATCGTCAAGATTCGAACTCGCAAACAATTTTTGTCGTTTGAACTGGCCTCAGGCTCACTATATTGCGTACGTACATAGTCACTTCGCATCATCTAATCTCGTCTGCAATCTCCAGGGCGAAACCCTCGCCTTGTACTACCACAGTAGCATATATTCTTATTAATAGGAGCACAACATCACCCTTCTTTAGCGTGCAAGGACCTACACCATAATTGAGATAAAGTGGTTCAACGGGGTACATGAACACAAGGCCATTTTCTATGAGATTCGATTTTTGAGCTCAACATTTTGACCCGACCGCATTTTCTGATGTCAACATGGCAAATCGAAACAGTCTTTCTATGCGGAAAAAAATAGATTTATTGTGCGTGCAGAGATTCGAGCAAACGCTAGTAATGGACCAACTGTTGCTATTGCGGCATGACGTCTCGAAGAGACGCGCTGGGTACGCTGCCCTGCGCGTAGTACCCAATTGTACGAGCCAAGTCTGACTGCCTCTGGTATGGCGGCGAGGAGACCTGGCGAGTGCGCTAGAATCAGCATGTCTTGGTGATTTGTGTTTCATTTTGTGGATGGCTGCTGCTCCGGTAAAGCACTGTAGTCTACACCTGTACGTATCCATGGGGAGAGGTGCGCGCCGAGTCCCTTCCTCTTGGCCTCTAGGCCATAACTCGCGCCGGCCGGCTATGGTCAGGCCACAGAAGAACGCAACACACACCGCCCGCGCGTTGGGCGCGAAGCAACGTCGCTATACATCTGTGTCACCATCCAACTCATCGATCGTTCTGCTGCTGTTTGCTGTCGCGCATAATATCTTGAATTTAGAGAGTATGCCATTTGTCGAATTGAAAATCTAATGACGCAGGTCGTTGGATTTTGGGCGAAATTCCGACTACTTGGGTCATCGGATTCTCAAATTGAAAAAATTCCGGTGAGAAAACATGCGACGACTCGGGTCATCGGATTCTCAAATCGAAACATTTGTCCGGTCGGATTTTGCATATTTTGACTGCATAAATATGCAGGGATATTCATTTCGAGAGTGAAAAATACAAATCTGAAGCTCGAAATCGAACCGAATAGGAAACAGTCTATAAACGACGTAAGCGAGTTCGAACCTCAGCGAGAAGTTTTGCCAACCTTGGAGAATACTTGATAGATCCTTATGAGCGAAATAATGGGGTTGATGTGTTTCTACTAAAACTATGAAACGATATACTGTAACAACACGTGCGAAGAGGTTTCTCCCCGGAGATTGTAGTCGAGATTACAGTAGATGCTCCAACCTCCGAAGAGTTTAGCTTGTTTTTTTAAGCTCTGTTCTACCATCAGTTCAGTCGCGAACATGGCTTGCGATGCATTTGCAATGTCGTGCAAATGCTATGATGTTGATCTCGCCAGTTCTGGGGGTTGACCGAACCTGCCTTCGCTCGTGCGATTTCACTCCTGATTCAAGCAGCCGCACGTATTTTTGTTTCAAAGGGCGAGCGGGCTTCTTCGCCGAAGACGGTGTACGGCCAATCGACAATCCTGTCGGATCCACAGCAGTAAAGTAACCCTACCCAAATAACATCGGGCCCTATGCCCAGTACAATAGCACCTTGTATAAGTATACATACCCAACTCCCCGTCAGTGCGTACCCCGGCCTTGCGGTAGAACAGAAACGTTTCAGTACTATTTGTATGTCTTACACCGGTATACGGTACGAGTATAACAATATTAGAGTTGTACCTGGGTAAAGAATTTATTTTACCTACTCTTAATATTACAGCAGTTACTACAAGGGACCACATAAATAGGACCTGCGGCACAAACAAGAACCAAAAATAACACATGTACCTATTTTTACTAACAATATTTGGTCCTATTTACTGTGGTCCCTCGTAATAGTACAGTAGTCAGTAGCATCAATACGTAGTACTTTTGCGGAACCAGGTACCTGATATTATATATACTACGAGGTATATGACACGGAAGTCTATACCTTTGCTACTCGTACCGCCAACTGCTGCGGCCGTTCGGTATGTACTTTGATTTTTTTCCCTTCTTATCCTTATGAAAGAAGTACTACATAGTGGGTGGGTGACGAGCGTATCTTGGCCCACTCACTATTGCTACTTTGACTTAGTTAAGTGTTCACCGGGATGCACAGTCCACTTTTTCCTTCTTGTATCTTTCCCCTTGCACGTCCCTTTTGGCTCATGCTCGGGGTAAGTATGTATGTGTCTGAGCTTTGGCTTCCCATTTTATTCATTTATTTGGGATTCTTCTCCTTTTCTTTTTCTTTTTCTTGTTCTTTTTCGGTTTGGTTTCTTCGTTGCTTCTCTTTCTTTATGGTGTATTTTGGTTGCTGGCGTATGTATGTATGTTGTGTCGGCCGCACCTAGTGCGAAGGCATGGTATTGCGTAGGCTATTAATGCATTACGGTGTGATATCTCTGTGTCGTATTCTGTGACCACAGAGCTCGTATCTTTCTAGGGTGAAGAATCAGCACGGACACTGGGCTTGCTGGATGTCGACGAGTAGAAGAACGGTTCAATGTGAAGAACACACACACACATACCGTGTACCCTTTTGATCTACCACTCTGACCGCAACTTATAGGAATCAATCGCTCTTCTTTCAATAGCCTGCAATGTTAAGACCTCGCGGGGCTCTCGGGGTGGCCACGGCCATACCGCTGCTTTGATTGCTACGTAGAAGTTCGGAACATTGGGGAAATGTTACACAAGTCTTTGGAGTATACTAGTACAAGGTGCGTTTCTACAAAATTACAAAATAATGTCAAATATATTGCCGTAGTATGTTCTCTTCCTTTGTGGTGACTAGTGTGTTGTGCATGTCTTAGTCGTCATAGTGTGCTGTTTCTCGTTTCTCTTGAAGGTTTCCGTCTGAATGCGTTTTGTCACCTGTAGTTCGTGGTCACGTGCACTGCTGTTCTTAGTACTGGAAACACGACGACTTAATGTGACAATCAAGGTATGCCAACAATAATATGGTCTGAAAAATAACCAAACGGGGGTAGGCGAGACCTACTGTGAGCCATAGTATGCGACACGAATCGTGGGAGAGGACTAGCACACTCACACAACACCACAACAAGCGTATATACAGGTACACATGAGCCACTTACAGAGGAGGAAAAAAAATGGAAGAAAATTCTACAGGTGGTGCGAAGCGTTGGGCGTTTCCATCCTGCTCCCAGCTGCACCTGGACACTACTCGAATGTGTTGATCCCATATCTGGTACTTTTCTCTTTTATCTACGAAGCGCAGAAATGAAATGAGCAACCTGCGAGCGCCGCATGAGGCACACCAGACCCCTGGTCACCTGTAGGCAGCAGCGGTCGCCCACAAATACGGAATACGATCCCATTTACCACATTTTGCTTCTATCCACAAAGCGCGGAAATGAAGTTTGTCCATCGCAAAAGCCGCGTGAGACCCACCTGCTGCCCTGGTCCCCAGTAGGCAGCAGCGGTCGCCCACAGCAACGCAATACGATCCCATTTACCATATTTTGCTTCTATCCACAAAGCGAGAAAATGAAGTTTGTCCTTCGCAAAGCCGCGTAAGACCCACCTGCTGCCCTGGTCCCCTGTAGGCAGCAGCGGCCGCCCACAGCAACGGAAAAAAGCAAAAAAAAAAAAAAAAAACTAACTAACTTGCATAGCTGGTATCGAACCTGAAACAAACCCGTGTTGGTAGCGGTATAGATCGCGGAGCATTGTGTGTCCTACCGCCCCCTCGGCGACCAGGGCCCACGTATTTCAGCCCATCTATATTATTAGTCGAGGAGAGTCAAGACTCGGAATCTAACAAAACTCCTGGAATCACGTTGCTCTGTAAATCTTGGATGCGAGCCCATACATACATGTCCACTGATTGTAGTGTATAAGTTCATATTGGCGGATGCATGCACGTGCATGAAACTGCCATGTTAGTCCAAGCAAGTGAATGCAAGGCTCATACTCGCATGTGTGTTTCACTAGACACGGCGGGCTTGAGTATTGCTGAAAAGCGACCTAATCTAGAGCAGGGGTGTACCTTGCGGCGTGTGTAACAAGATTCTGGTGCCGTAACTAAATTATGTCTCACGGTAGAAAAAGGTTCCATCCGTCGTATTAAAAGTAGAAGCCATATTGATTCACGATGAGAAAAGCGTTTGGCAACAGTCTCAGCCAGAGGAGATGCGATTTGTAAAGATCACTACTAATACGTCGACAACCGATCATAAACGGTCTGTGAATTCCAACTGCTTCGACATTTTTCCCTACGCCATGATATACATTCACGTTTTTCTTTGTTCTATACGTCTTCCTGAGCTAGTCAAGCTGGTGAACGCCGCCACCGGGGCAAAGCGCCCTGTTATATCATACGCAAAACATGTTCAGTGCTACTACTACTGCTGTTGTAGTATCTTGTACACCTGACACTTGACCATCGTACTCATGGAGCATGAAGAAGGCATGCGCGTACACGTCTTTCTTTGTTTGTTTTCGCGATGTTTGTACGTTGCTACTGGACACATAGGAAAACCCGGGGATGGATATTTTTCATCCCTGGTGTTTCGCCGTAACAGCCGTACGCAACAAGAAATGCTGATTTCCTGTTATTTGCCGGGACAATTTCTGCAAGTCTGCCGTCACGTATATCCCTGCTGTAGAGAAGTCCACGACAGGAAGCTTTCCAAGCAAGCAGCCTAGAGGCTTTCAGGCGCAGAGACCTACGGTATTAAGCCCCGCGACCTGTTAATATAGGCTTTCTAAAAAGAGGGCCGTGAAAACTGCCTCAACAAAGCGATCAAGAACATTTTCATTGCATAGCCGTCTTAATTTTAAGCATTTCCAAGCACAGAAACCGGGCAGGCCGCTTTGGTTGGGGTTGGGATGTGGGTATGTTTCAGGCGTCCTTGCCGGGGTGGTCGAAGTAGCTATGCATTTCGCATTAAACCTACGCTACACCTGACTGACACCTTCCGACAATTCCATGCGGGCTCGCAGGCAGTTGCAGACCGCGAGCAAACACGAAATCGCACGGGCTTGCATGCAGCTCGCACACGGCGTCTAAGCTGCGTGCGAGTTGCATGATTTACTTGCTTGCAACTGCTGGCAAGTTTTATAACCCGCAGGAATACTACAATACGGTCAGTTTCGTCTGAGTGAATAAGTAAAAGTTTGACCCCTTTAAGCTGCGTCTTCGTTTTGGGGGACGAACTCCACTACTTGGATAAACCCTGGGGTGGTTATAGCACTACTTTAAGTATTGTATTGAAATAGTACCACTTTCAAGGGATACATCGGATTCGGCAAACAAACGCTGAATAGACCTAAAAATAACCGACGGCTACGGATTTGGACTGCTGTTGTTGTTGGACCGAATATAAATACAACTAGTTTAAGGCCCCATTACAATGTGTGAGCTCGCATCTTCGGGTTGGTAGGCCACTCAGGCATTTCGGTTCCTCTTGGGATCAATTTACGGCCGAAGACCCCTCCCAACCGCTAATCCTAACCATAACCCTAACGTTGTGTTCCGTGTGTTTTTTGTGCTTCTATCTTCACTGCTATAATGCATGTGTGGTACGATGAAACATACGTGTACTAATGTTTTGCCGGAACACGGTCATCAGAACACTTTTTTTCGACTCTTTTTACGCGTTTGTTTTGTGCTCTAACACACTGATGCTGCTTTAGGTCTCCGCACAAACGATGTCAAGAGACAGCATTTTTACCCGTTGGCAGACAGCAACCTTGTCTTGAGATGCCTTGACTGACTTATACGAAACTGGAACCCTCAGGCCTTTCACAAGACAATGCCATGCTTGGCTTTGCTTGGCATGTCCCCTGACATACGTGCTCCTCCTGTATGATATACGGACATACGTGTGCCTCTTGGCTCAAATTTAGCGGTTAGGTTTCGAGTATTTTCCTAGCAGTTTACTGTTCTTATTTACAATACAGTTTCGACACTGCTGCTTTGTTTTTGTTGCTCAAGCTGCAAGGTTCAAAAAGTGAATTTGGGGGCATACTGCTGCTTGCTGTAGGCGTCATAACTACCTAACAAAACGATTTTTTTTAAGGGGCTTCGTGCATGTGCTGTTCGAGTCATAATGAAGGGATGCAGGTAATCTACCAATCAAGAGTGAATTTGTCGAGTGCTTGAGAATTTCAGACTTGTACCCACTACTGGTAAAATCCTTCAAAAAAAGGCAAAATGGTCGGGGGGGGGGGGGGTTCACCAAGCTGTTGTTGTTGCTGTGGTCTACTTATTGTAAGAATGCCCGCGGTTTCCCCAACAAATAGTGGGTGAGGAGGACGAGGTCGGCGAGCGGGGGGAGCGCAGGGGCGCTCTCCCGGTGACGGGGCGCTCTGTCCCCGGGAGCGAGGGTGGATACCCCGACGCTGGGTTGTGATGAACTAATTCACACTGGTTCGAACACAACACTTACACACTAATTTTCAGGTCGATCATTTCCACAATAACTCCAAAACAGTTTTTTCCGCACTAACTAATTCAAGCAAAACATTGGATCCCCACAGCTCCAGTCATAATCGAAAAGCACTCAAAACTGGGCGAGATAGCCGCTCCTACCTGTTGTAGCTTAACTCCCAACATAAAAGTTCCATTTTTTGTTTTAATCGACAACCGCAAAAGGATAAACCTTAAATATACATGCGACGATGTAAATGTATGGTGACCCGTAGGCGGTCGACTGATGAGTGCAAACATAGGCAGGTGAATTCGAATCCCCCTGCATTAAATGCGTACCAGTATTTCTGGTGGGTCGGTAACATTAGTTCCTTTGTATTTGTGTTTTAGTCTTCATTTTGCTTCCAATTCGAGGGTGCAGTCTGATCAAAACACACAATACAACACCTAAGAATTCCAACGATTGTATTTTGTACTGGAAATAGAGATAATTATTGATTCTCCGAATTCAGGAAGACGATATAGATACAGTAACACAAGCAAGCATTTAGTGATGTTGATGTGGGCCTCCATTTCTTGCGTCACCGTGGTTATTGTTTTAACACGACGTCTATCGAAGTCACGGCCGCCCAACAACTGCTGTACGACATTTCCGTATCAGCAACTATTAAATATTAATAGTTGTTGTTGCGGGCACTGCTGTCTTCCCCCCCGCACGAAACCTCCCTTCATTCAATGAATAGTGCCCCTCAACCTTTGCGCCGGACTAAATTCCACAAATACAACTTCGAGTGGTTGACTCTATTTACACCATTAACCCATATATTCAGCTTATAACCTGCGGTAATTGGCGGAATAACCCAAAGCCAACCAAACGAAGTGGTACAAGAAGCGACTCCATCTTACTCCCGCCCTCCGAACGAAAGCATTGTAATGCCTACGATTTTACTGTCCTACCTACCAGATCAGAACCAAACGCTCGGACGGACCAATCAACGAACGAATCGTGATGTTCAGTGATTGTATAAGATGGATTCTCTTGGGCTCACGTCCTTACCAAAGTCCTCAACGTTTGGACAGGCCATAAACATGAGAGTAGTTCTGTCCTACCTACCAGGTCAGAACCTACAGTAACGCTCGGACGGACCACACAAAGAAAGAATGGTGATGTTCAGTGACTGTATCGGATGAATCAGCTCGGACTAACATCCCTACTAACGTCCTCAACGTTTGGACATGCCATAAACATGAGAGTACGGTGTTCGACTTTATTGTCTCTTCGGTCCCTCCGCCGGAACACGGCACGCCCATATCCTCCAACGTCCGGCTCTTCTGATTCTTGGAAACTTCTCATATACCCTTTGGCACGTTGGATTGACGTCGACGAGCTGGGCAAGTCTGCAAGCGCGTCTTGTTCGAGACTCATCACGCCCCTACTCTCTCACTTCCGCCTTCTCCCCTGCCACCCCCAGCCAGCTTCCCCCGAGCTTACTACCCCCAGGTAAGTCGCAAGAAAAGGTTGAGAGGTCTGAACTGTTTTTGAACAAGCTCACCGTTCTCCTTTATTATGATGATCCAACAGGCCCGGTATCATACGCCAGTTTCGTGTGTATCGTCATACTCCACTGCTGTGTGCATAGCTTCGGAGTGGTACTGCTGATATAACACGATAGAGCGCTATGAGGTCTCATGAGGAGGCATACATAGAGCTCAATACCCTGCTCATCAAGCTTGAGGCTGTTGAGTTTATTCCCGTCTTGAAGGCATTAGGAGTTACGACTACTGAAGGGAAGGGGTTGCGTACTCGGTCTGGAGTATTTCCCCGGCTTAGACTTAGAGAAGACACCACAACTTCGGACACATGACAGCGACGGTTTCATTCAATTTTCGAAGCAATGTTATTGAGTGAGACATCATTGATACTGTTCTGGAGTGGCACGTCACGAAATAATACAAGGACAGAAGTACACAGGTATGTATGTGCATGCTACATGGAGGTATACAGGTAATAACCTTGAGCAGCATGTATGTGTTGCAATTGCATACAGGCAAACATACCGGTGGTACGCAGATCCTAGTACGTATAAATTGCTATATAATAAATCAAGCTCATATAAATGCAACCATAGACAACTATACTAAAAAATGCCCGACCATCGCGATTTCCTCCCCAAACACGAACAGGTGCGCGCGTAGACGAGCAACCGGGCTGTTTTGCATCGCGATGACGATTCCCAAGCTAAAGCTGGTGGGGGCGCTGAGCGCTCTGGTCGTGGCTAATGTCATGGGCCAATCAGTATCATGCGTTCAGCTCAACGCTACAGCACTCTCGTCGTGTCCGTGCGATGATGCCACCTTGACGTTCACCCTAGAAGGAGAGACGTCGATAGCGGCCAATACGGTGAGTGAGGGTTTGCCAGCTTTAGCCTGTGAAATAGTATCAGTTACAGACGAATTCCGCCTCACCCTCCTTAAAGTATTCCTGTTCAATCGCAG
The DNA here is from genome assembly GCA_031763025.1 of Macrocystis pyrifera. NCBI lineage: Eukaryota > Phaeophyceae > Laminariales > Laminariaceae > Macrocystis > Macrocystis pyrifera. The sequence goes on along the minus strand of JASSKH010000004.1, from coordinate 1,995,549 downwards.
CAACTTTTGTTCTCGCGCACTATTGATAGTACACGTTCTTCTGTTATATAAGGTACCAAAATATTCCGAAAAGCTACCATTAATACTGCGGGACCACTGTTAATACAATACTACTGTAATAATACTAATAGTACTACAGCAGTACATCACAAGGTGACATATATACAAACTATTCCACTCATGCATATCAGCACCCTCGAACACTATATGTGAACACAGAGCGTGGGCGACCTAACTACTCTCTCTGGTCGTTCGTTACGATTTTTCGGGATACACAACCTCGATGATGCACATGTCTTCAACGCACGTGTGGTTCACTAGCCTTCGTGATCGGCTAGATATCGCACTACAGTACACCAACCAAAAACAACAATCCAGCACGTAATTGCAATGTACGCGTTTCCTTCTGCCCTGGAAGGTGAACCTCGCCCTCGTTCTCGATGGGTCTGGCAGCATCAGCGCGCCTGATTTTGAGCTGGAGCAGGGCTTCGCTATGGACGTCGTCAACGCCTTTGCCGACAGAAACTTGTTCGACAACGGGGGAACGGCATCCTACGTGCAGTACTCAAGCTCTTTGGTCTCGTCCGCTATGTTCGACAACGCCCAAGACTTCAACGACTTTTCCGATGCCGATGTCCAATCTGGGCAAACCACGATGACGTCCATCGGCATCAATGAAGGCACCCGGCTCCTAGGCATTAACCCTGCAAGCGCATCGTTCATGATCGTGATCACCGACGGCCAAAGCGACAACTTCGCCGCCACCACAGCAGCAGCAGACGCAGCGAGGGCTGAGGGCATAACCGTCTTTGCTGTGGGAGTAGGTGAGTTTGCGGCGTCTCATGGCCGTACACATCGATCGATATGTGCTGTGGCTGGAATTATCGCGATCGTTATCTTCCCCCGCGCGCACTGCTTGGCAGTGTCGACACACCCTACAGGGAGCAATTGGGCAAGTTCAAGTGTCTACTAAGCTCAAAAACAACGTCCAAGCATCAACATATATTTGGCGAAGCAACGACCACGTCGCTTTCAGTATTGATTGGGGTACCGAGCGCACACCGGACTGGTATGCCTCTGACCGCCGCACCCCATGAGTTTCAACTATATTCGGTGCCTGGCATGTACCTCTTCGACATCCCTCTGCAGGCAGTGGAACTGGTGATGATGAACTTCTCGCGATCGGGGGAGACGAAGCCAACATCTTCGAAGTCGCAGAATTCGACCTGCTCGACGGTAAGTTCGCATGCTGTTGTAGGGGTCACATATGAAGAGTTGGGGCTCCACATTTGAGCAGCTCTAAACCTCACCCAAAAACTAACTTTTCAGAAGAGCTGAGACCGCCGCCCCGTGAGCCATGCCAAAGCCTGCACTCTATATACGTGTATCACAAGTAATACTTGGAACATACTATTGGCATGTGACGATATTAGGTTAGGAATCCCTTTCAGTTAAAAAAGGTTTCGCTGAACACAGATACGCTTATCGTAGAACGCGTTCATGCCGGTCCAATGAAGGAAACACCTGAAGCAGTATCGCTTTGATACGCCTGCAATTTTTCGCGGGTCGACTGTACCTTCCGAAGATGAACTACTGCACTCAGTGTACGGAATATCTACGTTGAGGCAATTTCATACTGGTGTGCACACGCTAGGTCTCTCCCTTCGTACGTTTGATGCTACGTGCATGTGATAATTATGGGTTTTGCTATAGTGTCGTACACCTGTAGACGCGCGTATGTTGTACCAGTGATGACCATTTTTTGACGTAATTGTTGTCAACAATCGTTTGGCCAACCGAAGAGCGTGCTCTGGTCAATGCTGGACAGGCTCGAACACAGCACAGTTTTAGCTTTCCGCCTTGTGGCACCTCTACTCGTGCACAGATTCCTGTCAGCCTTAAGATATTGTTCCCAGGCGATTCGTCAGGGAACATGATTGGTCTCGACTGTGCCACGACTTCCCCTTCTTAAACAGCTGCCGGTGCTGCGTAGATATTCCGTTCAATATGCAGGGAGATCATACACTTAGCAAATAAACTTGTTATTCGAAACTAACAAAACCTGCTAGGAGAGGTCATGAACTCCGCACACGTGACAACGTAACAAGATATGAACAAAATTCAAGGAAATGACATCGTTAAACAACCGTAACACGTTTTCCGCTCTGACCTCCATAATTCACGATTCTCAGCGGCCCTGGAAAGCATCCTCTCGTCAAGCGGAGGCGTCGTCATACCGTGCCCGTCGACAGGCGCCACGGTGACCATCGAGTTCAGCGTCCCGGTCGACTCCACCTCCTCGGGATCCATCTCAGGAAGCACGGTCACATTTTCCGCGGCTGACCTTGAGTCCACTCCTACGGAGTTCGATGTTCTGCTTGACGTGTGCAGCGAGGTCCCTGGTGGCAGCGTCGTCACATCCGCTGACTACACCGACGATCAGGGCAACACTCCCGACCTATCACTTCTCACCGGTTTGGTGGTCGGCAACGACTTCTGTCCCGCTCCCACTCCGGCTCCCACCCCGGCTCCTACCCCAGCTCCCACCCCGTCACCGACGCCGGCACCCACCCCAGCTCCCACTCCGGCTCCCACCCCGGCCCCTACTCCAACGCCGACCAAGAAGAACAAGAGGCGCCCCAAGCGTGGCAAGCGTCTGAAGAAAGGAAAGGCGAAGCACTCCACGTACCTCGGCTGCTACGTCGACAACTCGCGCCACACACCTCTTAATGGTCCCATGACCAGTTCGCGCCATATGACGACGCAGGTGAGAAACGAAAGCAGCCTTTGACTGCCAGTCAGTGTGAGAGCACAACGCTAGTGCTGCGTTACAGTGCACGTGAGCGTTCGGCCAGTACAATAATACTGTGTATTGGTGCTCAGATGAAACTCCTACAAACGACAAGGACAAAAATATCAACCGATTGAGTTGCACCCCTTGACGACCCATCGTTTCCTCAGATGTGCGCCGATAGCTGCAGTTCCTCGGGCTGGGAGTACTTCGCAACGGCATACGGTTCAGGTGTGTTCGCGGTACATCAGTAAGCACCCAATCGGTTTTTCTCAGATCGTCTTGATTGAAGTGTGTAATACGATTGCTTGACGACGAACAAGATCATACCCTGCGACTTGTACACATGGACAGACGGCATATGCCGGTGTAATGCTGACTACAGTGAAAGGCGGGCACGGCGCTCCTCTGGATTTGACGTGCGAAACAAATGGACAAAGCATGTTGAGCTCTGGTGCAAAACCGTTTCCACACAACATACTAGAAAATTGTAACATTGTCGCATTCCCACCACTAACACGGGCTTCCGGATTGGTCGAAACTATCTGGAATGCAATATTTTGACTCGTGTCTGTCAACCCTGTTCTTACTTGGACTCAAACACACCGCTGCTCCCATGGCCGCGATAATACTTGACCTCGTTTCCAGAATGCCACTGCGGTAGCTCCAAGCCTACTAAGAAGGGAGGCGTGTGCGACTACGAGTGCGCTGGAGACCGTTCCAGGGCGTGCGGAGGCGTCGACTGCATGAGCATCTACAAATCCAACAAGTACAGGGGCTACTGAGAACCCGGTGCATTGCGTCGGTAACTGTCAGAACTCTCCCGATGTCAACGCTCCATGTTAACAGTAACTGCATGACCTATTTATGGTTTACGTTTGGTTGGGTGGGTGGTGGTAGTGATCGAGCGGTCAGCGACAAGTACCATCGGCAGCTGTAATTTCCTATATATGTTCAAACGCCATGTATGTTACTGAAACCGTGGTTAGTTGGCAAGTATCATAATTTTTTAGGCGGGCATGTGACACTGTAGCTAGATAGCTGCATTTTAGCAGTTGCCAACTACCATAAGTGCTTAGGCGGGCATCTGACACAGCAGGTACATGGCATGCATTCCGGTTGCCTGGGTTAAAATCTCCGGACAAACTACGCGATGATCAGTGAGGGCGTAGGCCCCTTGAACACCTCCCAATTTAACGGTGTGGAGCACACGGTTGATTTCAGCTATATCAGTCGTTTCGTGGGTCTTGTTGTCGTGCTACAGTTTTTGGTTTTCCAAATTCCGGCGTCCCCGCTGGCTTGGTAGGTTGTCTTTTGCCTATCAATATCAAATTCGTGGGTTCGAGTCTCACCGAGTGTATGTTCGTAGGGACGTTTTGTTGCATTCGAAAGTGATTAGCGGCAAACTCGAGAGCATGAGTCAGCTACATTCGATGAAAATCGACGAGCATTGGGGACGCTGAATGCTATGCGCGACCAAACCAAAAGCCACGTACGGGGGGGGGGGGGGGAAGGGACGACGCCTGTGACTACGGCTTGTCCACAAGATCGCTGTGGGTAAACCCTCCTACGTGTTAGGCTGCAAAGTAAAAGTGGTAATTGAAAAAACCGGTAATCGATGATAAATATTCCTCTTGCCCCGAGGTGAGGTCTGTCCCCTGCACGATTCAGTGTGCTCAGAATATGCGCCATCAAAGCTACATACGGAACTATTGTAGCAGTGAAAAGAGTAGCGTCGCGGGGGAGGCCATGTTCTACGACAAGCGCTGTATGTGCTGCCGAGCAGAGCACACACCTCGCGTTTGTTTTAGTCGGGCATCTGATGACAGAGCCCCCCGGAAATAATGGAAAACCATCACCATCATTTGTTTTGAAAATCAATGCGTGGTGTACTTTCTACTCAGGGCTGGCCTAACTAAGTCACGACCATGGTCGTGCTGTTGTAGCACACAATGACAGTTGTGGGGGGCCTCGCCTGCTAAGCAGCATACTAATGAGGCACCGGGATGACATCGATTTCTCGAGATAAGGTCGTTTATTGTCCGCTTCAGAAACGGACAACAACGTTTTCGAAGTATGAAATCCGCCAGCGTACCGACGTACTCTGTGCAACGGCTCCATTAACAACCGGGTTAGGGCATGCGCTAGTAGTAAAGAACAAAACATGGGGCACCCAGGGAAGTTTTTCCCAGACCACCCTCAGATTTTGTACGTAGATAGCATCACGCATGATCCGTACGATGAAAGCCGCGTGAGGGTACGAGGTTTCTACGTGGCGTACCCTATTCGAGATCACCGCCTCCTCAGCGAGTGAGTGCATTGCTGTGTGCTTCGAAGCTAGTCTTTAATATCTAGGCGACCCTATACAAGAGAAAATATATAGTTGCATACTGGACAGGCCGAATGTGGTATTCCAGGGCCAAGCGCGGAGAATAACCACCGTTAGGCCAGGTCGAGCAACACTATACCGATAATGGAAGAACATTGGAGCATGAAAACGTGTGAATTGGCTCCCTTCAAGAATATGCTGATTTAGTAATCACCAACTGAAGCACCCCGAAGGTTGCCGCCGCCCCCGCCCCCCCACAATGTGGGTTTACTAACATCCGTGTGGAGACATTGAACAGCGTACTGCACCTGTTAGCATACTCCCACTTACTGACAGGCATCGACCGCCTCTCCATTCGATACGTCTAATCGTGTGCAACATTGTTAAATGCCCCCACAAGCGTTTGTTGGCGCTCACAATATGCAATGAGAGGGGCGGCCACTTGATGGTATGAGAGATACATTACAACCGCAGTTCGATGCACCCCCTTACGTCCTGGCCGCCCTGCAGAACCACTCACAGTGTACCAAATTTGTTTCCCCTCCCGACAATGGCTCACAATCTTGTGCGAAAACGAAAATGCGTGAGAGATATACAAGCTACAACAGACGCTACTAAGACCATCTTAACTTATGCTGGCTGTTGCACATAACCCCTGACAACACTCTTCTGCCCTCAAGTCATAAGGTAGTCCGGGGTCGTTGTTCCCGTAATTCGCGCAAGTTAATTAGGTCAATTTATGTTTGAGTTTGACAGATCACGCCTCCCAGGCCAGCTTGACCGGATGCCCAACTTCTCCAGTGTCCAGTTCCATGGTTCCTATCGCGACAATCGACAACTGCAAAGGACGTGTACCGTCCATGTCTTCCGTAATCTGAGTGGTGCCTAGAGACACCGGTCATGCGCGCTGTTGTTCGATTGAATTATCACGTACACGGGAGGGCGCCATCAACTGTAAATACCCCTCTGCGCCCCTGAACGTCGACACAGTAAACGTCCGGCAGGTTGACCCCCTGGTCTTACAACTAGACGATTTCGCTGAGGACTGGTCCGGAGAGTCGTCACATATCGCTGTAACCGTTGGCGCGACTGCGGTGCGGCATTAATTGGCTCAGAGGAGAGGCGGTAGGGGGATCGTCACTATGGCTTTCGATTACCACATGTTCCACACCACGTGTAGCCTTGTGTGCTGGCGTATGAGGCGCGTGCTTTCTGTGCGGTACGATAGCTAGAGTACGGTAGAATCGTTTGTGAGGCCGCTTTGTCTGTTGCGATCTCCCAACGCGCAGGCAACAACAACAGCATCAAAAACCTCACCCGAACGTTGAAGCTGGGGCTAGGAAAGAGCACAGTCGACCTTGAGATACCTCTGTGAGAGGTGTACGCTGCCAAAGACAATCGGTTTGGGGCATACGCTGAGCAACGAAACCAGCCGGATCGATACAGTGGGTTTATTCAAATTTCAGAGCGAGGGTGTATCTGGAAAAATATACCCAATCGTTACAGTACAATATAACATCCACTTCAACATCTTGTTGCCCAGATCTACAGTAACGTTGTAGACGTATGACAATAGTTATCAAATGCGATAGCTAGCGGGTGCTCACAGCAACCCCATGTATGACCCACAGCAGATACACCAACATCTCTGGCGGATCAATGACCAACAGCCAGTAGTTTGCGCGAGGTTTGTAACTGTCGTGCTATCGAATGCTTATTATCCCACCTAACTCGTCGTTACGTCGCGAAGAAGAAGGATGTATCCGAAAACGATCCGTGTATTTTGGTCGCAGATTCCACATACTCAAGTTGTACGCCGTTCGTCTACTCCCCACGTACCCGACAGGTAGCACTCGGACCTGTCACTACCCGTAAGATTACCTGTTCGGGTGCGGGTGGGACCTATTGCCCGCCGGGTATTTGGATCCGGGTTGCCGGTTGCCCGGGCTTGAGCGGGTACCAGGGTACCCCCTGATATACGTGTCCCGGCGAGATATGTCGCGCCATACCTCCCTGAACCTTTTAAACGATATCATAGAAAGCTGTCAGAGCACCCACACGCACACCTCTAGGGATTTTAGTGAGGGGTATGGCACCGAGGACACGTGAGCAACCGGGTACACTGGTACCCGGGTGCCCGGGTGTCCGAGTCCGTATGAAGTGTGCGTGTTTTTGAAAGCCCTGCCATGTTTGTTTGATATCGTACAAAAGTATACACAGTATTACTGAAGGGGTATGGTGAGGTATGTCGCGCAGGGGACACGTAAACTACGGGTCCGTGTATCCAGGCGTGTAATAACATGCGTTCTACCGGTGAATTGTATACAGTACGGAGCACCTACTGTAGTAAGAAAACGAGAGACAAGAAAAGCAGGCTGAGATTTGCAAGAAAAAGTTTATTCGGGAGCAGAGTAGAACGTACCTATTCCCAAGAACGAGAGCCAGCCTAGATCACATATCTCTGTTATTTATAGGTCTCCCCTACTGCCTGCTGTATGCCGCATTATGTTTAGGTATCGTACCTATCATGCGCCCGAGGATGACGACATATGACACGACGCGAAGATCCTTTTAACTTATTTGATTTCTGTGAGCAGGCGAGAGAGCGAAAACCAGACCAATTAGGATAATCTGGTCATCGCCACAAGATCCATACCGTTTATTACATGTTGGTATTTACCCACTGATTTCTGTGTGCACGCCCGCTGTATTGTTCGTGGACAGCTCTGTAAGTAGTCCGGGTGCCCTGGGGTATTCCGGCACTTGCACTACTCGAGTATGTGTGCCTCAAGAAACGGATGCCCGGCCACGGGTATGAACAATATACCTGAACACGTCCAGGTACCTGCTTCAACTGGGTACTCGGCGGGATACAACTCGACCACACTCACAACACTGGAGTAACCTGTTCGTTTATCAAAGAGAGATCACTGAGCTACTCAGTCAGCGCTGACTAAGTAGCTCAATGGTCTATCCTTTATGACCGAGCATAACCTATGCCCAGCAGGCATCCAACTAAAACCTGAACGAATTCTGCGTCGCGCACACAGTAAAAAAACCCGGATCTTCGGCGACCAGCATGAACCACCGCAGTATCACGAACATATACCTACAGCCTTACCCTGGGTATTTCAATTGTCGCCGGCATTGCCCACGAATGGTCCTGATTCCCCGATGACTATCGTCACCCTAATGGAGCACCGGCCACGTGCACGGGTATGACAATAGAAGACGACCAGGGAATTGAACACCCAGGCCGTACCTATGGTTTACGAATGGATATGCGAAGGCCGTTCGTTTGACCGCGGGCCCACAGCAGACAATCTCGATATATCGGGTCGCTAGGTAAAGTAGACGGCAAAATTACTGATGTCGATACTTTGATGTCGATATAGTAATAATCAAGAACCGGACAAAAAGTGCAAGATCTCGATGCCGAAAGATCTGGAAAATCACCCCAAGCCTTTTCTCATCAGCAATATCTCGTATTTTAAGCAAGCGCACGTTTGGGGCTGGATGTTATTTCGTACAGGGTCTAACTTCAAGAGTGATACGAGGAAGCACGGTTTTGCAAAGTTCGAAAAGTTGGCCCTAGGCTGTTTCCTTGGGGTTCAGCTTGTGAGCTTCAGATTGTGTCCCGATCACGTTTACAGCAATGAACTTCCCAAATCAAAACCGTCTCCCTACGCGAAAAAACTGATTTATCGTACGTGCAAAGATTCGAGCAAACGCCGGGACCAACCGCGATTTTATTGGTGCGGTCTGGCGCCGCCAAGAAACGGGCCTGGAGCGCTACACTGCGCGTAGGACTCAAGCGTCCGAGTCTCGGCTGACTGCCTTTTGTCTGGCGGCGAAGAGACGTGCCAAGCGCGCTAGAGTCAACCGGTCATGATATTTGGTATTTCACCATGTGACTGACTGCTGCTGCTGCAGTCCACGAGTACGTATCCACGGTGAGGCGCGCGCTGAGTGTGCTTTTCTCAGTTACTCTGGACTGAAGTCCGCACCAGTCGACCGTACTCTGGCCGAAAAAAAGACCCGCCGACCGCCGACAACGCGTTTGGGGCGAAGCAACATCGCTAAACGACTGTGTGACCATCCAACTCATCGATCCTTTTGCTGCTGCTTGCTGTCGTGGATAACCCCTTTTGAATTTTGATTGAGACCACACCGTTTTTGGATATGAAACCCATCGTCGGATTTTGTGCCAACTTCTGACGACGTGGGTCATCGGATTCCAGAATAGAAACAAACTCCGGTCCGAGTTTGCATAATCAAACAATATGAACAGATAATTTCATTGTTTGGGTCGAAAGTTGCACATTTGAAGCTCGAAATCAATATTTGGCAAGGTTTCCAAGAACTTGCGAAATCGTGGTATGCTTGGCGCCCCAACGCCAGACTTGCTTGGCTTTCTAGTTGTTCAGTCGTATCTCCACCACGCTCCTGTCTCTGCGTAAACACTTCCAACCGCACGTAGAGGTGCATCCGACAACCAGTTTCGTTCCAGACCCCACTGCGTGTGGGAACAACAAGGCGAATATAGCGACACTGTGTCCACCAAATATGGCTCGCGCAGAGTTCATTTCCACCAAAATAAATCCGCGTGAAACTCTTGGCCTAATAATACAATAGTCACCTTTGTTACCGTAGCCAATTGCGTGTCGCCCTACTCCTGCTGGCTTTCCAGTCCTACTATCAACATCAATCTCCGCACAAAGAAACGTCCTTGCTACATCACCTACATGACCTTGCCACATGACTGTAGTGACAAGATGCAATCTCCCTCTCAAACTTCACGTATTTTTAGCAGTTGTGGTCTTTCTAGTCGACGGCCATTTTCGCACAAGTTTAAACAATCTCGTTTATTTTTCGTTGCGGCAATTTCATTCTCAATCGTTGAGTATCAATGTCAAAGACCAAAAACGTCTTGACACACGGTCCATTTCGTCAATTATTTTATGACCAAACAGGGACGGCATTATTGCTAAAGTTACCCAACATCCTTAAGCTATCTAAAATCGGAAAAAGAGTTGTTACTAACAACCGACTGTCGTTTCCACGTTCCCATACTTCCAAATTCAACATGTCGTCGACGTACATCTCAGCGCATAACTCTGACTCAACATTTCCCCGTAGTTCAGGCACGACAACGACTCCAGGGGAAGCACACATCGCACTTAACCCTTCTGCAGTACCCAAAAGCTTGACGTCCTTTGCTCACAATCGAGATTCTGGCAAAACAACCGCTGCATTAGTATGAGTGTTTAGATGCGGGTGAATATTTGCCGAAGCCATCAAACCGTACCATCCAGGTGACGCACGCCAACTTATAATCAATGACAATGTATCTCCCTAGCACATATGAAAAAATAGGTCCTTTGTCCCACTCAATGTGAACACTTCTAAACGAGTCCTTCACATCCGTTTCGGAAATGTAAATATGCTTTTCCACGTCCTTTTGTTCTCCACGAGTGCATTTTTGCGCGATAAATCTGAATAGAACATCCCCCAAATGACACACACAGGCGCTTGGTCTAAGTCGGTGCTTGTGTTTACTCCATGTCCTGCTTGTCAGATCGAATATCACTCTAATGTTTTCCCCTTCCTCTGCCACACAGCCAACGGAGATATCCTAAGCCCACGAACCATACCAGCTATTGATGGGTGTAGCGGTACTACTCGACCGCAATCAGTATGTCCTCCACGAGTCTGTCCAACAACTAAGCGCTACGCTGTAAAGTCCCCGAATGATTCCCGTATCGCAATAATGATTCCAAATTACGTCCCTCTATCACATCGACTAGCACTCCGTGCCCAACAACTTGCACCGAACGATTCATGTCACTAACACCGCTCGAACCAAAATGTTGTTCTATCGTATTAACATTACGATGAGAATATATACCAATTCCCTACCGAATAAAGCAGCAACCTTCACCACGATATATAGCCCTTTCTGTCGCAATGTCTGGCAATTTTTGCAATGAGTTTGGGTCATCGAATCTCTCCGCCACTCTTTGAATTGTGTTCAAGGAACCACATCTCTTTGTTGCTTCCACCAAACGTGCCTTCTTCCTTGTCTTGTGGTAATCCCCCCTCAATCCCATGTATCGCTTTGAATATTTTACTCTGATACCGTTCCATTCACTTCTTCATTGAAACCATCAGCTGCGGCAAAACACCCACAGTGAGAGTTATTATGCAAATTATATGTTTGTTTGTCTTTTCTTCATAAAAGTCATTAAAACATCTCCGATGATGGTTCTCTTTGAGGGCAACGAAACAAAAATGAACCGAGACGACAAAAAACAAAACTAAAAACGTTTACCAGGTATACGTTCACATAATAACTTGCCATTGCAAGAGTCGATCATTGATAGTGCACTTATTATTGTGGTCCATCCATCCCATCAAAATAGCCAGCGAAGACGATTCACTTTCCATCATGGTCTATCTATCCCATCAAAACAGTTGGCGAACATCATTCCCTTTTGTATCGTATTCCATCCATTCCACCACAATAGTCTGAAACATTCGTTGACGTTAATAGCAATCCGTAGAAACAAAGCCCGCCGCATGTTATGGTCCTCCTGTGTACTGGAAACAATGTAAGTACAGTATATACATTCCCGTAAAGATTCCAATATAATAATTAGCGCACATAGCTAAACGTCAATATATATATATATATATCAAAGCCCTGAAGTCTTCCTTCATATTTTGAATCAAACATTAATCCACCTCAAATTATGACCATCCTTAAATATAAATATGTTGAAATTTAGTATTTGAAATGTAAGTAAAATTTTGAGCAGACCATTCTCTACCATGGCGTCCCCGGTGGCTTGGTAGGTGGTCCGCGTGCCTATCAAGATCAATTTCGTGAGTTCGAGTCTCACCTTGTGCATGCTCATAGGGACTTTTTCTTGCATAAAAGGGATTGATTAGCGGAAAGCGCGAGAGCGTGAGTTAGCTGTACATTCGATGAAAATCGACGAGTAGTGGGAACGCTGAACCCTATGCGCGACAAAAAATAAAGGCACGTACCGGGGGGGAGAAGGGACGACACCTGTGACCACGGCTTGTCCAGAAGATCGTCGAGGGTAAAACCTCCTACGAGTGGGCTGGAAAGTAAAAGTGATGGCTGAAAAAAAAAAAAAAAAAAAACAAAAAACAAAATGGTGCCGGCGTCCCCGGTGGCTTGGTAGGTGGTTCGCGTGCCTATCAAGATCAATTTCGGGGTTCAAATCTCACCGAGTGCATGCTCGTAGGGACTTTTTCTTGCATAAAAAATTGGTAAGCGGGAAGTGCGAGAGCGTGAGTTAGCTACATTCGATGAAAATCGACGAGCAGTGGGAATGCTGAACCCTATGCGCGACAAAAAATGAAGGCACGTACCGGGGGGGAGAAGGGACGACACCTGTGACCACGGCTTGTCCGGAAGATCGTCGAGGGTAAAACCTCCTACGAGTGGGCTGGAAAGTAGAAGTGATGATGAAAAAATAAAAAAATGGTGGCTTGGTAGGTGGCCCGCGAGCCTGTCAAGATCAATTTCGTGAGTTCGAGTCTGACCGAGTGCATGCTCGTGGGGACTTTTTCTTGCGCAAAATTGATTAGCGGAAAGCGCGAGAGCCTGAGTTAGCTGTACATTCGATGAAAATCGACAAGCAGTGGGAATGCTGAACCCTATGCGCGATAAAAACTACAAGGCACGTACCGGGGGGGAGAAGGGACGACACCTGTGACCACGGCTTGTCCAGAAGATCGCTGAGGGTAAAACCTCCTACGAACTAGGCTGGAACGTAAAGGTGATGACCAAAAAAAAAAAAAAAAATGATACTCCATGAACGTTTATCATTCACCTGACGTAGACGACGTTCTATCATGGTCCATCCGTTTCATTTTGCGTCATAATACTACAATAAATATATTCCATCTGAATGACATGTCCCATGATCCTCGTCGCCTATTACTCTCATGATTTCCATAACATAAATGTATCCTTCTTGGTTTTCTGTCCTGCCAAAGCTCATGATACTCTCAGAAATGCAATTCCTATTTATAGGATGCGCCATCCCCTCACCAGCGCAAAATAAAAACAAACATACCCGTAACACTCAAAACCCACTAAAAAAGGAAACAAGAAAAACTATTCTATACAAAATCGAGCCTACTGTAAACAAAAAAAAACGAACCACCACCCAATCCATGTTCCGCCTGAGCCGCCGTTCACTTTTCCACGACTTTCAATAGAAAATATGTACGTACTATGTCGTCTGTAACATACCGGTAATATTCATCATCCAACTCATCGATCGTTCCGCTGCTCTTTGCTGTCGTGGATGACATGTTGAATTTAGAGAGTATGCCGTTCGTCGATTTGAAAATATGATGACGCAAGTCGTTGGATTTTGGGCCAAATTTCCGACGACGTGGGTCATCGGATTGTCAAATCGAAAAAAATCCGGTCAGAAAAAATCTGACGACTCCGGCCTTTGGATTCTCAAATCGAAAAAATTCCGGTCGGATTTGGCATATCTGGACTTCATACGCAGGGTTATTCATTTTGAGATTGAAAAGTACAAAGCTGAAGCTCGAAATCGAACTGCATAAGAAAGAGCCTATAAGCGTTGTGTGCGAGTTCGAACCCCAGCGAGACTTTTTGCTGCCCTTGGAGAATACTTGATAGATCCTTGTGAGCGAAATAATGGGTTTGATGTGTTTCTATTAAAACTATGAAATGATACTGTAAGAACACGTGCGAAGAGGTTTCTCCCCGGAGCTTGTAGTCGAGATTATTGTAGATGCTCCCATCTCCGAAGAGTGTAGCTTGTTTTTTTTAAAGCTGTGTTCCACTATTTTTAGTTTACTCGCGAACATGGTTTGCGATTCATTCACAACGTCGTCCAATCGCTATTATGATTTTGATCTCGCCAGTTCTGAGGGTTGACCGAGCCTGCCTTCCCTCGTTCGATTTTACTCCTGATTCAAGCAGCCCCACGTAGTATTTGTTCGAAAGGGCGAATGGGCGTTTTCGCCGAAACCGGTGTGTAGTCAACCGACAATTCTCTCGGAACCACAGCAGCAGTAGCCCTATCGAAATCAATCGGACCCTATGCCCTATACAGTAGGACCTTGTATAAGTATACACCCCCAACTCCCCGTCAGTACGTACCCCGGCCTTGCGGTAGACCAAAAACTTTTCACTATTCTTATTGTGTCATTACATCTGTATACGGTACGAGTATAGCAGCATTACCGTTGTACCTGGATAAATAATAAATTTTACCTACCAGTACAGTTACTACAAGGGACCACAGTAAATTGGACCTGCAGCACGTTCAAAAACCAAAACCAATACTTTTACCTATTTTTACTAACAATATTTGGTCCTATTTACTGTGGTCCCCCGTAATAGTACAGTCAGTAGTATTAATAGTACTTCCGCAGAACCAGGTACCTGGTATTATATATACTACGAGGTATATGACACGGAAGTCTATACCGTGTACCCTTTTGATTTACCACTCCGACCGCGCCTTATCAGGAATCAATCGCTCTTTTAACAGCCTGGAATGTGAGACCCCGCGGGGCTCTCGGGGTGGCCACGGCGATGCTGCTGCTTTGATTGCTACGTAAGAGTTCGGAACATTGGGGAAATGTTACACGAGTCTTTGGTGTATATTAGTACCAGGTGCGTTTCTACACAATTACGAAATAATGTCAACTGTAGTGCCGTAGTATGTTCTCTTCCTTTGTGGTGACTTGTGTGTTGTGCATGTCTTAGTTGTCTCAGTGTCCTGTTTCTTAATAGTGTGCTGTTTCTCTTTTCTCTGTGAAGGTTTCCGTCTAAATGGGTTTTGTCACCTGTAGTTCGTGGTCACGTGCACTGTTCTTAGTACTGGAAACACGGCGACTTAATGTGACAATCAAGGTATATCAACAATAATATGGTCTGAAAAATAACCAAACGGGGGTAGGCGAGACCTATTGTGAGCCATAGTATGCGACACGAATCGTGGGAGAGGACTTCGTAGCACACTCACACAACACCACAACAAGCGTATATACAGGTACATATGAGCCACTTACAGAGGAGGAAAAAAAATGGGAGAAAATTCTACAGATGGTGCGAAGCTTTGGGCGTTTCCATCCTGCTCCCAGCCGCGCCTTGACACTACTCGAAAATGTTGATCCCATATCTGGTACCTTACTCTCTTATCTACGGAGCACATAAATGAAATTAGCCACCTGCGAGCGCCGCGTGAGGCCCACCAGATCCCTGGTCACCTGTAGGCAGCAGCGGTCGCCCACAGCCACCGAATACGACCCCATATACCGCATTTTGCTTCTATCCACAAAGCGCGGAAATGAAGTTTGTCCTTCACAAAAAGCCGTGTGAGACCCACCTGCTGCCCTGGTCCCCTGTAGGCAGCAGCGGTCGCCCACAGTAACAGAAAAAAGCAAAAAAAAAAAAAAAAAAACTAACTTGCATAGCTGGTATCGAACCTGAAACAAACCCGTTTTGGTAGCGGTATAGATCGCGGAGGAATATGTGTCCTTCGATTACCTCCCCCTCGGCGACCAGGGCTCACGTATTTCAGCCCATCTATATTAGTCGAGGAGAGTCAAGACTTGGAATCTAACAAAACTCCTGGAATCACGTTGCTCCGTAAATATTTGATTCAAGCCCATATATATGTCCACTGATTGTAGTGTATAAGTTAATGTTGGCGGAGATGCATGCATGCATGAAACTACCATGTTAGTCCAAGCATGTGCATGCAAGGCTCATACTCGCATGTGTGTTTCGCTAGACACGGCGGGCTTGAGTATGGCGTCGTACAGCGACATAATCTAGAGCAGGAGTGTACTATGCGGCGTGTGTAACAAGATCATGGTATCGTTACTAAATTATCTCTCACGGTAGAAAAAGGTTCCGTCGTATTAATAGAGGGAGCCTAAATGATTCAAGATTAGATATGCGTATGGCAACAGTCTCAGCCAGAGGAGATGCGATTTGTGGAGCGCACTACTAATACGTCGATAACCGATCATGAACAGTCTGTGAATTCCAACTGCTTCGACATTTTTTCCTACGCCATGATCTACATTCTCGTTTTTTTTTTTTGTTCTATCCGTCTTCTTGAGCTAGTCAAGCTGGTGAACGCCGCCAGCGGAGCAAAGCGCCTTGTTATATCCTACGCAAAACAAGTTCAGTGCTACTACTACTGCTGCTGCTGCAGTATCTTGTACACCTGACGCTTGGCCATCGTACTCATGGAACATGAAGAAGGTATGCGCGTGCACGTCTTTTTTTGTTTGTTTTCGCGATGTTTGTACGTTGTTACTGGACGCATAGGAAAACCCGGGGATGGATGCTTATTATCCCTAGTGTTTCGCCGTAACAGCCGCACGCAACAAAAAATACTGATTTCCTGTTATTTGCCGGGACAATTTCTGCAAGCCTGCCGTCACGTATATCCCTGCTGTAGAGAAGTCCACGACAGGAACCTTTCCAAGCAAGCAACCTAGAGAGGCTTTCAAGCGCAGAGACCTACGGTATTCTAAGCCCCGTGGCCTATTAATATAGGCTTTCTAAAAAGAGGGCCGTGAAAACTACCTCAACACAGCGATCAAGAAAAATTTCATTGCACATCCAACTAAAGAATTTCCAAGCACAGAAACCGGGCAGGCCGCTTTGTTTGGGGTCGGGATGAGGGTATGTTTCAGGCGTCCTTGCCGGGGTGGTCGAAGTAGCCATGTATTTCGCGTTAAACCTACGCTATACCTGTGCACCTTCCGACAATTCCATGCGGGCTCGCAGGCAGTTGCAGACCGCAAGCAAGCACGAAATCGCACGGGCTTGCATGCAGCTCGCACACAACTTCTAAGCTGCGTGCGAGTTGCATGGTTTACTTGCTTGCAACTGCTGGCAAGCTTTATAACCCGTAGGAATACTACAAGACGGTCAGTTTCGTCTGAGTGAATAGGTAAAAGTCTGACCCCTTTAAGCTGCGTCTTCGTTTTTGGGGACGAACTCCACTACTTGGATAAACCCTGGGGTAATTATAGCACTACTTTTATTATTGTATTGAAATAGTACCATTTTCAAGGGATACATCGGATTCGGCAAACAAACGCTGAGTGGAACTAAAAATAACCGACGGCTACGGATTTGGGCTGCTGTTGTTGTTGGACCGAATATAACTACAACCAGTTTAAGGCCCCGTTACAATGTGTGAGCTCGCATCTTCGGGTTGGTAGGCCACTCAGGCATTTCGGTTCCTCTTGGGATCAATTTACGGGCGAAGACCCCTCCCAGCCGCTAATCCAATAACTAACGTTGTGTTCCGTGTGTTTTTTGTGCTTCTATCTTCACTACTATAATGCATGTGTGGTACGATGAAACATGCGTTTGTTCACTAATGTGCCGTGCGACGGTCATCAGAACCCTTTTTTTCGACTCTTTTTACGCGTTTGTTTTGTGTTTGAGTCTAACACACTGATGCTGCTTTAGGTCTCCCCAAAAACGATGTCAAGAGACAGTATTTATACCCCTTGGCAGACAGCAACCTTGCCTTGAGATGCCTTGACTGACATATACGAAACTGGAACCCTCAAGCCTTTCACAGGACAATGCCATGCTTGGCTTTGCTTGGCTTGTCCCCTGACATACGTGCTCCTCCTGTATGATACACGTACATACGTGTGCCTCTTGGCTCAAATTTAGCTGTTAGGTTTTGAGTATTTTCCTCGCAGTTTACTGTTCTTATTAACAATACCGTTTCGATACTGCTGCTTTGTTTTTGTTGCTCAAGCTGCAAGGTACAAAGAGTGAATTTGAGGGCATATTGCTGCTTGCTGTGGCAGGCGTCATAACTACCTAAAAAAACTTTTTTTTCCGGGGCTTGGTGCATATGCTGTTCGAGTCATAATGAAGGGATGCAGGTAATCTGTTACTAAGGGTGAACTGTTCGAGTGCTTGAGAATATCAGACTTGTAACCCACTACTGGTAAAGTCCTTCAAAAAGAGGCAAACGCTGGATTGTGATGGACTATTAGTTCACACTGTGTCAATAACAAAACTTACACACTAATTCCAGGTCGATCATTTCCATGATAACTGTCCGAAACAGTTTTTTCCGCACTAACTAACTCATTTTGTATGTAAGAAGTCAAGCAAAACGTTGGATCCCCACAGCTCGAGTCACAATCGAAAAGCACTTAAAACTGAGCTAGATAGCCGCTCCTACCTGTTGCAGCTTAACTCCCAACATAAAAGGTCCATTTTTTGTTTTAATCGATAACCGCAAAAGGATAAACCCTAAATACACATGCGACGATGTAAATATATGGTGACGGTAGGCGGTCGACTGACGAGTGCAAACACAGGCAGGTGAATTCGAATCCCCCTCCCTGCATTAAATGCGTACCAGTATTTTTGGTGGGTCTGAAACATTAGTTCCTTGGTATTTGTGTTTGAGTCTTTTATTTTTATTCCAATTCGAGGGTGCAATCTGATAAAAAAACACAATGCAACACCTAGGAATTCCAACGATAGTATTTTGTACTGGAAATAGAGTTAACTATTAACTTTCCGAATTCTGGAAGACGATATAGATACAGCAGTAACACAAACAAGCATTTAGTGATGTTGATGTGGGCCTCCATTTCTTGCGTCACCGTGGTGATTGTTTTAGCACGACGTCTTCGAAGCAAACCCTACTATATATGTACAGTAAATATCGAAGTCACGGCCATCCGACAGCGGCGTCCCCGGTGGCTTGGTAGGTAGTCCGCGAGCCTATCAAGATCAATTTCGTGAGTTCAAATATCACCGAGTGCATGCTCATAGGGACTTTTTCTTGCGTAAAATTGATTAGCGGAAAACGCGAGAGCGTGAGTTAGCTGTACATTCGATGAAAATCGACGAGCAGTGGGAATGCTGAACCCTATGAGCGATAAAAACTAAAGGCGCGTACCGGGGGGGAGAAGGGACGACACCTGTGACCACGGCCTGTCCAGGAGATCATCGAGGGTAAAACCTCCTACGAGATGGCTGGAAAGTAAAAGTGATGAAAAACGAAAAAATAAAATAAAAAAATAACTGCTTTACGACATTTCCATATCAGCAACTATTAAATATTAAAGTTGTTTGTTGTTGTTGCGGGCACTGCTGTCTTCCCCCCCGTACGAAACCTCCCTTTATTCAATGTATAATACCCCTCAACCTTTGCGCCGGACTAATTTTCACAAGTACAACTTCGATTGGTTGACTCTACTTACAACATTACCCCATATGCAGCTTATAACCTGCGGTAATTGGCGGAATTATCGAAAGCCAACCAAACGAAGTGGTACAAGAAGCAACTCCGTCTTACTCCCACACTCCGAAGGAAAGCATTGTATTTACCTACGATTAACTATCCTACCTACCAGATCAGAACCAAACGCTCGGACGGACCAAACAACGAACGAATCGTGATGTTCAGTGATTGTATCGAATGAAAAATCTTGGGCTATCATCCTTACCAAAATCCTCAACGTTTGGACAGGCCATAAACATGAGAGTATTTCTGTCCTAGGTACCAGAGCAGAACCTAACTCTCGGACGGACCACAAAAAGAAAGAATCGTGATTTTCAGTGACTGTATCGGATGAATCAGCTCGGACTAACATCCCTACTAACGTCCTCAACGTTTGGACAGGCCATAAACATGAGAGTAGTTCTGTCCTACCTACCAGGTCAGAACCTACAGTAACGCTCGGACGGACCACACAAAGAAAGAATCGTGATGTTCAGTGACTGTATCGGATGAATCAGCTCGGACTAACACCCCTACTAACGTCCTCAACGTTTGGACATGCCATAAACATGAGAGTACGGTGTTCGACTTTATTGTCTCTTCGGTCCCTCCGCCGGAACACGGCACGCCCATATCCTCCAATGTCCGGCTCTTCTGATTCTTGGAAACTTCTCACCAATGCTTTGGCACGTTGGATTGAAGTCGACGAGCTGGGCAAGTCTGCAAGCGCGTCTTGTTCGAGACTCATCACGCCCCTACTCTCTCACTTCCGCCTTCTCCCCTGCCAACCCCAGCCAGCTTTCCCTCTCCATACTACCCTCAGGTAAGTCGCAAGAAAAGGTTGAAAGGTCTAACCTGTTTTTGAACACACTCACCGTTCTCTTTCTTGATGATCCAACATGTCCAGTATCATTCGCCAGGTACGTGTGTATCGTCAAACTCCACTGCTGTGTGCAGAGCTTCGGAGTGGTACTGCTGATATAACACGATAGAGCGCTATGAGGAGTTTCCATAGGAGGCATATATAGCTCAATATCCTGTTCATCAAGCTTGAAGCTCTTGGGGTTGTTGCTGTCTTGAAGGCAACAGAAGTTACGTCTACCGTTTGGTAAGGGGTCCCGTACTCGGTCTCTGAGTATTTCCCCGGCTTAGACTTAGAGAAGACAACATAACTTCGGACACATGAGAACGCCCGATTTATTCAAGCATTGTTATTTAGTGAGAAATCATTGATAATGTTCTGGGGTAGCCGGTCACGATATAATACAAGGACAGAAGTACACAGGTAGGTGCATTCTATGGAGGTGTGCAGGTAATAACTTCGACCAGCATGTATGTGTTGCAATTGCATACAGGCAAACATACCGGTGGTACGCAGATCCTAGTACGTATAAATTGCTATATAATAAATCAAGCTCATATAAATGCAACCATAGATAGCTATACTAAATAATGCCTGACCATCGTGATTTCCTCCCCAAACACGAACAGGAGCGCGCGTAGACGAGCAACCGGGCTGTTTTGCATCGCGATGACGATGCCCAAGCTTAAGCTGGTGGGGGCGCTGAGCGCTCTGGTCGTGGCCAATGTAATGGGTCAATCAGTATCATGCGTTCAGCTCAACGCTACAGCACTCTCGTCGTGTCCGTGCGATGATGCCACCTTGACGTTCACTCTAGAAGGAGAGACGTCGATAGCGGCCAATACGGTGAGTGAGGGTTTGCCAGCTTTGGCCTCTGAGATTTTATCAGTTACAAACGAATTCCGCCTCACGCTCCGTAAAGTATTCCAGTTCAATCGCAGCAACTTTTGTTCTTGTGCACTATTGATAGTACACGTTCTTATTTTATATAAGGTACCAAAATATTCCGAAAAGCTACCATTAATACTGCGGGACCACTGTTAATACAGTACTACTGTAATAATACTAATAATACTACAGCAGTACATCACAAGGTTACATATATACAGACTATTCCACCCATGCATATCAGCACCCTCGAACACTATATGTGAACACAGAGCGTGGGCGACCTAACTACTCTCTCTGGTCGTTCGTTACGATTTTTCGGGATAGACAACCTCGATGATGCACATGTCTTCAACGCACGTGTGGTTCACTAGCCTTCGTGATCGGCTAGATATCGCACTACCGTACACCAACCAAAAACAACAATCCAGCACGTAATTGCAATGTACGCGTTCCCTTCTACCCTGGAAGGTGAACCTCGCCCTCGTTCTCGATGGGTCTGGCAGCATCATCCCGGATGATTTTGAGCTGGAGCAGGACTTCGCCATGGACGCCGTCAACGCCTTTGCCGACAGAAACTTGTTCGACAACGGGGGAACGGCATCCTACGTGCAGTACTCAAGCTCTTTAGTCTCGTCCGCTATGTTCGACAACGCCCAAGACTTCAACGACTTTTCCGATGCCGATGTCCAATCTAGGCAAGCCACAGTCACGTCCATTGGCATCAATGAAGGCACCCGGCTCCTAGGCATTAACCCTGCAAGCGCATCGTTCATGATCGTGATCACCGACGGCCAAAGCAGCAGCCTCACCGCCACCACAGCAGCAGCAGACGCAGCAAGGGCTGAGGGCATAACCGTCTTTGCTGTGGGAGTAGGTGAGCTTGTGGCATCTCATGGCCGTAGATACCGATCGATATGTGCTGTGGCTGGAATTGTCGCGATCGTTAGCTTCCCCCGGCGCGCACTACTTGGCGGTGTCCTTACACCCTACAGGGAGCAATTGGGCAAGTTCAGGAGTCTGCTAAGCTCAAAAACAACGCCCAAGCATCGACATATATTTGGCGAAGCAACGACCACGTCGCTTTCAATATTGATTGGGGTACCGAGCGCACACCGGACTGGTATGCCTCTCACCGCCGCATCCCATGAGCTTCAACTATATTCGGTGCCTGACATGTACCCCTTCGACACCCCTCTGCAGGCAGTGGAACTGGTGAAGCTGAACTTCTCGCGATCGGAGGAGACGAAGCCAACGTCTTCAAAGTCGCAGAATTCGACCTGCTCGACGGTAAGTTCGCATGCTGTTGTAGGGGTCACATATGAGGAGTTGGGGCTCCACACTTGAACAGCTCTATACATCACCCAAAAACTAACTTTTCAGAAGAGCTAAGACCGCAGCCCCGTCAACCATGCCAAAGCCTGCACTCTATATACGTCTATCACAAGTAATACTTGGATCATACTATTGGCATTTCACGATACTAGGTTAGGAATCCCTTTCAGTTAAGAAGGGTTTCGCCGAAAACAGATACGCTTATCGTAGAACGCGTTCATGCCGGTCCAATGAAGGAACCCCCTGAAGCAGTGTCGCTTTGATACGCCTACGAATTGTTGCGGTTCGACTGTACCTTCCGAAGATGAACTACTGCACTCAGTGTACGGAATATCTACGTTGAGGTAATTTCGTACTGGTGTGCACACGCTAGGTCTCTCCCTTCGTACGTTTGATGCTACGTGCACGTGATAATTATGGGTTTTGCTATAGTGTCGTACACCTGTAGACGTGCGTATGTTGTACCAGTGATGACATTTTTGACGTAATTGTTGTCAACAATCGTTTGGCCAACCGAAGAGCGTGCTCTGGTCAATGCTGGGCTGGCTCGAACACAGCACAGTTTTAGCTTTCCGCCTTGTGGCTCCGCTACTCGTGCACAGATTCCTATCAGCCTTAAGATACTGTTCCCAGGCGATTCGTCAGGGAACATGATTGGTCTCGACTGTGCCACGACTTCCCCTTCTTAAACAGCTGCCGGTGCTGCGTTCAATATGCAGGGAGATCATACACTTAATAAATACACTTGTTCTTCGAAACCAACAAAAACCACTAGGAGAGGTCATCAACTCCGCACACGTGACAACGTAACAAGATATGAACAAGATTCAAGGAAATGACATCGTCAAACAACCGTAACACCTTTTCCCCTCTCACCTCCATCATTCACGATTCTCAGCGGCCCTGGAAAGCATCCTCTCGTCAAGCGGAGGCGTCGTCATACCGTGCCCGTCGACAGGCGCCACGGTGACCATCGAGTTCAGCGTCCCGGTCGACTCCACCTCCTCGGGATCCATCTCAGGAAGCACGGTCACATTTTCCGCGGCTGACCTTGAGTCCACTCCTACGGAGTTCGATGTTCTGCTCGACGTGTGCAGCGAGGTCCCCGGTGGCAGCGTCGTCACATCCGCTGACTACACCGACGATCAAGGCAACACTCCTGACCTATCACTTCTGACCGGTTTGGTGGTCGGCAACGACTTCTGTCCCGCTCCCACTCCGGCTCCCACCCCGGCCCCTACTCCAACCCCGACCATGAAGAACAAGAGGCGCCCCAAGCGTGGCAAGCGTCTGAAGAAAGGAAAGGCGAAGCACTCCACGTACCTCGGCTGCTACGTCGACAACTCACGCCACACACCTCTAAATGGTCCCATGACCAGTTCGCGCCATATGACGACGCAGGTGAGAAACGAAAGCAGCCTTTTACTGCCAGTCATTGTGAGAGCACAACGCTAGTGCTGCGGTACAATGCACGTGAGCGGGCGGCCAGTACAACATTACTGTTTATTGGTGCTCAGAAAAACTCCTACAAACGACAAGGGCAACAATATCAACCGATTGAGTTGCACTCCTTGACGACCCATCGTTTCCTCAGATGTGCGCCGATAGCTGCAGTTCCTCGGGCTGGGAGTACTTCGCAACGGCATACGGTTCAGGTGTGTTCGCGGTACATCAGTAAGCACCCAATCGGTTTTTCTCAGATCGTCTTGATTGAAGTGTGTAATACGATTGCTTGACGACGAACAAGATCATACCCTGCGACTTGTACACATGGACAGACGGCATATGCCGGTGTAATGCTGACTACAGTGAAAGGCGGGCACGGCGCTCCTCCGGATTTGACGTGCGAAACAAATGGACAAAGCATGTTGAGCTCTGGTGCAAAACCGTCTCCACACAACATACTAGAAAATTGTAACATTGTCGCATTCCCACCACTAACACGGGCTTCCGGATTGGTCGAAACTATCTGGAATGCAATATTTTGACTCGTGTCTGTCAACCCTGTTCTTACTTTGACTCAAACACACCGCTGCTCCCATGGCCGCGATAATACTTGACCTCGTTTCCAGAATGCCACTGCGGTAGCTCCAAGCCTACTAAGAAGGGAGGCGTGTGCGACTACGAGTGCGCTGGAGACCGTTCCAGGGCGTGCGGAGGCGTCGACTGCATGAGCATCTACAAATCCAACAAGTACAGGGGCTACTGAGAACCCGGTGCATTGCGTCGGTAACTGTCAGAACTCTCCCGATGTCAACGCTCCATGTTAACAGTAACTGCATGACCTATTTATGGTTTACGTTTGGTTGGGTGGGTGGTGGTAGTGATCGAGCGGTCAGCGACAAGTACCATCGGCAGCTGTAATTTCCTATATATGTTCAAACGCCATGTATGTTACTGAAACCGTGGTTAGTTGCCAAGAATCATAATTGTTTAGGCGGGCATCTGACACTGTAGCTAGATAGCTGCATTTTAGCAGTTGCCAACTACCATAAGCGCTTAGGCGGGCATCTGACACAGTAGGTACATGGCATGCATTCCGGTTGCCTGGGTTAAAATCTCCGGACAAACTACGCGATGATCAGTGAGGGCGTAGGCCCCTTGAACACCTCCCAATTTAACGGTGTGGAGCACACGGTTGATTTCAGCTATATCAGTCGTTTCGTGGGTCTTGTTGTCGTGCTACAGTTTTTGGTTTTCCACATTCCGGCGTCCCCACTGGCTTGGTAGGTGGCCTTTTGCCTATCAATATCAAATTCGTGGGTTCGAGTCTCACCGAGTGTATGTTCGTAGGGACGTTTTGTTGCATTCGAAAGTGATTAGCGGCAAACGCGAGAGCATGAGTCAGCTACGTTCGATGAAAATCGACGAGCATTGGGGATGCTGAACCATATGCGCGGCCAAAAGAATAGCCACGTACCGCGGGGGGGAAGGGACGACATCTGTGACCACGGCTTGTCCACAAGATCGTTGTGGGTAAAACCTCCTACGTGTTAGGTTGCAAAGTATAAGTGTATTTGAAAAAACCGGTAATTGATGTTAAATATTCCTCTTGCCCTGAGGTGAGGGCTGTCCCCTGCAAGATGCAGTGTGCTCAGAATATGCGCCATCAAAGCTACAAACGGAACTATTGTAGCAGTGAAAAGAGTAGCGTCGCGGGGGAGGGCATGTTCTACGACAAGCGCTGTATGTGCTGCCGAGCAGAGCACACACCTCGCGTTTGCTTTAGTCGGGCATCTGCTTATAGAGCCCCCCGGGAAATAATGAAAAACCATCACCATCATTTGTTTTGAAAATCAATGCGTGGTGTACTTTCTACTCAGGGCTGGCCTATCTAAGTCACAACCATGGTCGTGCTGTTGTAGCACACAATGACAGTTGTGGGGGGGCTCGCCTGCTAAGCAGCATACTAGTGAGGTACCGGGATGACATCGATTTCTCGAGATAAGGTCGTTTATTGTCCGCGTCAGAAACGGACAGTGACGTTTTCGAAGTGTGAAATCCGCCAGCGTACCGACGTACTCTGTGCAACGGCTACATTAACAACCGGGTTAGGGCATGCGCTAGTAGTGAAGAACAAAACATGGGGCACCCAGGGAAGTGTTTCCCAGACCACCCTCAGATTTTGTACGTAGATAGCATCACGCATGATCCGTACGGTGCAAGCCGCGTGGGGGTACGAGGTTTCTACGTGGCGTACCCTATTCGAGATCACCCCCTCCTCAGCGAGTGAGTGCATTGCTGCGTGCTTCGAAGCTAGTCTTTAATATCTAGGCGACCCTATACAAGAGAAAATATATAATTGCATACTGGACAGGCCAGATGTGGTATTCCAGGGCCAAGCGCGGAGAATAACCGCCGTTAGGCCAGGTCTAGCAACACTATACCGATAATGGAAGAACATTGCAGCATGAAAACGTGTGAATTGGCTCCCTTCAAGAATATGCTGACTTAGTAATCACCAACTGAAGCACCCCGAAGGTTGCCGCCGCCCCCGCCCGCCCACAATGTGGGTTTACTAACATCCGTGTGGAGACATTGAACAGCGTACTGCACCTGTTAGCATACTCCCACTAACTGACAGGCATCGACCGCCTCTCCATTCGATACGTCTAATCGTGTGCAACATTGCTAAATACCCCCACAAGCGTTTGTTGGCGCTCACACTATGCAACGAGGGGGGCGGCCACTGGATGGTATGAGAGATACATTGCAACCGCAGTACGATGCACCCCCTTACGTCCTGGCCGCCCTGCAGAACCACTCACAGTGTACCAAATTTGTTTCCCCTCCCGACAATGGCTCACAATCTTGTGCGAAAACGAAAATGCGTGAGAGATATACAAGCTACAACAGACGCTACTAAGACCATCTTAACTTATGCTGGCTGTTGCACATAACCCCTGACAACGCTCTTCTGTCCTCAAGTCATAAGGTAGTCCGGGGTCGTTTTTCCCGTAATTCGCGCAAGTTAATTAGGTCAATTTATGTTTGAGTTGGACAGATCACGCCTCCCAGGCCAGCTTGACCGGATGCCCAACTTCTCCAGTGTCCAGGTCCATGGTTCCTATCGCGACAAGCGACAACTGCAAAGGACGTGTACCGTCCATGTCTTCCGTAATCTGAGTGGTGCCTAGAGACACCGGCCATGCGCGCTGTTGTTCGATTGAATTATCACGTACACGGGAGGGCGCCACCAACTGTAAATACCCCTCTGCGCCCCTGAACGTCGCCACAGTAAACGTCCGGCAGGTTGACCCCCTGGTCTTACAACTAGACGATTTCGCTGAGGACTGGTCCGGAGAGTCGTCACATATCGCTGTAACCGTTGGCGCGACTGCGGTGCGGCATTAATTGGCTCAGTGGAGAGGTGGTAGGGGGATCATCACTAAGGCTTTCGATTACCACATGTTCCACACCACGTGTAGCCTTGTGTGCTGGCGTATGAGGCGCGTGCTTTCTGTGCGGTACGATAGCTAGAGTACGGTAGAATCGTTTGTGAGGCCGCTTTGTCTGTTGCGATCTCCCAACGCGCAGGCAACAAAAACAGCATCAAAAACCTTACCCGAACGTTGAAGCTGGGGCTAGGAAAGAGCACAGTCGACCTTGAGATACCTCTGTGAGAGGTGTACGCTGCCAAAGACAATCGGTTTGGGGCATACGCTGAGCAACGAAACCAGCCGGATCGATACAGTGGGTTTATTCACATTTCAGAGCGAGGGTGTATCTGGAAAAATATACCCAATCGTTACAGTACAATATAACATCCACTTCAACATCTTGTGTGCCCAGATCTACAGCAACTTTGTGGACGTATGACAATAGTTATCAAAGGCGATAGCTAGCGGGTGCTCATAGCAACCCCATGTATGACCCACAGCAGATACACCAACATCTCTGGCGGATCAATGACCAACAGCCAGTAGTTTGCGCGAGGTTTGTAACTGTCGTGCTATCGAATGCTTCTTATCCCACCTGACTCGTCGTTACGTCGCGAAGAAGAAGGATGTATCCGAAAACGATCCGTGCATTTTGGTCGCAGATTCCACATACTCAAGTTGTACGCCGTTCGTCTACTCCCCACGTACCCGACAGGTAGCACTCGGACCTGTCACTACCCGTAAGATGTTCTGGTACGGGTGGAACCTATTGCCCGCCGGGTATTTGGATCCGGGTTGCCGGTTGCTCGGGCTTGAGCGGGTACCAGGGTACCCCCTGATATACGTGTCCCGGCGAGATATGTCGCGCCATACCTCCCTGAACCTTTTAAACGATATCATAGAAAGCTGTCAGAGCACCGACACGCACACCTCTAGGGATTTTAGTGAGGGGTATGGCACCGAGGACACGTGAGCAACCGGGTACACTGGTACCCGGGTGCCCAGGTGTCCGAGCCCGTATGAAGTGTGCGTGTTTTTGAAAGCCCTGCCAGGTTTGTTTGATATCGTACAAAAGTATACCTGGTACACCGTAATACTGAAGGGGTATGGTGAGGTATGTCGCGCAGGGGACACGTAAACTATGGGTCCGTGTATCCAGGCGGGTAATAACATGCGTTCTACCGGTGAATTGTATACAGTACGGAGCACCTACTGTAGTAAGAAACGAGAGACAAGAAAAGCAGGCTGAGATTTGCAAGAAATAGTTTTCGGGGAGTAGAGTAGAACGTACCTATTCCCAAGAACGAGAGCCAGCCTAGGTCACGTATCTCTGTTATTTGTAGGTCTCCCCTACTGCCTGCTGTATGCCGCATTATGTTTAGGTATCGTACCTATCATGCGCCCGAGGATGACGACATATGACACGACGCGAAGATCCTTTTAACTTATTTGATTTCTGTGAGCAGGCGAGAGAGCGAAAACCAGACCAATTAGGATAATCTGGTCATCGCCACAAGATCCATACCGTTTATTACATGTTGCTATTTACCCACTGATTTCTGTGTGCACGCCCGCTGTATTGTTCGTGGACAGCTCTGTAAGTAGTCCGGGTGCCCTGGGGTATTCCGGCACTTGCACTACTCGAGTATGTGTGCCTCAAGAAACGGATGCCCGGCCACGGGCATGAACAATATACCTGAACACGTCCAGGTACCTGCTTCAACTGGGTACTCGGCGGGATACAACTCGACCACACTCACAACACTGGAGTAACCTGTTCGTTTATCAAGGATAGATCACTGAGCTACTCAGTCAGCGCTGACTAAGAAGCTCAATGGTCTATCCTTTATGACCGAGCATAGCCTATGCCCAGCAGGCATTCGAGGAATACCTTAACGAATTCTTCGTCGCGCACACCGTCAAAAGCCCCGGATCAGCATGAACCATCGCAGTATCACGAACATATACCTACAGCCTTACCCTGGGTATTTCAAGTGTCGCCGGCATTGCCCACGAATGGTCCTGATTCCCCGATGACGATCGTCACCCTAATGGAGCACCGGCCACGTGCACGGGTATGACAATAGAAGACGACCAGGGAATTAAACACCCAGGCCGTACCTATGGTTTACGAATGGATATGCGAAGGCCGTTCGTTTGACCGCGGGCCCACAATAGACAATCTCGATATATCGGGTCGCTAGGTAAAGTAGACGGCAAAATTACTGATGTCGATATAGTAATAATCAAGAACCGGACAAAAAGTGCAAGATCTCGATGCCGAAAGATCTGGAAAATCACCCGAAGACTTTCTCATCAGGAATATCTCGTATTTTAAGCAAGCGCACGTTTGGGGCTGGATGTTATTTCGTACAGGGTCTAACTTCAAGAGTGATACGAGGAAGCACGGTTTTGCAAAGTTCGAAAAATTGGTCCTAGGCTGTTTCCTTGGGGTTCAGCTTGTGAGCTTCAGATTTTGTCCCAATCACGTTTACAGCAATGAACTTCCCAAGTCAAAACCGTCTCCCTACGCGAAAAAAACTGATTTATCGTACGTGCAAAAAATCGAGCAAACGCCGGGACCAACCGCTATTTTATTGTTGTGGTCTGGCGCCGCCAAGAAACGGGCCTGGAGCGCTACACTCCGCGTAGGACTCAAGCGTCCGAGTCTCGGCTGACTGCCTTTTGTCTGGCGGCGAAGAGACGTGCCAAGCGCGCTAGAGTCAACCGGTCATGATATTTGGTGTTTCACCATGTGACTGACTGCTGCTGCTGCAGTCCACGAGTACGTATCCACGGTGAGGCGCGCGCCGAGTGTGCTTTTCTCAGTTACTCTGGACTGGAGTCCGCACCAGTCGACCGTACTCTCGCCGAAAAAAGACCCGCCGACCGCCGACAACGCGTTTGGGGCGAAGCAACATCGCTAAACGACTGTGTGACCATCCAACTCATCGATCCTTTTGCTGCTGCTTGCTGTCGTGGATAACACCTTTTGAATTTTGATTGAGACCACACCGTTTTTGGATATGAAACCCATCGTCGGATTTTGGTCCAAGTTCTGACGACGTGGGTCATCGGATTCCAAAATAGAAACAAACTCCGGTCCGAGTTTGCATAATCAAACAATATGAACAGATAATTTCATTGTTTGGGTCGAAAGTTGCACATTTGAAGCTCGAAATCAATATTTGGCAAGGTTTCCAAGAACTTGCGAAATCGTGGTATGCTTGGCGCCCCAACGCCAGACTTGCTTGGTTTTCTAGTTGTTCAGTCGTATCTCCACCACGCTCCTGTCTCTGCGTAAACACGCCCAACCACACGTAGAGGTGCATCCGATAACATGTTTAGTTCCAGACCCCACTGCGTGTGTGAACAACAAGGTGAATATAGCGACACTGTGTCCACCAAATATGGCTCGCGCAGAGTTCATTTCCACCAAACTAAATCCGCGTGAAACTCTTGGCCTAATAATACAATAGTCACCTTTGTTACCGCAGCCTATTTCGTGTCGCCCTACTTCTGCTGGCTTTCCAGTCCTACTATCAACATCAATCTCCGCACAACGGAACGTCCTTGCTACATCACCCACATGACCTTGCCACATGACTGTAGTGACAAGATGCAATCTCCCTCTCAAACTTCACGTATTTTTAGCAGTTGTGGTCTTTCTAGTCGACGGCCATTTTCGCAAAAGTTTAAACAATCTCGTTTATTTTTCGTTGCGGCAATTTCATTCTCAATCGTTGAGTATCAATGTCAAAGACCAAAACGTCTTGACACACGGTCCATTTCGTCAATTATTTTCTGACAAAACAGGGACGGGATTATTGCTAAAGTTACCCAACATCCTTAAGTTATCTAAAATCGCGAAAAGAGTTGTCACTAACAACCGACTGTCGTTTCCACGTTCCCATGCTTCCAAATTCAACATGTCGTCGACGTACATCTCAGCGCATAACTCTGACTCAACATTTCACCGTAGTTCAGGCACGACAACGACTCCAGGGGAAGCACACATCGCACTGAACCCTTCTTCAGTACCCACAAGCTCGACGTCCTTTGCTCACAATCGAGATTCTGGCAAAACAACCGCTGCATTAGTAAGAGTGTTTAGATGCGGGTGAATATTTGCCGAAGCCATCAAACCGTACCATCCAGGTGACGAACGCCAACTTATAATCAATGACAATGTATCTCCCTAGCAAATATGAAAAAATAGGTCCTTTGTCCCACTCAATGTGAACACTTCTAAACGAGTCCTTAACATCCGTTTCGGAAATGTAAATATGCTTTTCCACGTCCTTTTGTTCTCCACGAGTGCATTTTTGCGCGATAAATCTGAATAGAACATTCCCCAAATGACACACACAGGCGCTTGGTCTAAGTCGGTGCTTGTGTTTACTCCATGTCCTGCTTGTCAGATCGAATATCACTCTAATGTTTTCCCCTTCCTCTGCCACACAGCCAACGGAGATATCCTAAGCCCACGAACCAGACCAGCTATTGATGGGTGTATCGGTACTACTCGACCGCAATCAGTATGTCCTCCACGAGTCTGTCCAACAACTAAGCGCTACGCTGTAAAGTCCCCGAATGATTCCCATATCGCAATAATGATTCCAAATTACGTCCCTCTATCACATCGACTAGCACTCCGGGCCCAACAACTTGCACCGAACGATTCATGTCACTAACACCACTCGAACCAAAATGTTGTTCTATCGTATTAACATTACGATGAGAATATATACCAATTCCCTACCGAATAAAGCAGCAACCTTCACCACGATATATAGCCCTTTCTGTAGCAATGTCTGGCAATTTTTGCAATGAGTTTGGGTCATCGAATCTCTCCGCCACTCTTTGAATTGTGTTCAAGGAACCACATCTCTTTGTTGCTTCCACCAAACGTGCCTTCTATTCTGCCAGCCTCTTCCTTGTCTTGTGGTAATCCCCCCTCAATCCCATGTATCGCTTTGAATATTTTACCCTGATACCGTTCCATTCACTTTTTCATTGAAACCATCAGCTGCGGCGAAACACCCACAGTGAGAGTTATTATGCAAATTATATGTTTGTTTGTCTTTTCTTCATAAAAGTCATTAAAACATCTCCGGTGATGGTCCTCCTTGAGGGCAACGAAACAAAAATGAACCGAGACGACAAAAAACAAAACTAAAAACGTTTACCAGGTATACGTTCACATAATAACTTGCCATTGCAAGAGTCAGCAGATCATTGTTGGTGCACTTATTATTGTGGTCCATCCATCCTATCCAAATAGCCAGCGAAGACGATTCACTTTCCATCATGGTCTATCTATCCCATCAAAACAGTTGGCGAACATAATTCACTTTTGTATCGTATTCCATCCATTCCACCACAATAGTCTGAAACATTCGTTGACGTTAATAGCAACCGGTAGAAACAAAGCCCGCCGCATGTTATGGTCCTCCTATGTACTGGAAACAATGCGAGTACAGTATATAAATTCCCGTAAAGATTCCAATATAACAATTAGCGCACATATCTAAAAGTCGATATATATATATATCAAAGCCCTGAAGTCTTCCTTCATATTTTGAATCAAACATTAATCCACCTCAAATTATGACCATCCTTAAATATAAATATATTGAAATTTAGTATTTGAAATATAAGTAAAATTTTGAGCAGACCATTCTCTACCATGGCGTCCCCGGTGGCTTGGTAGGTGGTCCGCGTGCCTATCAAGATCAATTTCGTGAGTTCGAGTCTCACCTTGTGCATGCTCATAGGGACTTTTTCTTGCATAAAAGGGATTGATTAGCGGAAAGCGCGAGAGCGTGAGTTAGCTGTACATTCGATGAAAATCGACGAGTAGTGGGAACGCTGAACCCTATGCGCGACAAAAAATAAAGGCACGTACCGGGGGGGAGAAGGGACGACACCTGTGACCACGGCTTGTCCAGAAGATCGTCGAGGGTAAAACCTCCTACGAGTGGGCTGGAAAGTAAAAGTGATGGCTGAAAAAAAAAAAAAAAAAAAAAAAAAAAAAAAAATGGTGCCGGCGTCCCCGGTGGCTTGGTAGGTGGTTCGCGTGCCTATCAAGATCAATTTCGGGGTTCAAATCTCACCGAGTGCATGCTCGTAGGGACTTTTTCTTGCAAAAAAAATTGGTAAGCGGAAAGTGCGAGAGCGTGAGTTAGCTACATTCGATGAAAATCGACGAGCAGTGGGAATGCTGAACCCTATGCGCGACAAAAAATGAAGGCACGTACCGGGGGGGAGAAGGGACGACACCTGTGACCACGGCTTGTCCGGAAGATCGTCGAGGGTAAAACCTCCTACGAGTGGGCTGGAAAGTAGAAGTGATGATGAAAAAATAAAAAAATGGTGGCTTGGTAGGTGGCCCGCGAGCCTATCAAGATCAATTTCGTGAGTTCGAGTCTGACCGAGTGCATGCTCGTGGGGACTTTTTCTTGCGCAAAATTGATTAGCGGAAAGCGCGAGAGCCTGAGTTAGCTGTACATTCGATGAAAATCGACAAGCAGTGGGAATGCTGAACCCTATGCGCGATAAAAACTACAAGGCACGTACCGGGGGGAGAAGGGACGACACCTGTGACCACGGCTTGTCCAGAAGATCGCTGAGGGTAAAACCTCCTACGAACTAGGCTGGAACGTAAAGGTGATGACCAAAAAAAAAAAAAAAAATGATACTCCATGAACGTTTATCATTCACCTGACGTAGACGACGTTCTATCATGGTCCATCCGTTTCATTTTGCGTCATAATACTACAATAAATATATTCCATCTGAATGACATGTCCCATGATCCTCGTCGCCTATTACTCTCATGATTTCCATAACATAAATGTATCCTTCTTGGTTTTCTGTCCTGCCAAAGCTCATGATACTCTCAGAAATGCAATTCCTATTTATAGGATGCGCCATCCCCTCACCAGCGCAAAATAAAAACAAACATACCCGTAACACTCAAAACCCACTAAAAAAGGAAACAAGAAAAACTATTCTATACAAAATCGAGCCTACTGTAAACAAAAAAAAACGAACCACCACCCAATCCATGTTCCGCCTGAGCCGCCGTTCACTTTTCCACGACTTTCAATAGAAAATATGTACGTACTATGTCGTCTGTAACATACCGGTAATATTCATCATCCAACTCATCGATCGTTCCGCTGCTCTTTGCTGTCGTGGATGACATGTTGAATTTAGAGAGTATGCCGTTCGTCGATTTGAAAATATGATGACGCAAGTCGTTGGATTTTGGGCCAAATTTCCGACGACGTGGGTCATCGGATTGTCAAATCGAAAAAAAATCCGGTCAGAAAAAATCCGACGACTCCGGCCTTTGGATTCTCAAATCGAAAAAATTCCGGTCGGATTTGGCATATCTGGACTTCATACGCAGGGTTATTCATTTTGAGATTGAAAAGTACAAAGCTGAAGCTCGAAATCGAACTGCATAAGAAAGAGCCTATAAGCGTTGTGTGCGAGTTCGAACCCCAGCGAGACTTTTTGCTGCCCTTGGAGAATACTTGATAGATCCTTGTGAGCGAAATAATGGGTTTGATGTGTTTCTATTAAAACTATGAAATGATACTGTAAGAACACGTGCGAAGAGGTTTTCCCCGGAGCTTGTAGTCGAGATTATTGTAGATGCTCCCATCTCCGAAGAGTGTAGCTTGTTTTTTTTAAAGCTGTGTTCCACTATTTTTAGTTTACTCGTGAACATGGTTTGCGATTCATTCACAACGTCGTCCAATCGCTATTATGATTTTGATCTCGCCAGTTCTGAGGGTTGACCGAGCCTGCCTTCCCTCGTTCGATTTTACTCCTGATTCAAGCAGCCCCACGTAGTATTTGTTCGAAAGGGCGAATGGGCGTTTTCGCCGAAACCGGTGTGTAGTCAACCGACAATTCTCTCGGAACCACAGCAGCAGTAGCCCTATCGAAATCAATCGGACCCTATGCCCTATACAGTAGGACCTTGTATAAGTATACACCCCCAACTCCCCGTCAGTACGTACCCCGGCCTTGCGGTAGACCAAAAACTTTTCACTATTCTTATTGTGTCATTACATCTGTATACGGTACGAGTATAGCAGCATTACCGTTGTACCTGGATAAATAATAAATTTTACCTACCAGTACAGTTACTACAAGGGACCACAGTAAATTGGACCTGCAGCACGTTCAAAAACCAAAACCAATACTTTTACCTATTTTTACTAACAATATTTGGTCCTATTTACTGTGGTCCCCCGTAATAGTACAGTCAGTAGTATTAATAGTACTTCCGCAGAACCAGGTACCTGGTATTATATATACTACGAGGTATATGACACGGAAGTCTATACCGCGTACCCTTTTGATTTACCACTCCGACCGCGCCTTATCAGGAATCAATCGCTCTTTTAACAGCCTGGAATGTGAGACCCCGCGGGGCTCTCGGGGTGGCCACGGCGATGCTGCTGCTTTGATTGCTACGTAAGAGTTCGGAACATTGGGGAAATGTTACACGAGTCTTTGGTGTATATTAGTACCAGGTGCGTTTCTACACAATTACGAAATAATGTCAACTGTAGTGCCGTAGTATGTTCTCTTCCTTTGTGGTGACTTGTGTGTTGTGCATGTCTTAGTTGTCTCAGTGTCCTGTTTCTTAATAGTGTGCTGTTTCTCTTTTCTCTGTGAAGGTTTCCGTCTAAATGGGTTTTGTCACCTGTAGTTCGTGGTCACGTGCACTGTTCTTAGTACTGGAAACACGGCGACTTAATGTGACAATCAAGGTATATCAACAATAATATGGTCTGAAAAATAACCAAACGGGGGTAGGCGAGACCTATTGTGAGCCATAGTATGCGACACGAATCGTGGGAGAGGACTTCGTAGCACACTCACACAACACCACAACAAGCGTATATACAGGTACATATGAGCCACTTACAGAGGAGGAAAAGAAATGGAAGAAAATTCTACAGATGGTGCGAAGCTTTGGGCGTTTTTCCATCCTGCTCCCAGCCGCGCCTTGACACTACTCGAAAATGTTGATCCCATATCTGGTACCTTACTCTCTTATCTACGGAGCACATAAATGAAATTAGCCACCTGCGAGCGCCGCGTGAGGCCCACCAGATCCCTGGTCACCTGTAGGCAGCAGCGGTCGCCCACAGCCACCGAATACGACCCCATTACCGCATTTTGCTTCTATCCACAAAGCGCGGAAATGAAGTTTGTCCTTCACAAAAAGCCGTGTGAGACCCACCTGCTGCCCTGGTCCCTTGTAGGCAGCAGCGGTCGCCCACAGCAACAGAAAAAAGCAAAAAAAAAAAAAAAAACTAACTTGCATAGCTGGTATCGAACCTGAAACAAACCCGTTTTGGTAGCGGTATAGATCGCGGAGGAATATGTGTCCTTCGATTACCTCCCCCTCGGCGACCAGGGCTCAAGTATTTCAGCCCATCTATATTAGTCGAGGAGAGTCAAGACTTGGAATCTAACAAAACTCCTGGAATCACGTTGCTCCGTAAATATTTGATTCAAGCCCATATATATGTCCACTGATTGTAGTGTATAAGTTCATGTTGGCGGAGATGCATGCATGCATGAAACTACCATGTTAGTCCAAGCATGTGCATGCAAGGCTCATACTCGCATGTGTGTTTCGCAAGACACGTCGGGCTTGCGTCGTACAGCGACATAATCTAGAGCAGGAGTGTACTATGCGGCGTGTGTAACAAGATCATGGTGTCGTTACTAAATTATCTCTCACGGTAGAAAAAGGTTCCGTCGTATTAATAGAGGGAGCCTAAATGATTCAAGATTAGATATGCGTATGGCAACAGTCTCAGCCAGAGGAGATGCGATTTGTGGAGCGCACTACTAATACGTCGATAACCGATCATGAACAGTCTGTGAATTCCAACTGCTTCGACATTTTTTCCTACGCCATGATCTACATTCTCGTATTTTTTTGTTCTATCCGTCTTCTTGAGCTAGTCAAGCTGGTGAACGCCGCCAGCGGAGCAAAGCGCCTTGTTATATCCTACGCAAAACAAGTTCAGTGCTACTACTACTGCTGCTGCTGCAGTATCTTGTACACCTGACGCTTGGCCATCGTACTCATGGATCATGAAGAAGGTACGCGCGTGCACGTCTTTTTTTGTTTGTTTTCGCGATGTTTGTACGTTTTTACTGGACACATAGGAAAACCCGGGGATGGATGCTTATTATCCCTGGTGTTTCGCCGTAACAGCCGTACGCAACAAAAAATACTGATTTCCTGTTATTTGCCGGGACAATTTCTGCAAGCCTGCCGTCACGTATATCCCTGCTGTAGAGAAGTCCACGACAGGAACCTTTCCAAGCAAGCAACCTAGAGGCTTTCAAGCGCAGAGACCTACGGTATTCTAAGCCCCGTGGCCTATTAATATAGGCTTTCAAAAAAGAGGGCCGTAAAAACTACCTCAACACAGCGATCAAGAAAAATTTCATTGCACATCCAACTAAAGAATTTCCAAGCACAGAAACCGGGCAGGCCGCTTTGTTTGGGGTCGGGATGAGGGTATGTTTCAGGCGTCCTTGCCGGGGTGGTCGAAGTAGCCATGTATTTCGCGTTAAACCTACGCTATACCTGTGCACCTTCCGACAATTCCATGCGGGCTCGCAGGCAGTTGCAGACCGCAAGCAAGCACGAAATCGCACGGGCTTGCATGCAGCTCGCACACAACTTCTAAGCTGCGTGCGAGTTGCATGGTTTACTTGCTTGCAACTGCTGGCAAGCTTTATAACCCGTAGGAATACTACAAGACGGTCAGTTTCGTCTGAGTGAATAGGTAAAAGTCTGACCCCTTTAAGCTGCGTCTTCGTTTTTGGTGACGAACTCCACTACTTGGATAAACCCTGGGGTAATTATAGCACTACTTTTATTATTGTATTGAAATAGTACCATTTTCAAGGGATACATCGGATTCGGCAAACAAACGCGGAGTGGAACTAAAAATAACCGACGGCTACGGATTTGGGCTGCTGTTGTTGTTGGATCGAATATAACTACAACCAGTTTAAGGCCCCGTTACAATCTGTGACCTCGCATCTTCGGGTTGGTAGGCCACTCAGGCATTTCGGTTCCTGTTGGGATCAATTTACGGCCGAAGACCCCTCCCAACCGCTAATCCTAACCATAACCCTAACGTTGTGTTCCGTGTGTTTTTTGTTCTTCTATCTTCACTACTATAATGCATGTGTGGTACGATGAAACATGCGTTTGTTCACTAATGTTGTGCCGTGCGACGGTCATCAGAACACTTTTTTTCGACTCTTTTTACGCGTTTGTTTTGTGTTTGAGTCTAACACACTGATGCTGCTTTAGGTCTCCCCACAAACGATGTCAAGAGACAGCATTTATACCCCTTGGCAGACAGCAACCTTGCCTTGAGATGCCTTGACTGACATATACGAAACTGGAACCCTCAAGCCTTTCACAGGGCAATGCCATGCTTGGCTTTGCTTGGCATGTCCCCTGACATACGTGCTCCTCCTGTATGATACACGTACATACGTGTGCCTCTTGGCTCAAATTCAGCTGTTAGGTTTTGAGTATTTTCCTCGCAGTTTACTGTTCTTGTTAACAATACGGTTTCGATACTGCTGCTTTGTTTTTGTTGCTCAAGCTGCAAGGTACAAAGAGTGAATTTGGGGGCATACTGCTGCTTGCTGTAGGCGTCATAACTACCTAAAAAAACTTTTTTT
The DNA here is from genome assembly GCA_031763025.1 of Macrocystis pyrifera. Lineage (NCBI taxonomy): Eukaryota > Phaeophyceae > Laminariales > Laminariaceae > Macrocystis > Macrocystis pyrifera. The sequence goes on along the minus strand of JASSKH010000004.1, from coordinate 1,956,395 downwards.
TTCCGGGGCTTGGTGCATATGCTGTTCGAGTCATAATGAAGGGATACAGGTAATCTGTTACTAAGGGTTAACTGTTCGAGTGCTTGAGAATATCAGGCTCGTAACCCACTACTGGTAAAGTCCTTCCAAAAGAGGCAAACGCTGGGTTGTGATGAACTATTAGTTCACACTGTGTCAATAACAAAACTTACACACTAATTTCAGGTCGATCATTTCCATGATAACTGTCCGAAACAGTTTTTTCCGCACTAACTAATTCATTTTGCATGTAAGAAGTCAAGCAAAACATTGGATCCCCACAGCTCGAGTCACAATCGAAAAGCACTTAAAACCTGTTGTATGTAGCTTAACTCCCAAAATAAAAGGTCCATTTTTTGTTTTAATCGATAACCGCAAAAGGATAAACCCTAAATACACATGCGACGATGTAAATATATGGTGACGGTAGGCGGTCGACTGACGAGTGCAAACACAGGCAGGTGAATTCGAATCCCCCTCCCTGCATTAAATGCGTACCAGTATTTTTGGTGGGTCTGAAACATTAGTTCCTTGGTATTTGTGTTTGAGTCTTATATTTTTATTCTAATTCGAGGGTGCAATCTGATAAAAAACACAATGCAACACCTAGGAATTCCAACGATAGTATTTTGTACTGGAAATAGAGTTAATTATTAACTTTCCGAATTCTGGAAGACGATATAGATACAGCAGTAACACAAACAAGCATTTAGTGGTGTTGATGTGGGCCTCCATTTCTTGCGTCACCGTGGTAATTGTTTTAGCACGACGTCTTCGAAGCAAACCCTACTATATATGTACAGTAAATATCGAAGTAACGGCCGCCCAACAGCGGCTTCCCCGGTGGCTTGGTAGGTGGTCCGTGAGCCTATCAAGATCAATTTCGTGAGTTCAAATATCACCGAGTGCATGCTCATAGGGACTTTTTCTTGCGTAAAATTGATTAGCGGAAAGCGCGAGAGCGTGAGTTAGCTGTACATTCGATGAAAATCGACGAGCAGTGGGAATGCTGAACCCTATGCGCGATAAAAACTAAAGGCGCGTACCGGGGGGGAGAAGGGACGACACCTGTGACCACGGCCTGTCCAGGAGATCATCGAGGGTAAAACCTCCTACGAGATGGCTGGAAAGTAAAAGTGATGAAAAACAAAAAAATAAAAAATAAAAATAACTGCTTTACGACATTTCCATATCAGCAACTATTAAATATTAAAGTTGTTTGTTGTTGTTGCGGGCACTGCTGTCTTCCCCCCCGTACGAAACCTCCCTTTATTCAATGTATAATACCCCTCAACCTTTGCGCTGGACTAATTTTCACAAGTACAACTTCGATTGGTTGACTCTACTTACAACATTACCCCATATGCAGCTTATAACCTGCGGTAATTGGCGGAATTATCGAAAGCCAACCAAACGAAGTGGTACAAGAAGCAACTCCGTCTTACTCCCACACTCCGAAGGAAAGCATTGTATTTACCTACGATTAACTATCCTACGTACCAGATCAGAACCAAACGCTCGGACGGACCAAACAACGAACGAATCGTGATGTTCAGTGATTGTATCGAATGAAAAATCTTGGGCTATCATCCTTACCAAAGTCCTCAACGTTTGGACAGGCTATAAACATGAGAGTATTTCTGTCCTAGGTACCAGAGCAGAACCTAACGCTCGGACGGACCACAAAAAGAAAGAATCGTGATTTTCAGTGACTGTATCGGATGAATCAGCTCGGACTGACATCCCTACTAACGTCCTCAACGTTTGGACAGGCCATAAACATGAGAGTAGTTCTGTCCTACCTACCAGGTCAGAACCTACAGTAACGCTCGGACGGACCACACAAAGAAAGAATCGTGATGTTCAGTGACTGTATCGGATGAATCAGCTCGGACTGACATCCCTACTAACGTCCTCAACGTTTGGACATGCCATAAACATGAGAGTACGGTGTTCGACTTTATCTGTCTCTTCGGTCCCTCCGCCGGAACACGGCACGCCCATATCCTCCAACGTCCGGCTCTTCTGATTCTTGGAAACTTCTCACCAATCCTTTGGCACGTTGGATTGAAGTCGACGAGCTGGGCAAGTCTGCAAGCGCGTCTTGTTCGAGACTCATCACGCCCCTACTCTCTCACTTCCGCCTTCTCCCCTGCCAACCCCAGCCAGCTTTCCCTCTCTATACTACCCCCAGGTAAGTCGCAAGAAAAGGTTGAAAGGTCTAACCTGTTTTTGAACACACTCACCGTTCTCCTCTTTGTTGATGATCCAACATGTCCAGTATCATTCGCCAAGTACGTGTGTATTGTCAAACTCCACTGCTGTGTGCAGAGGTACTGCTGATATAACACGATAGAGCGCTATGAGGAGTTTCCATAGGAGGCATATATAGCTCAATATCCTGTTCATCAAGCTTGAAGCTCTTGGGGTTGTTGCTGTCTTGAAGGCAACAGAAGTTACGTCTACCGTTTGGTAAGGGGTCGCGTACTCGGTCTGGAGTATTTCCCCGGCTTAGACTTAGAGAAGACAACATAACTTCGGACACATGAGAACGCCCGATTTATTCAAGTATTGTTTTTGATTGAGAAATCATTGATAATGTTCTGGGGTAGCCGGTCACGATATAATACAAGGACAGAAGTACACAGGTAGGTGCATTCTATGGAGGTGTACAGGTAATAACCTAGAGCAGCATGTATGTGTTGCAATTGCATACAGGCAAACATACCGGTGGTACGCAGATCCTGGTACGTATAAATTTCTATGTATTCAACCAAGCTCACACCAATGCAACCATAGAGAACTATACTAAAAAATGCCTGACCATCGTGATTTCCTCCCCAAACACGAACAGGAGCGCGCGTAGACGAGCAACAGGGCTGTTTTGCATCACGATGACGATGCCCAAGCTTAAGCTGGTGGGGGCGCTGAGCGCTCTGGTCGTGGCCAATGTAGTGGGTCAATCAGTATCATGCGTTCAGCTCAACGCTACAGCACTCTCGTCGTGTCCGTGCGATGATGCCACCTTGACGTTCACTCTAGAAGGAGAGACGTCGATAGCGGCCAATACGGTGAGTGAGGGTTTGCCAGCTTTGGCCTCTGAGATTTTATCAGTTACAAACGAATTCCGCCTCACGCTCCGTAAAGTATTCCTGTTCAATCGCAGCAACTTTTGTTCTTGCGCACTAGTAGTAGTACACGTTCTTATTTTATATAAGGTACCAAAATATTCCGAAAAGCTACCATTAATACTGCGGGACCACTGTTAATACAATACTACTGTAATAATACTAATAATACTACAGCAGTACATCACAAGGTTACATATATACAGACTATTCCACCCATGCATATCAGCACCCTCGAACACTATATGTGAACACAGAGCGTGGGCGACCTAACTACTCTCTCTGGTCGTTCGTTACGATTTTTCGGGATACACAACCTCGATGAAGCACATGTCTTCAACGCACGTGTGGTTCACTAGCCTTCGTGATCGGCTAGATATCGCACTACAGTACACCAACCAAAAACAATAATCCAGCACGTAATTGCAATGTACGCGTTCCCTTCTACCCTGGAAGGTGAACCTCGCCCTCGTTCTCGATGGGTCTGGCAGCATCATCCCGGATGATTTTGAGCTGGAGCAGGACTTCGCCATGGACGCCGTCAACGCCTTTGCCGACAGAAACTTGTTCGACAACGGGGGAACGGCATCCTACGTGCAGTACTCAAGCTCTTTAGTCTCGTCCGCTATGTTCGACAACGCCCAAGACTTCAACGACTTTTCCGATGCCGATGTCCAATCTAGGCAAGCCACAGTCACGTCCATCGGCATCGATGAAGGCACCCGGCTCCTAGGCATTAACCCTGCAAGCGCATCGTTCATGATCGTGATCACCGACGGCCAAAGCAGCAGCCTCACCGCCACCACAGCAGCAGCAGACGCAGCAAGGGCTGAGGGCATAACCGTCTTTGCTGTGGGAGTAGGTGAGCTTGTGGCATCTCATGACCGTAGATACCGATCGATATGTGCTGTGGCTGGAATTGTCGCGATCGTTAGCTTCCCCCGGCGCGCACTACTTGGCGGTGTCCTTACACCCTACAGGGAGCAATTGGGCAAGTTCAGAAGTCTGCTAAGCTCAAAAACAACGCCCAAGCATCGACATATATTTGGCGAAGCAACGACCACGTCGCTTTCAATATTGATTGGGGTACCGAGCGCACACCGGACTGGTATGCTTCTGACCGCCGCATCCCATGAGCTTCAACTATACTCGGTGCCTGACATGTACCCCTTCGACACCCCTCTGCAGGCAGTGGAACTGGTGAAGCTGAACTTCTCGCGATCGGAGGAGACGAAGCCAACGTCTTCAAAGTCGCAGAATTCGACCTGCTCGACGGTAAGTTCGCATGCTGTTGTAGGGGTCACATATGAGGAGTTGGGGCTCCACACTTGAACAGCTCTATACATCACCCAAAAACTAACTTTTCAGAAGAGCTAAGACCGCAGCCCCGTCAACCATGCCAAAGCCTGCACTCTATATACGTCTATCACAAGTAATACTTGGAGCATACTATTGGCATTTCACGATACTAGGTTAGGAATCCCTTTCAGTTAAGAAGGGTTTCGCCGAAAACAGATACGCTTATCGTAGAACGCGTTCATGCCGGTCCAATGAAGGAACCACCTGAAGCAGTATCGCCTTGATACGCCTACGAATTGTTGCGGTTCGACTGTACCTTCCGAAGATGAACTACTGCACTCAGTGTACGGAATATCTACGTTGAGGTAATTTCGTACTGGTGTGCACACGCTAGGTCTCTCCCTTCGTACGTTTGATGCTACGTGCACGTGATAATTATGGGGTGTGCTCTAGTGTCGTACACCTGTAGACGCGCGTATGTTGTACCAGTGATGACAATTTTTGACGTAATTGTTGTCAACAATCGTTTGGCCAACCGAAGAGCGTGCTCTGGTCAATGCTGGGCTGGCTCGAACACAGCACAGTTTTAGCTTTCCGCCTTGTGGCTCCGCTACTCGTGCACAGATTCCTATCAGCCTTAAGATACTGTTCCCAGGCGATTCGTCAGGGAACATGATTGGTCTCGACTGTGCCACGACTTCCCCTTCTTAAACAGCTGCCGGTGCTGCGTTCAATATGCAGGGAGATCATACACTTAATAAATACACTTGTTCTTCGAAACCAACAAAAACCACTAGGAGAGGTCATCAACTCCGCACACGTGACAACGTAACAAGATATGAACAAGATTCAAGGAAATGACATCGTCAAACAACCGTAACACCTTTTCCCCTCTCACCTCCATCATTCACGATTCTCAGCGGCCCTGGAAAGCATCCTCTCGTCAAGCGGAGGCGTCGTCATACCGTGCCCGTCGACAGGCGCCACGGTGACCATCGAGTTCAGCGTCCCGGTCGACTCCACCTCCTCGGGATCCATCTCAGGAAGCACGGTCACATTTTCCTCGGCTGACCTTGAGTCCACTCCTACGGAGTTCGATGTTCTGCTCGACGTGTGCAGCGAGGTCCCCGGTGGCAGCGTGGTCATATCCGCTGACTACACCGACGATCAAGGCAACACTCCTGACCTATCACTTCTGACCGGTTTGGTGGTCGGCAACGACTTCTGTCCCTCTCCCACTCCGGCTCCCACCCCGGCCCCTACTCCAACCCCGACCAAGAAGAACAAGAGGCGCCCCAAGCGTGGCAAGCGTCTGAAGAAAGGAAAGGCGAAGCACTCCACGTACCTCGGCTGCTACGTCGACAACTCACGCCACACACCTCTAAATGGTCCCATGACCAGTTCGCGCCATATGACGACGCAGGTGAGAAACGGAGGCAGTCTTTGACTGCCAGTCCTTGTGAGAGCACAACGCTAGTGCTGCGTTACAGTGCACGTGAGCGTTCGGCCAGTACAACAATACTGTGTATTGGTGCTCAGATGAAACTCCTACAAACGACAAGGACAATATTATCAACCGATTGAGTTGCACCCCTTGCCGACGCATCGGTTCCTCAGATGTGCGCCGATAGCTGCAGTTCCTCGGGCTGGGAGTACTTCGCAACGGCATACGGTTCAGGTGTGTTCGCGGTACATCAGTAAGCACCCAATCGGTTTTTCTCAGATCGTCTTGATTGAAGTGTGTAATACGATTGCTTGACGACGAACAAGATCATACCCTGCGACTTGTACACATGGACAGACGGCATGTGCCGGTGTAATGCTGACTACAGTGAAAGGCGGGCAAGGCGCTCCTCCGGATTTGACGTGCGAAACAAATGGACAAAGCATGTTGAGCTCTGGTGCAAAACCGTTTCCACACAACACACTAGGAAATTGTAACACTGTCGCATTCCCACCACTAACACGGGCTTCCGGATTGGTCGAAACTGTCTGGAATGCAATATTTTGACTCGTGTCTGTCAACCCTGTTCTTACTTGGACTCAAACACACCGCTGCTCCGATGGCCGCGATAATACTTGACCTCGTTTCCAGAATGCCACTGCGGTAGCTCCAAGCCTACTAAGAAGGGAGGCGTGTGCGACTACGAGTGCGCTGGAGACCGTTCCAGGGCGTGCGGAGGCGTCGACTGCATGAGCATCTACAAATCCAACAAGTACAGGGGCTACTGAGAACCCGGTGCATTGCGTCGGTAACTGTCAGAACTCTCCCGATGTCAACGCTCCATGTAAACAGTAACTGCATGACCTATTTATGGTTTACGTTTGGTTGGGTGGGTGGTGGTAGTGATCGAGCGGTCAGCGACCAGCACCATCGGCAGCTGTAATTTCCTATATATGTTCAAACGCCATGTATGTTACTGAAACCGTGGTTAGTTGCCAAGTATCATAATTGTTTAGGCGGGCATCTGACACTGTAGCTAGATAGCTGCAGTTTAGCAGTTGTCAACTACCATAAGTGCATAGGCGGGCATCTGACACAGTAGATACAGGGCATGCATTCGGGTTGCCTGGGTTAAAATCTCCGGACAAATTACGCGATGATCAGTGAGGGCGTAGGCCCCTTGAACACCTCCCAATTTAACGGTGTGGAGCACACGGTTGATTTCAGCTATATCAGTCGTTTCGGAGGTCTTGTTGTCGTGCTACAGTTTTTGGTTTTCCAAATTCCGGCGTCCCCACTGGCTTGGTATGTGGCCTTTTGCCTATCAATATCAAATTCGTGGGTTCGAGTCTGACCGAGTGTATGTTCGTAGGGACGTTTTGTTGCATTCGAAAGTGATTAGCGGCAAACGCGAGAGCGTGAGTCAGCTACGTTCGATGAAAATCGACGAGCATTGGGGATGCTGAATGCTATGCGCGACCAAACAAAAGCCACGTACAGGGGGGGGGAAGGAACGACACCTGTGACCACGGCTTGTCCAGAAGATCGCTGTGGGTAAAACCTCCTACGTGTTAGGTTGCAAAGTATAAGTGTATTTAAATAAAACCAGTAATTGATGTTAAATATTCCTTTTGCCCTGAGGTGAGGGCTGTCCCCTGCAAGATGCAGTGTGCTCAGAATATGTGCCATCAAAGCTACAAACGGAACTATTGTAGCAGTGAAAAGAGTAGGGTCGCGGGGGAGGGCATGTTCTACGACAAGCGCTCTATGTGCTGCCGAGCAGAGCACACACCTCGCGTTTGCTTTAGTCGGGCATCTGCGTATAGAGCCCCCCGGGAAATAATGAAAAACCATCACCATCATTTGTTTTGAAAAGCAATGCGTGGTGTACTTTCTACTCAGGGCTGTCCTATCTAAGTCACAACCATGGTCGTGCTGTTGTAGCACACAATGACAGTTGGGGGGGCTCGCCTGCTAAGCAGCATACTAATGAGGTACCGGGATGACATCAATTTCTCGAGATAAGGTCGATTATTGTCCGCTTCAGAAACGGACAATAACGTTTTCGAAGTGTGAAATCCGCCAGCGTACCGACGTACTCTGTGCAACGGCTACATTAACAACCGGGTTAGGGCATGCTCTAGTAGTGAAGAACAAAACATGGGGCACCCAGGGAAGTGTTTCCCAGACCACCCTCAGATTTTGTACGTAGATAGCATCACGCATGATCCGTATGGTGAACGCCGCGTGGGGGTACGAGGTTTCTACGTGGCGTACCCTAATCGAGATCACCGCCTCCTCAGCGAGTGAGTGCATTGCTGCGTGCTTCGAAGCTAGTCTTTAATATCTAGGCGACCCTATACAAGAGAAAAAATATATAGTTGTATACTGGACAGGCCGGATGTGGTATTCCAGGGCCAAGCGCGGAGAATAACCGCCGTTAGGCCAGGTCGAGCAACACTATACCGATAATGGAAGAACATTGGAGCATGAAAACGTGTGAATTGGCTCCCTTCAAGAATATGCTGATTTAGTAATCACCAACTGAAGCACCCCGAAGGTTGCCGCCGCCCCCCCCCCCCCCCCACAATGTGGGTTTACTAACATCCGTGTGGAGACATGGAACAGCGTACTGTACCTGTTAGCAAACTTCACTAACTGACAGGCATCGACCGCCTCTCCATTCGATACGTCTAATCGTGTGCAACATTGTTAAATGCTCCCACAAGCGTTTGTTGGCGCTCACCACATGCAACGAGGGGGGCGGCCACTGGATGGTATGAGAGATACATTATAACCGCAGTACGATGCACCCCCTTACGTCCTGGCCGCCCTGCAGAACCACTCACAGTGTAACAAATTTGTTTCCCCTCGCGACAATGGCTCACAATCTGATGCGAAAATGAAAATGCGTGAGAGATATACAAGCTACAACAGACGCTACTAAGACCATCTTAACTTATGCTGGCTGTTGCACATAACCCCTGACAACACTCTTCTGCCCTCAAGTCATATGGTGGTCCAGGGGTCGTTTTTCCCGTAATTCGTGCAAGTTAATTAGGTCAATTTATGTTTGAGTTGGACAGATTACGCTTCCCAGGCCAGCTTGACCGATGCCAAACTTCTCCAGTGTCGAGTTCCATGGTTCCTATAGCGACAAGCGACAACTGTAAAGGCCGTGTACCGTCCATGTCTTCCGTCATCTGAGTGGTGCCTAGAGACACCGGCCATGCGCGCTGTTGTTCGATTGAATTATCACGTACACGGGAGGGCGCCACCAACTGTAAATACCCCTCTGCGCCCCTGAACGTCGCCACAGTAAACGTCCGGCAGGTTGGCCCCCTGGTCTTACAACTAGACGATTTCGCGGAAGACTGGTCCGGAGAGTCGTCACATATCGCTGTAACCGTTGGCGCGACTGCGGTGCGGCATTAATTGGCTCAGTGGAGAGGTGGTAGGGGGATCATCACTAAGGCTTTCGATTACCACATGTTCCACACCACGTGTAGCCTTGTGTGCTGGCGTACGAGGCGCGTGCTTTCTGTGCGGTACGATAGCTAGAGTACGGTAGAATCGTTTGTGATGCCGCTTTGTCTGTTGCGATCTGCCAACGCGCAGGCAACAACAACAGCATCGAAAACCTCACCCGAACGTTGAAGCTGGGGCTAGGACAGAGCACAGTCGACCTTGAGATACCTCTGTGAGAGGTGTACGCTGCCACAGACAATCGGTTTGGGGCATACGCTGAGCAACGAAACCAGCCGGATCGATACAGTGGGTTTATTCAAATTTCAGAGCGAGGGTGTATCTGGAAAAATATACCCAACCGTTACAGTACAATATAACATCCAGTACAACATCTTGTGTGCCCAGATCTACAGCAACTTTGTAGACGTATAACAATAGTTATCAAAGGCGATAGCTAGCGGGTGCTCACAGCAACCCCATGTATGACCCACAGCAGATACACCAACATCTCTGGCGGATCAATGACCAACAGCCAGTAGCTTGGACAAGGTTTTTAAGTGTCGTGCTATCGAATGCTTCTTATCCCACCTGACTCGTCGTTACGTCGCGAAGAAGAAGGATGTATCCGAAAACGATCCGTGTATTTTGGTCGCAGATTCCACATACCCAAGTTGTACGTCGTTCGTCTACTCCCCACGTACCCGACAGGTAGCACTCGGACCTGTCACTACCCGTACGATTACCTGTTCTGGTACGGGTGGAACCTATTGCCCGCCGGGTATTTGGATCCGGGTTGCCGGTTGCCCGGGCTTGAGCGGGTACCAGGGTACCCCATGATATACGTGTCCCGGCAAGATATTTCTCGCCATACGTCCCTGAACCTTCAACCGATATCATAGAAAGCTGTCAGAGCACCCACACGCACGCCTCTAGGAATTTTAGTGAGGGGTATGGCACCGAGGACACGTGAGCAACCGGGTACACGGGTACCCGGGTGCCCAGGTGTCCGAGTCCGTATGAAGTGTGCGTGTTTTTGAAAGCCCTGCCAGGTTTGTTTTGATATCGTACAAAAGTATACACAGTATTACTGAAGGGGTATGGTGAGGTATGTCGCGCAGGGGACGCGTAAACTACGGGTCCGTGTATCCAGGCGGGAAATAACATGCGTTCTGCCGGTGAAATGTATACAGTACGGAGCACCTACTGTAGTAAGAAAACGAGAGACAAGAAAAGCAGGCTGAGATTTGCAAGAAAAAGTTTATTCGGGAGTAGAGTAGAACGTACCTATTCCCAAGAACGAGAGCCAGCCTAGATCACATATCTCTGTTATTTGTAGGTCTCCCCTACTGCCTGCTGTATGCCGCATTATGTTTAGGTATCGTACCTATCATGCGCCCGAGGATGACGACATATGACATGACGCGAAGATCCTTTTTAACATATTTGATTTCCGCGAGCAGGCGACAGAGGTAAAACAAAACACATTAGGATCATCTGGTCATCGCCACACGATCCATACCGTTTAATACATGTTGTTATTTACCCACCGGTTTCTGTGTGCACGCCCGCTGTATTGTTCGTGTACAGCTCTGTAAGTAGTCCGGGTACCCTGGGGTACCCGGGCACTTGCACTACTCGAGTATGTGTGCCTCAAGAAACGGATGCCCGGCTACGGATATGGACAATACACCTGAACACGTCCAGGTACCTGCTTCAAATGGGTACTCGGCGGGATACAACTCGACCACACTCACAACACTGGAGTAACCTGTTCGTTTATCAAGGATATATCACTGAGCTACTCAGTCAGCGCTGACTAACAAGCTCAATGGTCTATCCTTTATGACAGAGCATAGCCTATGGCCAGCAGGCATTCGAGGAAAACTTTGACGAATTCTGCGTCGCGCACACCGTAAAAAGCCCCGGATCTTCGGCGACCACCACGAACCACCGCAGTATCACAAACATATACCTACAACCTTACCCTGGGTATTTCAGGTGTCGCCGGCATTGCCCACGAATGGTCCTGATTCCCCATGACGATCGTCACCCTAATGGAGCACCGGCCACGTGCACGGGTATGACAATAGAAGACGACCAGGGAATTGAACACACAGGCCGTACCTATGGTTTACGAATGGATATGCGAAGGCCGTTCGTTTGACGCCGGGCCCACAATAGACAATCTCGATATATCGGGTCGCCAGGTAAAGAAAACGGCGAAATTACTGCTGTCGATACTTTGATGTCGATATAATATTATTCAAGAACCGGACAAAAAGTGCAAGATCTCGATGCCGAAAGGTCTGGAAAATCACCCCAAGACTTTTTGTCATGAGGAATATCTCGTATTTTTAGCAAGCGCACGTTTGGGGCTGGATGTTAATTCATACAGGGTCTTACTTCAAAAGTGATACGAGGAAGCACGGTTTTGCAAAGTTCGAAAAGTTGGGCCTAGGCTGTTTCCTTGGGGTTCAGCTTGTGAGCTTCAGATTTTGTCCCAATCATGTTTACAGCAATGAACTTCGCAAATCAAAACCGTCTGCCTACGCGAAAAAAAAACTGATTTATCGTGCGTGCGAAGATTCGAGCAAACGCCGGGACCAACCGCTATTTTATTGTTGTGGTCTGGCGCCGCCAGTAGTAAACGGGCGTGGAGCGCTACACTCCGCGTAGGACTCAAGCGTCCGAGTCTCGGCTGACTGCCTTTTGTCTGGCGGCGAAGAGACGTGCCAAGCGCGCTAGAGTCAACCGGTCATGATATTTGGTATTTCAACATGTGACGACTGACTGCTGCTGCTGCAGTCCACGAGTACGTATCCACGGTGAGGCGCGTGCTGAGTGTGCTTCTCTCGGTTTCTCTAGGCTCGAGCCCGCGCCAGCCGACCGTACTCTGGCCAAACAAAGACCCGCCGACCGCCAACCACGCGTTGGGGGCGAAGCAACATCGCTAAACGACTGTGTGACAATCCAACTCATCGATCCTTTTGCTGCTGCTTGCGGTCGTGGATAACACCTTTTGAATTTTGATAGAGACCATACCGTTTTTGGATATGAAACCCATCGTCGGATTTTGGTCCAAGTTCCGACGACGTGGGTCATCGGATTCCAAAATAGAAACAAACTCCGGTCCGAGTTTGCATAACAAACAATATGAACAGATAATTTCATTGTTTGGGTCGAAAGTTGCACATTTGAAGCTCGAAATCAGTATTTGGCAAGGTTTCCAAGAACTTGCGAAATCGTGGTATGCTTATCGCCCCAACACCAGACTTGCTTGGTTTTCGAGTTGTTCAGTCGTATCTCCACCACGCCCCTGTCTCTGCGTAAACACTTCCAACCGCACTTAGAGTTGCATCCGATAACCAGCGCCGTTCCAGACCCCACTGCGTGTGTGAACAACAAGGTGAATATAACGACACTGTGTCCACCAAATATGGCTCGCGCAGAGTTTATTTCCCCCAAACTAAATCCGCGTGAAACTCTTGGCCTAATAACGCAATAGTCCCCTTTGTTGCCGCAGCCAATTGCGTGTCGCCCTACTGCTGCTGGCCTTCCAGTCCTACTATCAACATCAATCTCCGCACAAAGAATCGTCCTTGCTACATCACCTACATGACCTTGCCACATGACTGTAGTGACAAGATGCAATCTCCCTCTCAAACTTCACGTACTTTTAGCGGTTGTGGTCTTTCTAATCGACGGCCATTTTCGCAAAAGTTGAACAATCTCGTTTCTTTTTCGTTGCGGCAATTTCATTCTCAATCTTTGGGTATCAATGTCAAAGACCTAAACTTCTTGACACACGGTTTCGTCAATTTATTTAATGACAAAACAGTTTGACATACATCTCAGTGCACAACTCTGACTCAACATTTCCCCGTAGTTCAGGCACGACAACGACTCCAGGGGAAGCACACATCGCACTTAACCCTTCTTCAGTACCCACAAGCTCGATGTCCTTTCCTCACAATCGCGGCAAAACAACTGCTGCATTAGTATGAGTGTTTAGATGCGGGGTGAATATTTGCCGCACCCTTCAAACCGTACCATCCAGGTGACGAACGCCAACTTATAATCAATGACAATGTATCTCCCTAGCAAATATGAAAAAATAGGTCCTTTGTCCCACTCAATGTGAACACTTCTAAACGAGTCCTTAACATCCGTTTCGGAAATGTAAATATGCTTTTCCACGTCCTTTTGTTCTCGGCGAGTGCACTTTTTCGCGATAAATCTGAATAGAACATCCACCAAATGACACACACAGGCGCTTGGTCTAAGTCGGTGCTTGTGTTTACTCCATGTCCTGCTTGTCAGATCGAATATCACTCTAATGTTTTCCCCTTCCTCTGCCACACAGGCAACGGAGATATCCAAAGCCCACGAACCATACCAGCTATTGATGGGTGTGACGGTACTACTCGACCGCAATCAGTATATCCTCCACAAGTCTGTCCAACAACTAAGCGCCACGCTGTAAAGTGCCCGAATGATTCCCATATCGTAATAATGATTCCAAATTACGTCCCTCTATCACATCGACTAGCACTCCGTGCCCAACAACTTGCACCGAACGATTCATGTCACTAACACCGCTCGAACCAAAATGTTGTTCTATCGTATTAACATTACGATGAGAATAAATATACCAATTCCCTACCGAATATAGCAGCAACCTTCACCACGATATATAGCCCTTTCTGTCGCAATGTCTGGCAACTGTTGCAATGAGTTTGGGTCATCGAATCTCTCCGCCACTCTTTGAATTGTGTTCAAGGAACCACATCTCTTTGTTGCTTCCACCAAACGTGCCTTCTATTCCGCCAGCCTCTTCCTTGTCCTGTGGTAATCCCCCCTCAATCCCATGTATCGCTTTGAATATTTTACTCTGAAACCGTTCCGTTCACTTCTTCATTGAAACCATCATCTGCGGCGAAACACCCACAGTTAGTGATTGTTCTTATGCAAATTACATGTTTGTCTAGCCTTCATAAATTTCATTCAAACATCTCCGGTGATGGTTCTCCTTGCGGGCAACGAAACAAAAATGAACCGAGACGACAAAAATCAAAAGTAAAAACGTTTACCAGGTATATGTTCACATAATAACTTACCATTGCAAGAGTCAGCAGATCATTGTTGGTGCACTTATTATTGTGGTCTATCCATCCCATCAAAATAGCCAACGAACACGGTTAACTTTCCATCATGGTCTATCCATCCCATCGGAATAGTTGGCGAACATCATTCACTTTTGTATCGTATTCCATCCATTCCACCACAATAGTCTGAAACATTCGTTGACATTAATAGCAATCGGTAGAAACAAAGCCCACCGCATGTTATGGTCCTCCTATGTACTGGAAACATTGTAAGTACAGTATATACATTCCCGTAAAGATTCCAATATAATAATTAGTACACATATCTAAAAGTCAATCTATATATCAAAGCCCTGAAGCCTTCCTTCATATTTTCCATAAAACATTAATCCACCTCATATTATGACCATCCTTAAATATAAATATATTGAAATTTAGTAATTGAATTGTTCTTTAATAGTAAAATTTTAAGCACACCATTCTCTACCATGATACTCCATGAACGTTAACCATTCACTTGACATAGACGCCGTTCTATCACGGTCCATCCGTTTCATTTTGCTTCATAATACTACAATAAATATTTTTCATCTCAATGACATGTCATGATCCTCGTCCACTATTACTCTCATGATTTCCATAACATAAATGTATCGTTCTTGTTTTTCTGTCCTGCCAAAGCTCGTGATATTCTCACAAATGCAATTCCTATTTATAGTACGAGTATGCGCCATCCCCTCACCAGCGCAAAATGAAAACAAACAAACCCGTAACACTCAAAACCCATCCAAAAAAGAAACAAGAAAAACTATTCTATACAAAAGCAAGCCTACTGTAAACAAAAAAATAGGAACCACCACCCAATCCGTGTTCCGCCTGAGCCACCGTTCACTTTTCCACGACTTTCAATAGAAAATATGTACGTAATATACTGGTAATATTCATGTGGCCCTGTTACTCCACTCACTCATCACTTCTAAAAAAAAAACGGCTAGGGAGGAGGAGTAGCACATCTCCTGCGAATCGTGTCGTTGGCCCCGTAAAACAACAGAGACCGTGTGCTGGTCGTCGACAAATATCACCCCGCCCCCGACCACCAAACCATCCCCACCCCCAAACATTGGAGCCGACCAGAAAGAACCCCTTGATGGCGCCCCCCCCCCCCCCCCACATATATATCATATACCTGGTATATACATATAGGTTGGGTCGGCGTCGGTTGGCGACAACGCTGTAAAACACGCCTCTCACTGCCTCAGCTAGACAGCCACGGTACCGCTTTCTTTTTTTTTGTTTTTGGAGGTTGCCACGGCCGGCGCTCAAGTTAGATATTTTTTTTGTGCGGGGAGACGCTTAGTCCGCTCAAGGGGGATGATGGTATCACGCAGTGGGTATATGGTGAGGCACCCACGAGGCAGTTACATCGTAAATCCATTGCTGTCTCTGGAAGTGGCCACACCAGAAAATAAATCAATTCAGTGATGCTGTCATCCATACGCAAGAACATCTACAGCGGTTCCTAGTAGGATAGGATACACGTCCTCCATGGACGTATATTTTATATTTTCTTCCATGTATGTTGATGAAAGCTTCCATAGAAATTGCGGAAACGTTCCTTGGAATCAATGTTTGGCTTCCATGGCAGTAAACTCTACATCGACAGGAACATCATATTTCGGGATCTCGAACAAACGCCATTGACCTCTGGCCTTAAGAATTATGCTGTGTCACCATCCAACTCATCGATCGTTCAGCTGCTGTTTGTTGTCGTGGATGACATCTTGAATTTAGAGAGTATGCCGTTCGTCGATTTGAAAATCCGATGACGCAAGTCGTTGGATTATGGGCCAAAATTCCGACGACTTGGGTCATCGGATTCTCAAATCGAAAAATTTCCGGTCAGAAAAAATCCGACGACTCGGGTCTTTGGATTCTCAAATCCAAACAATTCCGGTCGGATTTGGCATATTTGGACTTCATAAGCAGGATTATTCATTTTGAGATTGAAAAGTACAAAGCTGAAGCTCGAAATCGAACTGCATAAGAAAGAGCCTATTAGCGTTGTATGCGAGTTCGAATCCCAGCGAGACGTTTCGCTGTCCTTGGAGAATACTTGATAGATCCTTGTGAGCGAAATAATGGGTTCGATGTGTTTCTATCAAAACTATGAAATTATACTGTAAGAACACGTGCGAAGAGGTTTCTCCCCGGACCTTGCAGTCGAGATTATTGCAGATGCTCCCATCTCCGAAGAGTGTAGCTTGTTTTTTTGAAAGCTCTGTTCCACTAATTTTAGTTTACTCGAGAACATGGTTTGCGATTCATTCACAACGTCGTGCTAATGCTACTATGCTTTTGATCTCGCCAGTTCTGAGGGTTGACCGAGCCTGCCTTCGCTCGTTCGAATTTACTCCTGATTCAAGCAGCCCCATGCTTTTGTTCGAAAGGGCGAATGGGCTTTTTCGCCTAAACCGGTGTGTAGTCAACCGACAATTCTCTCGGATCCACACAGCAGCAGTAGCCCTATCGAAATCAATCGGACCATGTGCCCTATACAATAGCACCTCGTATAAGTATACACCCCCAACTCCCCGTCAGTACGTGCCCCCGGCCTTGCGGTAGACCAAAAACTTTTCAGTATTCTTATTGTTTCATTACATCGGTATACGGTAGGAGTATAGCAGTAATACAGTTGTACCTGGGTAAAGAATAAATTTTACCTACCAGTACAGTTACTACAAGGGACCACAGTAAATTGGACCTGCGGCACGTACAGAAACAAAAACCAATACATTTACCTATTTTTACTAACAATATTTGGTCCTATTTACTGTGGTCCCCCGTAATAGTACAGTCAGGAGTATTAATAGTACTTCCGCAGAACCAGGTACCTGGTATTATATATACTACGAGGTATATCACACGGAAGTCTATACCGTGTACCCTTTTGATCTACCACTCCGACCGCGCCTTATAGGAATCAATCGCTCTTCTTTCAATAGCCTGGAATTTGAGATCCCGCGGGGCTCTCGGGGGGCCACGGCCATACTGGCTGCTTTGATTGCTACGTAAGACTTCGGAAGATTGGGGAAATGTTACACGAGTCTTTGGAGTATACTAGTACAAGGTGCGTTTCTATAAAATTAAAAAATAATATCAACTATAGTGCCGTAGTATATTCTCTTCCTTTGTGGTGACTTGTGTGTTGTGCATGTATTAGTCGTCATAGTGTGCTGCTTCTCTTTTCTCTGTGAAGGTTTCCGTCTGAATGCGTTTTGTCACCTGTAGTTCGTGGTCACGTGCACTGTTCTTAGTGCTGGAAACACGACGACTTATTAATGTGACAATCAACGTATACCAACAATAATATGGTCTAAAAAATAACCTATATACCTACTGTGAGTCATATTATGCGACACGAATCATGGGAGAGGACTTCGTAGCACACTCACACAACACCACAACAAGCGTATATACAGGTACGTATGAGCCACTTACAAAGGAAGAAAAAGCATGGAAGAAAATTCTACGGGTGGTGCGAAGCTTTGGGCGTTTCCATCCTGCTCCCAGCCGCGCCTTGACACTACTCGAATGTGTTGATCCCATATCTGGTACTTTTCTTTTTTATCTACGAAGCGCAGAAATGAAATTAGCCACCTGCGAGCGCCGCATGAGGTCCACCAGACCCCTCTGGTCACCTGTAGGCAGCAGCGGTCGCCCACAGCCACCGAATACGATCCCATTTGGTACCTTTTCCGTCTATCACACGAAGCGGAGAAATGAAATTTGGTTAGACCCACAAGCTACCCTGGTCCCTGTAGGCAGCAGCGGTCGCCCACAACCACGGAATACGATCCCATTTACCACCTTTTGCTTCTATCCACAAAGCGCAGAAATGAAGTTATCCCTTCGTAAAAGCCGCGTGAGACCCACCTGCTGCCCTGGTCCCCTGTATGCAGCAGCGGTCGCCCACAGCCACGGAAAAAAAGCGAAAAAAGAAAAAGAAAAAAAAAAAAAAATGAAAAAAAAAGAACTCGCATAGCTGATGTCGAACCTGAAACCTGTAAAGAAAACGTGTCGGCAGTGTCAGTAGAGGTATAGATCGCGGAGCGATATGTGTCCTTCGATTGCCGCCCCCTAGATACAGCGGGCTTGAGTATCAATAGTAAAAGCCAAATCGATTCAAGATTAGAAAAGCGTATTGCATCAGTCTCAGCCGGAGGAGATGCGATTTGTAAAGCGCACTATTCTAGTATTAATACGTCGATAACCGATCATGAATGGTCTATGAATTCCAACTGCTCCGACATTTTTTCCTACGCCATGATACATTCACGTTTTTCTTTGTCTATCCGTCTTCCTGAGCTAGCCAAGCTGGTGAACGCCGCCCGCGGAGCGAAGCGCCTTGTTATATCATACGCAAAACATGTTCAGTGCTACTACTACTGCTGCTGTAGTATCTTGTACACCTGACACTTGACCATCGTACTCATGGAGCATGAAGAAGGTATGCGCGTGCACGTCTTTTTTTGTTCGTTTTCGCGATGTTTGTACGGTGTTACTGGACACATAGGAAAACCCGGGGATGGATATTTTTTATCCCTGGTGTTTCGCCGTAACAGCCGTACACAACAAAAAATACTGATTTCCCGTAATTTGTCGAGACAATTTGTGCAAACCTGCCGTCACGTGAATATCCCAGCTGTAGAGTATTTCACAACAAGAAGCTTTCCAAGCAAGCAGTCAATTAATAGTGGCTTTCAAGTGCAGATACCTACGGTATTCTAAGCCCCGCGACCTATTAATTTAGGCTTTCTTAAAGGGGGCCGTAAAGCCTAGCTAAACACAGCGATCTAGAATATTTTCATCGCACGGCCCTCTAAAGCATTTATATGAAACCAGGCACGCCGCTTTGGTTGGGGTTGGGATTAGGGTATGTTTCGGGAGTCCGTGACGGGGTGGTCGAAGTGTGGCGTCCGCCATGTACTTTGCATTAAACTTACCGTGTACCTGTGCACCTTCGGACAATTCCATGCGGGCTCGCAGGCAGACATAACCCGCGAGCAAGCACGAAATCGCACGCGCTTGCATGCAGCTCGCACCCGGCTTCCAAGCTGCGTGCGAATTGCATGGTTCAGTTACTTGCAACAGCTGACAAGCATGATTATAGCTATAGCCCCCAGAAATACTACAAGACGGTCAGTTTCGTCTGAGTGAATAAGTGAACGTTTGTCCCCGTTGAGCTGCATCCATCCGCGGTTTTGGAGACGAACTCCACTGCTTGAATAAACCCTGGAGCAATTTTAGCACTGTTTTATTATTGTATTGAAATAGTACTAGTTACAACGGTTGCATCAGATTCGGCGAACGCTGAATCGAACTAAAAAAAGCCGACGGCTGCTGAATTGAGCTGCTGTTGTTGTTGTTGGATCGAATATAAATACAATCATTTTAAGGTCGTGCAACAATCTTTGAGCTCGGATCTTCATGAAGGTTGATAGGCTACTCAGGCATTTCGGTTCCTGTTGGGATCAAGGTAGGGGCGAAGACTTGTCCCGACTCCTATTACAGGGGTCCATAGTTAACAGGACCTATGGTGTACATAAAAACATATGTATTTTACTATTTTTACTAACAAAATTTGGTCCCGTTTACTATGGACCCCTGTAATAATCCTATAACCCTAACTGTTCCATGTATTTGTGTTGTTCTATCTTCACTATTAATAGTATAATGCATGTGGTACGATGAAACACACGTTTACTTGTACGTATTATTTGTCACGAATGTATTGCGGTGGGACGGTCATCAGAACACTTGTTTTTGACTCTTCTTTGTCGTTTGGTTTGTGTTTGGCTCTAACACACTGATTGCTGATTTAGCTCTCCGCAGAGACGATGTCAGGAGACAGCATTGTTACCCGTTGGCAGACAGCAACGTTGTCTTGAGATGCCGTGACCGACTGACTTACACGAAACTGCCACGTGTTAGTGTGGAACCCTCAAGCCTTTGACAGGACATATTTAGCTTTGCTTGACATGTCCCCTGACATAAGTTCTCCTCCTCTTATGACGTACGCGTGTGCTTTTGGACTCCTATTTAGCGGTGAGGTTTTGAGTGTTTTCCTCGCAGTTTACTAGTTTACTGTTCTTATTAATAATAAGGTTTCGACAATGCTGCTTGTTTGTTGTTGTTGCTCAAACTGCAAGGTACAAGGAGCGAATTTGGGGGCGTACTGCTGTTTGATGTAGGCGTCATAACCAACTACTTGAAAAAACGATATTTTATTCCGGGGTTTGGTGCATGTGCTGTTCGAGTCATAATGAAGGGTTGCAGGTAATCTGTTAATAAAGGGTGAATTTGTCGAGTTCTTGAGGAAATCAGACTTGTAACCCACTACTGGTATCTTTCCAAAAGAGGCAAGATGGCCGGCGGGGGGGTCACAAAGCTGTTGTTGCTGTTGCGGTCTACCTGTAAGAACGCCCTCGGTGACCCCGACAAAAGATCGGGCGACGATGACGAAGTCGGCGAGCGGGGGGCGCGCAGGGGCGCTCTCCCAGCGACGGGTCGCTCTTTCCCCGGGCGCGAGGGCCTATCCTCCGACGCTGGATTGTGATGAAGTAATCCACACTGGTTCGAACACAACACGTCCACACTATTTTCAGGTCGATCATGTCCACGCTAACTCCAAAGCGTTTTGTTCCACACTAACCATTTCATTTTTTATTTAGGAAGTGACAAGCAAAAAATTGGATCCCCACAGCTCGAGTCGTTACCGAACAACACTCAAAACTGAGAGAGATAGCCCCTCCTACCTGTTGTAGCTTAACTCCCAAGATAAAAAGGTCCATTTTTGTTTTAATCGATAACCGAAAAAGGGTAAACCTTAAAATATGTATGCGATGATGTAAAAGTATGCTGTCGGTAGGCGGTCGACTGACGAACGCAGACACAGACAGGTGAATTCGAATCCCCCTGCACTAAATGCGTACCAGTATTTCTGGTGGGCTGGTAACAATATTTCCTTGGTATATTTGTTTTAGTATATATATATTTTCCGATTCGAGGGTGCAATCCGATCAAAACACACAATACAACAGCTAAACATTTCAACGTCTGTATTGTGTTTGTACTGGAAATAGAGTTAATTATGTATTTTCCGAATTCAGGCAAACGATATAGATACAGTAACACAAACAAGCATTTTGTGACGATGTGGGCCTCCACTCTTGCGTCACCGTGGTTATTGTTTGAACACGACGTCTTCGAAGGAAACTCTACTATATAAGTATCAATAGTAAGTATCGAAGTCACGGCCGCCCAACAACTGCTGTACGCCATTTCAATATCAGCAACTATTTAATATGATATTACGGGGGTCCATAGTAAATAGGACCAAATATTGTTAGTAAAAAAAAAATTAAATATAGCTTTTTGTGTGTACCGTAAGTCATGTCAACTATGGTCCCCCGTAATAGTTGTTGTTGCGGTCACTGCTGTCTTCCCCCCCGTACGAAACCTCCTTTCATTCATTGAATAATACCCCTCAACCTTTTCGCCGGACTAATTTTCACAAATACAACTTCGATTGGTTGACTCTATTTACACTATTTACACCATTACCCCATATGCAGCTTATAACCTGCGGTAATTGGCGGAATGATCGAAAGCCAACCAAACGAAGTGGTACAAGAAGCGACTCCGTCTTACTCCCACACTCCGAAGGAAAGCATTGTATTGCCTACGATTAACTATCCCACCTACCAGATCAGAACCAAACGCTCGGACGGACCAAACAACGAACGAATCGTGATGTTCAGTGATTGTATAAGATGGATTCTCTTGGGCTATCGTCCTTACCAAAGTCCTCAACGTTTGGACAGGCCATAAACAGGAGAGTAGTTCTGCCCTAGGTACCAGGTCAGAACCTACAGTAACGCTCGGACGGACCACACAAAGAAAGAATGGTGATGTTCAGTGACTGTATCGGATGAATCAGCTCGGACTAACATCCCTACTAACGCCCTCAACGTTTGGACATGCCATAAACATGAGAGTGCGGTGTTCGACTTTATTGTCTCTTCGGTCCCTCCGCCGGAACACGGCACGCCCATATCCTCCAACGTCCGGCTCTTCTGATTCTTGGAAACTTCTCACCAATCCTTTGGCACGTTGGATTGACGGCTGGGCAAGTCTGCAAGCGCGTCTTGTTCGAGACTCATCACGCCCCTACTCTCTCACTTCCGCCTTCTCCCCTGCCACCCCCAGCCAGCTTCCCCCGAGCTTACTACCCCCAGGTAAGTCGCAAGAAAAGGTTGAGAGGTCTGATCTGTTTTTGAACAAGCTCACCGTTCTCCTTTATTATGATGATCCAACAGGCCCGGTATCATACGCCAGATTCGTGTGTATCGTCATACTCCACTGCTGTGTGCAGAGCTTCGGAGTGGTACTGCTGATATAACACGATAGAGCGCTATGAGGAGTTTCCATAGGAGGCATATATAGCTCAATATCCTGTTCATCAAGCTTGAAGCTCTTGGGGTTGTTGCTGTCTTGAAGGCAACATAAGTTACGACTACCGATTGGTAAGGGGTCGCGTACTCGGTCTGGAGTATTTCCCCGGCTTAGACTTAGAGAAGACACCACAACTTCGGACACATGACAGCGACGGTTTCATTCAATTTTTAAAGCATTGTTATTTATTGAGACATCATTGATAATGTTCTGGGGTAGCCGGTCACGATATAATACAAGGACAGAAGTACACAGGTATGTATGTGCATGCTACATGGAGGTATACAGGTAATAACCTTGAGCAGCATGTATGTGTTGCAATTGCGTACAGGCAAACATACCGGTGGTACGCAGATCATAGTACGTATACATTGCTATAAATTAAACCTATCTCATATAAATGCAACCATAGACAACTATACTAAAAAATGCCTGACCATCGCGATTTCCTCCCCAAACACGAACAGGTGCGCGCGTAGACGAGCAACCGGGCTGTTTTGCATCGCGATGACGATGCCCAAGCTAAAGCTGGTGGGGGCGCTGAGCGCTCTGGTCGTGGCTAATGTCATGGGCCAATCAGTATCATGCGTTCAGCTCAACGCTACAGAACTCTCGTCGTGTCCGTGCGATGATGCCACCTTGACGTTCACCCTAGAAGGAGAGACATCGATAGCGGCCAATACGGTGAGTGGGGGTTTGTCAGCGTTGGCCTGTGAAATAGTATCAGTTACAGACGAATTCCGCTTCACGCTCCGTAAAATATTCCTGTTCAATCGCAGCAACTTTTGTTCTTGCGCACTAGTAGTAGTACACGTTTTTATTTTATATCAGGTACCAAAATATTCCGAAAAGCTACCATTAATACTGCGGGACCACTGTTAATACAATACTACTGTAATAATACTAAGAATACTACAGCAGTACATCAGAAGGTTATATATATACAGAGTATTCCACTCATGCATATCAGCACCCTCGAACACTATATGTGAACACAGAGCGTGGGCGACCTAACTACTCTCTCTGGTCGTTCGTTACGATCGTCGGGATACACAACCTCGATGAAGCACATGTCTTGAACGCACGTGTGGTTCACTAGCCTTCGTGATCGGCTAGATATCGCACTACAGTACACCCACCAAAAACAACAATCCAGCACGTAATTGCAATGTACGCGTTTCCTTCTGCCCTGGAAGGTGAACCTCGCCCTCGTTCTCGATGGGTCTGGCAGCATCATCCCGGATGATTTTGAGCTGGAGCAGGACTTCGCTATGGACACCGTCAACGCCTTTGCCGACAGAAACTTGTTCGACAACGGGGGAACGGCATCCTACGTGCAGTACTCAAGCTCTTTGGTCTCGTCCGGTACGTTCGACAACGCCCAAGACTTCAACGACTTTTCCGATGCCGACGTGCAGTCTGCGGCAGGCACGATCACGTCCATCGGCATCGATGAAGGCACCCGGCTCCTAGGCATTAACCCTGCAAGCGCATCGTTCATGATCGTGATCACCGACGGCCAAAGCAGCAGCCTCACCGCCACCACAGCAGCAGCAGACGCAGCAAGGGCTGAGGGCATAACCGTCTTTGCTGTGGGAGTAGGTGAGTTTGCGGCATCTCATGGCCGTACATACTGATCGATACGTGCTGTGGCTGGAATTGTCGCGATCGTTATCTTCCCCCGGCGCGCACTGCTTGGCAGTGTCGACACACCCTACAGGGAGCAATTGGGTGTCTACTAAGCTCAAAACACAACGCCCAAGCATCAACATATATTTGGCGAAGCAACGACCACGTCGCTTTCAGTATTGATTGGGGTACCGAGCGCACACCGGACTGGTATGCCTCTGACCGCCGCATCCCATGAGTTTCAACTATATTCGGTGCCTGGCATGTACCCCTTCGACATCCCTCTGCAGGCAGTGGAACTGGTGATGATGAACTTCTCGCGATCGGGGGAGACGACGCCAACGTCTTCGAAGTCGCAGAATTCGACCTGCTTGACGGTAAGTTCGCATGCTGTTGTAGGGGTCACATATGAGGAGTTGGGGCTCCACACTTGAGCAGCTCTATACCTCACCCAAAAACTAACTTTTCGGAAGAGCTAAGACCGCAGCCCCTTGAACCATACCAAAGCCTGCACTCTATATACCTGTATCACAAGTAATACTTGGAACATACTCTATTGGCATTTCATGATATTAGGTTAGGAATCCCTTTCAGTTAAAAAGGGTTTCGCCGAACACAGATACGCTTATCGTGGAACGCGTTCATGCCGGTCCAATGAAGGAAACACCTGAAGCAGTATCGCTTTGATACGCCTGCAAATTTTCGCGGTTCGACTGTACCTTTCGAAGATGAACTATTGCACTCAGTGTACAGAATATCTACGTTGAGGTAATTTCGTACTGGTGTGCACACGCTAGGTCTCTCCCTTCGTACGTTTGATGCTACGTGCAAGTGATAATTATGGGTTTTGCTATGTTATCATACACCTGTAGACGCGCGTATGTTGTGCCAGTGATGACAATTTTTGACGTAATTGTTGTCAACAATCGTTTGGCCAACCGAAGAGCGTGCTCTGGTCAATGCTGGGCAGGCTCGAACACAGCACAGTTTTATTTTTCCGCCTTGTGGCACCTCTACTCGTGCTCAGATTCCTGTCAGCCTTAAGATATTGTTCCCAGGCGATTCGTCAGGGAACATGATTGGTCTCGACTGTGCCACGACTTCCCCTTCTTAAACAGCTGCCGGTGCTGCGTAGATACTCCGTTCAATATGCAGGGAGATCATACACTTAACAAATAAACTTGTTCTTCGAAACTAACAAAACCTACTAGGAGAGGTCATCAACTCCGCACACGTGACAACGTAACAAGATATGAACAAAATTCAAGGAAATGACGACGTTAAACAACGGTAACACGTTTTCCGCACTCACCTCCATCATTCACGATTCTCAGCGGCCCTGGAGAGCATCCTCTCGTCCAGTGGAGGCGTCGTCATACCGTGCCCGTCGACAGGCGCCACGGTGACCATCGAGTTCAGCGTCCCGGTCGACTCCACCTCCTCGGGATCCATCTCAGGAAGCACGGTCACATTTTCCGCGGCTGACCTTGAGTCCACTCCTACGGAATTCGATGTTCTGCTCGACGTGTGCAGCGAGGTACCCGGTGGCAGCGTGGTCATATCCGCTGACTACACCGACGATCAAGGAAACACTCCTGACTTATCACTTCTGACCGGTTTGGTGGTCGGCAACGACTTCTGTCCCGCTCCTACTCCGGCTCCCACCCCGGCCCCTACTCCAACGCCGACCAAGAAGAACAAGAGGCGCCCCAAGCGTGGCAAGCGTCTGAAGAAAGGAAAGGCGAAGCACTCCACGTACCTCGGCTGCTACGTCGACAACTCGCGCCACACACCTCTTAATGGTCCCATGACCAGTTCGCGCCATATGACGACGCAGGTGAGAAACGGAGGCAGTCTTTGACTGCCAGTCCTTGTGAGAGCACAACGCTAGTGCTGCGTTACAGTGCACGTGAGCGTTCGGCCAGTACAACAATACTGTGTATTGGTGCTCAGATGAAACTCCTACAAACGACAAGGACAATATTATCAACCGATTGAGTTGCACCCCTTGCCGACGCATCGGTTCCTCAGATGTGCGCCGATAGCTGCAGTTCCTCGGGCTGGGAGTACTTCGCAACGGCATACGGTTCAGGTGTGTTCGCGGTACATCAGTAAGCACCCAATCGGTTTTTCTCAGATCGTCTTGATTGAAGTGTGTAATACGATTGCTTGACGACGAACGAGATGATACGCTGCGACTTGTACACATGGACAGACGGCATACGCCGGTGTAAGGCTGACCACAGTGAAAGACGGGCACGGCGCTCCTCCGGATTTGACGTGCGAAACAAATGGACAAAGCATGTTGAGATCTGGTGCAAAACCGTTTTCACACAACATACTAGAAAATTGTAACATTGTCGCATTCCCACCACTAACACGGGCTTCCGGGTTGGTCGAAACTATCTGGAATGCAATATTTTGACTCGTGTCTGTCAACCCTGTTCTTACTTTGACTCAAACACACCGCTGCTCCGATGGCCGCGATAATACTTGACCCTCGTTTCCAGAATGCCACTGCGGTAGCTCCAAGCCTACTAAGAAGGGAGGCGTGTGCGACTACGAGTGCGCTGGAGACCGTTCCAGGGCGTGCGGAGGCGTCGACTGCATGAGCATCTACAAATCCAACAAGTACAGGGGCTACTGAGAACCCGGTGCATTGCGTCGGTAACTGTCAGAACTCTCCCGATTTCAACGCTCCATGTTAACAGTAACTGCATGACCTATTTATGGTTTACGTTTGGTTGGGTGGGTGGTGGTAGCGAACGAGCGATCAGCGACCAGCACCATCGGCACCTGTAATTTCCTATATGTGTCCAAACGCCATGTAGGTTACTGAAACCGTGGTTAGTTGCCAAGTATCATAATTGTTTAGGCGGGCATCTGACACTGTAGCTAGATAGCTGCATTTTAATAGTTGCCAACTACCGTAAGTGCTTGGGCGGGCATCTGACACTGCAGTTACATGGCATGCATTCGGGTTGCCTGGGTTAAAATCTCCAGACAAATTACGCGATGATCAGTGAGGGCGTAGGCCCCTTGAACACCTCCCAATTTAACGGTGTGGAGCACACGGTTGATTTCAGCAATATCAGTCGTTTCGTGGGTCTTGTTGTCGTGCTACAGTTTTTGGATTTCCAAATTTCGGCGTCCCCGCTGGCTTGGTAGGTGGTCTTTTGCCTATCAATATCAAATTCGTGGGTTCGAGTCTGACCGAGTGTATGTTCGTAGGGACGTTTTGTTGCATTCGAAAGTGATTAGCGGCAAACGCGAGAGCATGAGTTAGCTACATTCGATGAAAATCGACGAGCATTGGGGATGCTGAATGCTATGCGCGACCAAAACAAAAGCCACGTACAGGGGGGGGGAAGGGACGACACCTGTGACCACGGCTTGTCCAGAAGATCGCTGTGGGTAAACCCTCCTACGTGTTCGGTTGCAAAGTAAAAGTGCATTTGAAAAAACCGGTAATTGATGTTAAATATTCCTCTTGCCCTGAGGTGAGGGCTGTCCCCTGCAAGATTCAGTGTGCTCAGAAAATGCGCCATCAAAGCTACATACGGAACTATTGTAGCAGTGAAAAGAGTAGCATCGCGGGGGAGGCCATGTTCTTCGACAAGCGCTTTATGTGCTGCCGAGCAGAGCAAACACCTCGCGTTTGCTTTAGTCGGGCATATGATTATAGAGCCCCCTGGAAACAATGATAAACCATCACCATCATTTGTTTTGAAAAGCAATGCGTGGTGTACTTTCTACTCAGGGCTGGCCTAACTAAGTCACGACCATGGTCGTGCTGTTGTAGCACACAATGACAGTTGTGGGGGGGCTCGCCTGCTAAGCAGCATACTAATGAGGTACCGGGATGACATCGATTTCTCGAGATAAGGTCGTTTATTGTCGCCGCTTCAGAAACGGACAATAACGTTTTCGAAGTGTGAAATCCGCCAGCGTACCGACGTACTCTGTGCAACGGCTACTTTAACAACCGGGTTAGGGCATGCGCTAGTAGTGAAGAACAAAACATGGGGCACCCAGGGAAGTGTTTCCCAGACCACCCTCAGATTTTGTACGTAGATAGCATCACGCATGATCCGTACGATGTAAGCCGCGTGGGGGTACGAGGTTTCTACGTGGCGTACCCTAATCGAGATCACCGCCTCCTCAGCGAGTGAGTGCATTGCTGCGTGCTTCGAAGGTAGTCTTTAATATCTAGGCGACCCTATACAAGAGAAAATAAATAGTTGCATACTGGACAGGCCGGATGTGGTATTCCAGGGCCAAGCGCGGAAAATAACCGCCGATTGGCCAGGTCGAGCAACACTATACCGATAATGGAAGAACAGTGCAGCATGAAAACGTGTGAATTGGCTCCATTCAAGAATATGCTGACTTAGTAATCACCAACTGAAGCACCCCGAAGGTTGCCACCGCCCCCGCCCCCCCCACAATGTGGGCGTACCAACATCCTTGTGGAGACATTGAACAGCGTACTGCACCTGTTAGCATACTCCCACTAACTGACAGGCATCGACCGCCTCTCTATTCGATACGTCTAATCGTGTGCAACATTGTTAAACGCTCCCACAAGCGTTTGTTGGCGCTCACAACATGCAACGAGGGGGGCGGCCACTTGATGGTATGAGAGATACATTACAACCGCAGTACGATGCACCCCCTTACGTCCTGGCCGCCCTGCAGAACCACTCACGGTGTACCAAATTTGTTTCCCCTCCCGACAATGGCTCACAATCTTGCGCGAAAACGAAAATGCGTGAGAGATATACAAGTTACAACAGACGCTACTAAGACCATCTTAACTTACGCTGGCTGTTGCACATAATCCCTGACAACACTCTTCTGCCCTCAAGTCATAAGGTAGTCCGGGGGTCGTTTTTCCCGTAATTCGTGCAAGTTAATTAGGTCAACTTATGTTTGAGTTGGACAGATTACGCCTCCCAGGCCAGCTTGACCGGATGCCAAACTTCTCCAGTGTCCAGTTCCATGGTTCCTATCGCGACAAGCGACAACTGTAAAGGCCGTGTACCGTCCATGTCTTCCGTAATCTGAGTGGTGCCTAGAGACACCGGCTATGCGCGCTGTTGTTCAACTGAATTATCACGTACATGGGAGGGCGCCCGCAACTGTGAATACCCCTCTGCGCCCCTGAACGTCACCACAGTAAACGTCCGGCAGGTTGACCCCCTGGTCTTACAACTAGACGATTCCGCGGGGGACTGGTCCGGAGAGTCGTCACATATCGCTGTAACCGTTGGCGCGACTGCGGTGCGGCATTAATTGGCTCAGTGGAGAGGTGGTAGGGGGATCGTCACTAAGGCTTTCGATTACCACATGTTCCACACCACGTGTAGCCTTGTGTGCTGGCGTATGAGGCGCGTGCTTTCTGTGCGGTACGATAGCTAGAGTACGGTAGAATCGTTTGTGAGGCCGCTTTGTCTGTTGCGATCTGCCAACGCGCAGGCAACAACAACAGCATCGAAAACCTCACCCGAACGTTGAAGCTGGGGCTAGGACAGAGCACAGTCGACCTTGAGATACCTCTGTGAGAGGTGTACGCTGCCACAGACAATCGGTTTGGGGCATACGCTGAGCAACGAAACCAGCCGGATCGATACAGTGGGTTTATTCAAATTTCAGAGCGAGGGTGTATCTGGAAAAATATACCCAATCGTTACAATACAATATAACATCCAGTACAACATCTTGTGTGCCCAGATCTACAGCAACTTTGTGGACGTATGACAATAGTTATCAAATGCGATAGCTAGCGGGTGCTCACAGCAACCCCATGTATGACCCACGGCAGATACACCAACATCTCTGGCGGATCAATGACCAACAGCCAGTAGTTTGGGCAAGGTTTTAAGGTGTCGTGCTATCGAATGCTTCTTATCCCACCTGACTCGTCGTTACGTCGCGAAGAGGAAGGATGTATCCGAAAACGATCCGTGTATTTTGGTCGCAGATTCCACATACTCAAGTTGTACGCCGTTCGTCTAGTCCCCACGTACCCGACAGGTAGCACTCGGACCTGTCACTACCCGTACGGTTACCTGTTCGGGTACGGATGGGACCTATTGGTCGCCGGGTATTTGGATCCGGGTTGCCGGGTGCCCGGGCTTGACCGGGTACCAGGGTACCCCATGATATACGTGTCCCGGCGAGATATGTCTCGCCATACCTCCCTGAACCTTTTAAACGATATCATAGAAGGCTGTCAGAGCACACACACGCACACCTCTAGGGATTTTAGTGAGGAATATGGCACCGAGGACACGTGAGCAACAGGGTACCTGGGTGCCCAGGTGTCCGAGTCCGTATGAAGTGTGCGTGTTTTTGAAAGCCCTGCCAGGTTTGTTTTGATATCGTACAAAAGTATACACAGTAATACTGAAGGGGTATGGTGAGGTATGTCGCGCAGGGGACGCGTAAACTACGGGTCCGTGTATCCAGGGGGGAAATAACATGCGTTCTACCGGTGAATTGTATACAGTACGGAGCACCTACTGTAGTAAGAAAACGAGAGACAAGAAAAGCAGGCTGAGATTTGCAAGAAATAGTTTATTCGGGAGTAGAGTAGAACGTACCTATTCCCTAGAACGAGAGCCAGCCTAGATCACATATCTCTGTTATTTATAGGTCTCCCCTACTGCCTGCTGTATGCCGCATTATGTTTAGGTATCGTACCTATCATGCGCCCGAGGATGACGACATATGACATGACGCGAAGATCCTTTTTAACATATTTGATTTCCGCGAGCAGGCGACAGAGGTAAAACAAAACACATTAGGATCATCTGGTCATCGCCACACGATCCATACTGTTTATTACATATTGTTATTTACCCACTGGTTTCTGTGTGCACGCCCGCTGTATTGTTCGTGTACAGCTCTGTAAGTAGTCCGGGTACCCTGGGGTACCCGGGCACTTGCACTACTCGAGTATGTGTGCCTCAAGAAACGGATGCCCGGCTACGGATATGGACAATACACCTGAACACGTCCAGGTACCTGCTTCAACTGGGTACTCGGCGGGATACAACTCGACCACACTCACAACACTGGAGTAACCTGTTCGTGTATCAAGGATAGATCACTGAGCTGCTCAGTCAGCGCTGACTGAGTAGCTCAATGGTCTATCCTCAATATACGACCATAACCTATGCCCAGCAGGCATCCAACTAAAACCTGAACGAATTCTGCGTCGCGCACACAGTAAAAAAACCCGAATCTTCTGCGACCACCACGAACCACCGCAGTATCACGAACATATACCTACAGCCTTACCCTGGGCATTTCAAGTGTCGCCGGCATTGCCCGCGAAGGACCCCGATCCCCCGAAGACAATCGCAACCCGAATGGAGCACCGGCCACGTGCACGGGTATCGCAATAGAAGACGACCAGGGAATTGAACACCCAGGCCGTACCTATGGTTTACGAATGGATATACGAAGGCCGTTCGTTTGACCGCGGGCCCACAATAGACAATCTCAATATATCGGGTCGCCAGGAAAAGAAAACGGCGAAATTACTGATGTCGATACTTTGATGTCGATATAATAATATTCATAAACCGGACAAAAAGTGCAAGATCTCGATGCCGAAAGGTCTGGAAAATCACCCCAAGACTTTTTGTCATGAGGAATATCTCGTATTTTTTGCAAGCGCACTTTTGGGGCTGGATGTTAACTCATACAGGGTCTTACTTCAAAAGTGATACGAGGAAGCACGGTTTTGCAAAGTTCGAAAAGTTGGGCCTAGGCTGTTTCCTTGGGGTTCAGCTTGTGATCTTCAGATTTTGTCCCAATCACGTTTACAGCAATGAACTTCGCAAATCAAAACCGTCTGCCTACGCGAAAAAAACTGATTTATCGTGCGTGCGAAGACTCGAGCAAACGTCGAGACCAACCGCTATTTTATTGTTGTGGTCTGGCGCCGCCAATAAACGGGCCTGGAGCGCTACACTGTGCGTAGGACTCAAGCGTCCGAGTCTCGGCTGACTGCCTTTTGTCTGGCGGCGAAGAGACGTGCCAAGCGCGCTAGAGTCAACCAGTCATGATATTTGGTATTTCACCATGTGACTGACTGCTGCTGCTGCAGTCCACGAGTACGTATCCACGGTGAGGCGCGTGCTGAGTGTGCTTCTCTCAGTTACTCTAGGCTCGAGCCCGCGCCAGCCGACCGTACTCTGGCCAAACAAAGACCCGCCGACCGCCAACCACGCGTTGGGGGCGAAGCAACATCGCTAAACGACTGTGTGACAATCCAACTCATCGATCCTTTTGCTGCTGCTTGCGGTCGTGGATAACACCTTTTGAATTTTGATAGAGACCATACCGTTTTCGGATATGAAAATCAGATGACCCATCGTCGGATTTTAGGCCAACTTCTGACGACTTGGGTCATCGGATTCCAAAATAGAAACAAAATCCGGTCCTATTTTGCATAATCAAACAATATGAGCAGATAATTTCATTGTTTTGGTCGAAATTTGCACATTTGGCGCTCGCAATCAACATTTGGCAAGGTTTCCAAGAAATTGCGAAATCGTAGTATGCTTGGCGCACTTTGCCCCAACGCCAGACTTGCTTGGTTTTCTAGTTGTTCAGTCGTATCTCCACCACGCCCTTGTCTCTGCGTAAACACTTCCAACCGCACTTAGAGGTGCATCCGATAACCAGCGCCGTTCCAGACCCCACTGCGTGTGGGAACAACAAGGTGAATATAACGACATTGTGTCCACCAAATGTGGCTCGCGCAGAGTTCATTTCCCCAAAACTAAATCCGCGTGAAACTCTTGGCCTAATAACGCAATAGTCCCCTTTGTTGCCGCAGCCAATTGCGTGTCGCCCTACTCCTGCTGGCCTTCCAGTCCTACTATCAACATCAATCTCCGCACAAAGAATCGTCCTTGCTACATCACCTACATGACCTTGCCACATGACTGTAGTGACAAGATGCAATCTCCCTCTCAAACTTCACGTACTTTTAGCGGTTGTGGTCTTTCTAGTCGACGGCCATTTTCGCAAAAGTTGAACAATCTCGTTTCTTTTTCGTTGCGGCAATTTCATTCTCAATCGTTGGGTATCAATGTCAAAGATCTAAACTTCTTGACACACGGTTTCGTCAATTTATTTAATGACAAATCAGGCACGGGATTATTGCTAAAGTTACCCAATATCCTTAAGTTATCTAATATCGGGAAAAGAGTTGTTACTAACAACCGACTGTCGTTTCCACGTTCGTATGCTTCCAAATTCAGCATGTCGTCGACGTACATGTCAGTGCACAACTCTTACTCAAACTTTCCCCTTAGTGCAGGCACGACAACGACTCCAGGGGAAGCACACATCGCACTTAACCCTTCTTCAGTATCCACAAGCTCGACGTCCTTTCCTCACAATCGAGATTCTGGCAAAACAACTGCTGCATTAATATTAGTGTTTTGATGCGGGTGAAGATTTGCCGCAGCCATCAAACCGTACCATCCAGGTGACGAACGCCAACTTATAATCAATGACAATGTATCTCCCTAGCACATATGAAAAAATAGGCCCTTTGTCCTACTCAACGTGAACACTTCTAAACGAGTCCTTCACATCCGTTTCGGAAATGTAAATATGCTTTTCCACGTCCTTTTGTTCTCCACGAGTGCATGTTTGCGCGATATATCTGAATAGAACATTCCCCAAATGACACACACAGGCGCTTGGTCTAAGTCGGTGCTTGTGTTTACTCCATGTCCTGCTTGTCAGATCGAATATCACTCTAATGTTTTCCCCTTCCTCTGCCACGCAGCCAACGGAGATATCCTAAGCCCACGAACCATACCAGCTATTGATGGGTGTAACGGTACTACTCGACCGCAATCAGTATGTCCTCCACAAGTCTGTCCAACAACTAAGCGCTACGCTGTAGAGTGCCCGAATGATTCCCATATCGTAATAATGATTCCAAATTACGTCCCTCTATCACATCGACTAGCACTCCGTGCCCAACAACTTGCACCGAACGATTCATGTCACTAACACCGCTCGAACCAAAATGTTGTTCTATCGTATTTACATTACGATGAGAATACATATACCAATTCCCTACCGAATAAAGCAGCAACCTTCACCACGATATATAGCCCTTTCTGTCGCAATGTCTGGCAATTGTTGCAATGAGTTTGGGTCATCGAATCTCTCCGCCACTCTTTGAATTGTGTTCAAGGAACCACATCTCTTTGTTGCTTCCACCAAACGTGCCTTCTATTCTGCCAGCCTCTTCCTTGTCTTGTGGTAATCCCCCCTCAATCCCATGTATCGCTTTGAATATTTTACTCTGATACCGTTCCATTCACTTCTTCATTGAAACCATCATCTGCGGCGAAACACCCACAGTTAGTGAAATTTACTATGCAAATTACATGTTTGTCTAGCCTTCATAAATTTCATTCAAACATCTCCGATGATGGTTCTCCTTGAGGGCAACGAAACAAAAATGAACCGAGACGACAAAAATCAAAAGTAAAAACGTTTACCAGGCATACCTTCACATAATAACTTGCCATTGCAAGAGTCAGCAGATCATTGTTGGTGCACTTATTATTGTGGTCTATCCATCCCATCAAAGTAGCCAACGAACACGGTTAACTTTCCATCATGGTCTATCCATCCCATCGAAATAGTTGGCGAACATCATTCACTTTTGTATCGTATTCCATCCATTCCACCACAATAGTCTGAAACATTCGTTGACATTAATAGCAATCGGTAGAAACAAAGCCCACCGCATGTTATGATCCTCCTATGTACTGGAAACAATGTAAGTACAGTATATACATTCCCGTAAAGATTCCAATATAATAATTAGTACACAGATCTAAAAGTCAATCGATATATCAAAGCCCTGAAGCCTTCCTTCATATTTTCCATAAAACATTAATCCACCTCATATTATGACCATCCTTAAATATAAATATATTGAAATTCAGTAATTGAATTGTTCTTTAATAGTAAAATTTTAAGCACACCATTCTCTACCATGATACTCCATGAACGTTTACCATTCACTTGACATAGACCCCTTTTTATCAAGGTCCATCCGTTTCATTTTGCTTCATAATACTACATTAAATATTTTTCATCTCAATGACATGTCATGATCCTCGTCCACTATTACTCTCATGATTTCCATAACATAAATATATCGTTCTTGTTTTTCTGTCCTGCCAAAGCTCGTGATATTCTCACAAATGCAATTCCTATTTATAGTACGAGTATGCGCCATCCCCTCACCAGCGCAAAATAAAAACAAACAAACCCGTAACACTCAAAACCCACCGAAAAAAGAAACAAGAAAACTATTCTATACAAAATCAAGCCTACTGTAAACAAAAAAAGACGAACCACCACCCAATCCGTGTTCCGCCTGAGCCACCGTTCACTTTTCCACGACTTTCAATAGAAAATATGTACGTACTATACTGGTAATATTCATGTGGCCCTGTTACTCCACTCACTCATCACTTCTAAAAAAAAAAACGGCTAGGGAGGAGGAGTAACACATCTCCTGCGAATCGTGTCGTTGGCCCCGTAAAACGACAGAGACCGTGTGCTGGTCGTCGACGAATATCACCCCGCCCCCGACCACCAAACCATCCCCACCCCCAAACATTGGAGCCGACCAAAAAGAACCCCTTGATGGCGCCCCCCCCCCCCCCCCCCCCACATATATATCATATACCTGGTATATACATATGGGTTGGGTCGGCGTCGGTTGGCGACAACGCTGTAAAACACGCCTCTCACCGCGTCAGCTAGACAGCCACGGTACCGCTTTCATTCTTTTTTTTATTTTGGAGGTTGCCACGGCCGGCGCTCAAGTTTATTTTTTTTTGCGCGGGGAGAAGCTTAGTCCGCCCAAGGGGGATGATGGTATCACGCAGTGGGTATATGGTGAGGCACCCACGAGGCAGTTACATCGTAATTCCATTGCTGTCTCTGGAAGTGGCCACACCAGAAAATAAATCAATTCAGTGATGCTGTCATCCATATGCAAGAACATCTACAGCGGTTCCTAGTAGGATACACGTCCTCCATGGACGTATATGTTATATTTTCTTCAACATATGTTGATGAAAGCTTCCATAGAAATTGCGGAAACGTTCCTTGGAATCAATGTTTGGCTTCCATGGCAGTAAACTCTACATCGACAGGAACATCATATTTCGGGATCTCGAACAAACGGCATTGACCTCTGGCCTTAAGAATGATGCTGTGTCACCATCCAACTCATCGATCGTTCAGCTGCTGTTTGTTGTCGTGGATGACATCTTGAATTTAGAGAGTATGCCGTTCGTCGATTTGAAAATCCGATGACGCAAGTCGTTGGATTATGGGCCAAAATTCCGACGACTTGGGTCATCGGATTCTCAAATCGAAACATTTCCGGTCAGAAAAAATCCGACGACTCGGGTCTTTGGATTCTCAAATCTAAACAATTCCGGTCGGATTTGGCATATTTGGACTTCATAAGCAGGATTATTCATTTTGAGATTGAAATTGACAAAGCTGAAGCTCGAAATCGAACTGCATAGGAAAGAGCCTGTAAGCGTTGTATGCGAGTTCGAACCCCAGCGAGATGTTGTGCTGTCCTTGGACAATACTTGATAGATCTTTATGAGCGAAATAATGGGTTTGATGTGTTTCTATCAAAACTATGAAATGATACTGTAAGAACACGTGCGAAGAGGTTTCTCCCCGGAGTTTGGAGTCGAGATTATTGTACATGCTCCCATCTCCGAAGAGTGTAGCTTGTTTCTTTTAATAGCTCTGTTCCACAATTTTTAGTTTACTCGCGAACACGGTTTGCGATTCATTCACAACGTCGTGCTAATGCTATTATGCTTTAGATCTCGCCAGTTCTGAGGGTTGACCGAGCCTGCCTTCGCCAGTTCGATTTTACTCCTGATTCAAGCAGCCCCACGTAGTATTTGTTCGAAAGGGCAAATGGGCTTTTTCGCCCAAACCGGTGTGTAGTCAATCGACAATTCTCTCGGATCCACAGCAGCAGTAGCCCTATCGAAATCAATCGGACCATGTGCCCTATACAATAGCACCTTGTATAAGTATACACCCCCAACTCCCCGTAAGTACGTACCCCCGGCCTTGCGGTAGACCAAAAACTTTTCAGTAATCTTATTGTGTCATTACATCGGTATACGGTACGAGTATAGCAGTATTACAGTTGTACCTGAGTATATAATGAATTTTACCTGCCAGTACAGTTACTACAAGGGACCACAGAAAATTGGACCTGCGGCACATACAAAAACCAAAACCAATACATTTACCTATTTTTACTAACAATATTGGGTCCTTTTTACTGTGGTCCCCCGTAATAGTACAGTCAGTAGTTTTAATATTACGGGGGTCCATAGTTAATAGGACCAAATATTGTTAGTAAAAATAGGTAAAGTTGTAGGTTTTTATGTATACCATAAGTCCTACTAACTATGGACCCCCGTAATAGTACCTTAGCAGAACCAGGTACCTGGTATTATATATACTACGAGGTATATGACACGGAAGTCTATACC
Source organism: Macrocystis pyrifera (assembly GCA_031763025.1). Classification (NCBI taxonomy): domain Eukaryota; class Phaeophyceae; order Laminariales; family Laminariaceae; genus Macrocystis; species Macrocystis pyrifera. The sequence goes on along the minus strand of JASSKH010000004.1, from coordinate 1,918,186 downwards.
GCCGTGTACCCTTTTGATCAACCACTCCGACCGCACATTTTAGGAATCAATCGCTCTTTTAACAGCCTGGAATGTGAGACCCCGCGGGGCTCTCGGGGTGGCCACGGCCATACTGCTGCTTTGATTGCAACGTGAGACTTCGGAATATTGGGGAAACGTTACACGAGTCTTTGGAGTATACTATTAATAGTACCAGGTGCGTTTCTCAAAAATTACGAAATAATGTCAACCATAGTGCCGTAGTGTATTAGCTTCCTTTGTCACTTGTGTGTTGTGCATGTCTTAGTTGTCTTAGTGTCCTGTTTCTTAATAGTGTGCTGTTTCTCTTTCCTCTGTGAAGGTTTCCGTCTAAATGTGTTGTCACCTGTAGTTCGTGGTCACGTGCACTGTTCTTAGTACTGGAAACACGACGACTTAATGTGACAATCAAGGTATACCAACAATAATATGGTCTGAAAAATAACCAAACGGGGGTAGGCGAGACCTACTGTGAGTCATAGTATGCGACACGAATCGTGGGAGAGGACTACTACGGGGGTCCATAGTTAATGGGACCAAATTTTGTTAGTAAAAAAATGTAAATGTATAGGTTTTTGCGTGTACCATAGGTCCTATTAACTATGGACCCCCGTAATAGCACACTCACACAACACAACAAGCGTATATACAGGTACACATGAGCCACTTACAGAGGAGGAAAAAAAATGGAAGAAAATTCTACAGGTGGTGCGAAGCTTTGGGCGTTTCCATCCTGCTCCCAGCCGCTCCTTGACACTACTCGAATGTGTTGATCCCATATCTGGTACTTTTCTCTTTTATCTACGAAGCGCAGAAATGAAATTAGCCACCTGCGAGCGCCGCGTGAGGCCCACCAGATCCCTGGTCACCTGTATGCAGCAGCGGTCGCCCACAGCCACCGAATACGATCCCATTTGGTACCTTTTCCGTCTATCCACAAAGCGGAGAAATGAAATTTGGTCTCCGCAAGAACCGCGTGAGACCCACAAGCTACCCTGGTCCCTGTAGGCAGCAGCGGTCGCCCACAACCACGGAATACGATCCCATTTACCACCTTTTGCTTCTATCCACAAAGCGCAGAAATGAAGTTATCCCTTCGTAAAAGCCGCGTGAGACCCACCTGCTGCCCTGGTCCCCTGTATGCAGCAGCGGTCGCCCACAGCCACGGAAAAAAAGCGAAAAAAAAAAATAATAATAATAATAAAAAAAAAAACTCGCATAGCTGATACCGAACCTGAAACCTGTAAAGAAAACGTGTCGGCAGTGTCAGTAGAGGTATAGATCGCGGAGCGATATGTGTCCTTCGATTGCCGCCCCCTAGACACAGCGGGCTTGAGTATCAATAGTAAAAGCCAAATCGATTCAAGATTAGAAAAGCGTATTGCATCAGTCTCAGCCGGAGGAGATGCGATTTGTAAAGCGCACTATTCTAGTATTAATACGTCGATAACCGATCATGAATGGTCTATGAATTCCAACTGCTCCGACATTTTTTCCAACGCCATGATACATTCACGTTTTTCTTTGTCTATCCGTCTTGCTGAGCTAGCCAAGCTGGTGAACGCCGCCCGCGGAGCAAAGCGCCCTGTTATATCATACGCAAAACATGTTCAGTGTTACTACTATTATACTGCTGTTGTAGTATCTTGTACACCTGACACTTGACCATCGTACTCATGGAGCATGAAGAAGGTATGCGCGTGCACGTCTTTTTTTGTTTGTTTTCGCGATGTTTGTACGGTGTTACTGGACACATAGGAAAACCCGGGGATGGATATTTTTTATCCCTGGTGTTTCGCCGTAACAGCCGTACGCAACAAGAAATACTGATTTCCCGTAATTTGTCGTGACAATTTGTGCAAACCTGCCGTCACGTGTATATCCCAGCTGTAGAGTATTTCACAACAAGCAGCTTTCCAAGCAAGCAGTCTATTAATAGAGGCTTTCAAGTGCAGATACCTACGATATTCTAAGCCCCGTGACCTATTAATATAGGCTTTCTTAGTGGGGGCCGTAAAGCCTAGCTAAACACAGCGATCTAGAATATTTTCATCGCACAGCCCTCTATCGAAAGCATTTATATGAAACCAGGCACGCCGCTTTGGTTGGGGTTGGGATTAGGGTATGTTTCGGGAGTCCGTGACGGGGTGGTCGAAGTGTGGCGTCCGCCATGTACTTTGCATTAAACTTACCGTGTACCTGTGCACCTTCGGACAATTCCATGCGGGCTTGCAGGCAGACATAACCCGCGAGCAAGCACGAAATCGCACGCGCTTGCATGCAGCTCGCACCCGGCTTCTAAGCTGCGTGCGAGTTGCATGGTTCAGTTACTTGCAACAGCTGACAAGCATGATTATAGCTATAGCCCCCAGAAATACTACAAGACGGTCAGTTTCGTCTGAGTGAATAAGTGAACGTTTGTCGCCGTTGAGCTGCATCCATCCGCGGTTTTGGAGACGAACTCCACTGCTTGAATAAACCCTGGAGCAATTTTAGCACTGTTTTATTATTGTATTGAAATTTTGCAATTTAATTATTTCGTACTGGAAATAGAGAGAATTATTTATTTTCCGTCTTCGGGCACACGAAATAGTACTAGTTACAACGGTTGCATCGGATTAGGCAAACGCTGAATCGAACTAAAAAAAGCCGACGGCTGCTGAATTGAGCTGCTGTTGTTGTTGTTGGATCGAATATAAATACAATCATTTTAAGGTCGTGCAACAATCTTTGAGCTCGGGTCTTCATGAAGGTTGATAGGCTACTCAGGCATTTCGGTTCCTGTTGGGATCAAGGTAGGGGCGAAGACTTGTCCCGACTCCTATTACAGGGGTCCATAGTTAACAGGCCCTATGGTGTACATAAAAACATATGTATTTTCCTATTTTTACTAACAAAATTTGGTCCCGTTAACTATGGACCCCTGTAATAATCCTAACCCTAACTGTTCCATGTATTTGTGTTGTTCTATCTTCACTATTAATAGTATAATGCATGTGGTACGATGAAACACACGTTTACTTGTACGTATTATTTGTCACGAATGTATTGCGGTGGGACGGTCATCAGAACACTTGTTTTCGACTCTTCTTTGTCGTTTGGTTTGTGTTTGGCTCTAACACACTGATTGCTGATTTAGCTCTCCGCAGAGACGATGTCAGGAGACAGCATTGTTACCCGTTGGCAGACAGCAACGTTGTCTTGAGATGCCTTGACCGACTGACTTACACGAAACTGCCAAGTGTTAGTGTGGAACCCTCAAGCCTCTGACAGGACATATTTAGCTTTGCTTGACATGTCCCCTGACATAAGTTCTCCTCCTCTTATGACGTACGCGTGTGCTTTTGGACTCCTATTTAGCGGTGAGGTTTTGAGAGTTTTCCTCGCAGTTTACTAGTTTACTGTTCTTATTAATAATAAGGTTTCGACAATGCTGCTTGTTTGTTGTTGCTCAAGCTGCAAGGTACAAGGAGTGAATTTGGGGGCGTACTGCTGTTTGATGTAGGCGTCATAACCAACTACTTGAAAAAACGATATTTTTTCCGGGGTTTGGTGCATGTGCTGTTCGAGTCATAATGAAGGGATGCAGGTAATCTGTTAATAAAGGGTGAATTTGTCGAGTGCTTGAGGAAATCAGACTTGTAACCCATTACTGGTATCTTTCCAAAAGAGGCAAGATGGCCGGCGGGGGGGTCACCAAGCTGTTGTTGCTGCTGCGGTCTACCTGTAAGAACGCCCTCGGTGACCCCGACAAAAGATCGGGCGACGATGACGAAGTTGGCGAGCGGGGGGCGCACAGGGTCGCTCTCCCAGCGACGGGTCGCTCTTTCCCCGGGCGCGAGGGCGGATCCTCCGACGCTGGATTGTGATGAAGTAATCCACACTGGTTCGAACACAACACGTCCATACTATTTTCAGGTCGATCATTTCCACGCTAACTCCAAAGCGTTTTGTTCCACACTAACCATTTCATTTTTTATTTAGGAAGTGACAAGCAAAACATTGGATCCCCACAGCTCGAGTCGTTATCGAAAAACACTCAAAACTGAGAGAGACAGCCCCTCCTACCTGTTGTAGCTTAACTCCCAAGATAAAAAGGTCCATTTTTGTTTTAATCGATAACCGAAAAAGGATAAACCTTAAAATATATATGCGATGATGTAAAAGTATGCTGTCGGTAGGCGGTCGACTGACGAACGCAGACACAGACAGGTGAATTCGAACCCCCCTGCATTAAATGCGTGCCAGTATTTCTGGTGGGCTGGTAACAATATTTCCTTGGTATATTTTTTTTAGTATATATATTTTTTCCGATTCGAGGGTGCAATCCGATCAAAACACAGCTAAAAATTCCAACGTCTGTATTGTGTTTGTACTGGAAATAGAGTTAATTATATATTTTCCGAATTCAGGCAAACGATATAGATACAGTAACACAAACAAGCATTTTGTGATGATGTGGGCCTCCACTCTTGCGTCACCGTGGTTATTGTTTGAACACGACGTCTTCGAAGGAAACTCTACCATATAAGTATCATTAGTAAGTATCGAAGTCACGGCCGCCCAACAACTGCCGTACGCCATTTCAATATCAGCAACTATTTAATATGATATTACGGGGGTCCATAGTAAATAGGACCAAATATTGTTAGTAAAAAAAATTAAATATAGCTTTTTGTGTGTACCGTAAGTCATGTCAACTATGGTCCCCCGTAATAGTTGTTGTTCCCCCCCGCCAGAAACCTCCCTTGATTCATTGAATAATACCCCTCAACCTTTTCGCCGGACTAATTTTCACAAATACAACTTCGATTGGTTGACCCTATTTACACACCATTACCCCATATGCAGCTTATAACCTGCGGTAATTGGCGGAATGATCGAAAGCCAACCAAACGAAGTGGTACAAGAAGCGACTCCGTCTTACTCCCACACTCCGAAGGAAAGCATTGTATTGCCTACGATTAACTATCCCACCTACCAGATCAGAACCAAACGCTCGGACGGACCAAACAACGAACGAATCGTGATGTTCAGTGATTGTATAAGATGGATTCTCTTGGGCTATCGTCCTTACAAAAGTCCTCAACGTTTGGACAGGCCATAAACATGAGAGTAGTTCTGCCCTAGGTACCAGGTCAGAACCTACAGTAACGCTCGGACGGACCACACAAAGAAAGAATGGTGATGCTCAGTGACTGTATCGGATGAATCAGCTTGGACTAACATCCCTACTAACGTCCTCAACGTTTGGACATGCCATAAACATGAGAGTACGGTGTTCGACTTTATTGTCTCTTCGGTCCCTCCGCCGGAACACGGCACGCCCATATCCTCCAACGTCCGGCTCTTCTGATTCTTGGAAACTTCTCACCAATCCTTTGGCACGTTGGATTGACGGCTGGGCAAGTCTGCAAGCGCGTCTTGTTCGAGACTCATCACGCCCCTACTCTCTCACTTCCGCCTTCTCCCCTGCCACCCCCAGCCAGCTTCCCCCGAGCTTACTACCCCCAGGTAAGTCGCAAGAAAAGGTTGAGAGGTCTGATCTGTTTTTGAACAAGCTCACCGTTCTCCTTTATTATGATGATCCAACAGGCCCGGTATCATACGCCAGATTCGTGTGTATCGTCATACTCCACTGCTGTGTGCAGAGCTTCGGAGTGGTACTGCTGATATAACACGATAGAGCGCTATGAGGAGTTTCCATAGGAGGCATATATAGCTCAATATCCTGTTCATCAAGCTTGAAGCTCTTGGGGTTGTTGCTGTCTTGAAGGCAACATAAGTTACGACTACCGATTGGTAAGGGGTCGCGTACTCGGTCTGGAGTATTTCCCCGGCTTAGACTTAGAGAAGACACCACAACTTCGGACACATGACAGCGACGGTTTCATTCAATTTTTAAAGCATTGTTATTTATTGAGACATCATTGATAATGTTCTGGGGTAGCCGGTCACGATATAATACAAGGACAGAAGTACACAGGTATGTATGTGCATGCTACATGGAGGTATACAGGTAATAACCTTGAGCAGCATGTATGTGTTGCAATTGCGTACAGGCAAACATACCGGTGGTACGCAGATCATAGTACGTATACATTGCTATAAATTAAACCTATCTCATATAAATGCAACCATAGACAACTATACTAAAAAATGCCTGACCATCGCGATTTCCTCCCCAAACACGAACAGGTGCGCGCGTAGACGAGCAACCGGGCTGTTTTGCATCGCGATGACGATGCCCAAGCTAAAGCTGGTGGGGGCGCTGAGCGCTCTGGTCGTGGCTAATGTCATGGGCCAATCAGTATCATGCGTTCAGCTCAACGCTACAGAACTCTCGTCGTGTCCGTGCGATGATGCCACCTTGACGTTCACCCTAGAAGGAGAGACATCGATAGCGGCCAATACGGTGAGTGGGGGTTTGTCAGCGTTGGCCTGTGAAATAGTATCAGTTACAGACGAATTCCGCTTCACGCTCCGTAAAATATTCCTGTTCAATCGCAGCAACTTTTGTTCTTGCGCACTAGTAGTAGTACACGTTTTTATTTTATATCAGGTACCAAAATATTCCGAAAAGCTACCATTAATACTGCGGGACCACTGTTAATACAATACTACTGTAATAATACTAAGAATACTACAGCAGTACATCAGAAGGTTATATATATACAGAGTATTCCACTCATGCATATCAGCACCCTCGAACACTATATGTGAACACAGAGCGTGGGCGACCTAACTACTCTCTCTGGTCGTTCGTTACGATCGTCGGGATACACAACCTCGATGAAGCACATGTCTTGAACGCACGTGTGGTTCACTAGCCTTCGTGATCGGCTAGATATCGCACTACAGTACACCCACCAAAAACAACAATCCAGCACGTAATTGCAATGTACGCGTTTCCTTCTGCCCTGGAAGGTGAACCTCGCCCTCGTTCTCGATGGGTCTGGCAGCATCATCCCGGATGATTTTGAGCTGGAGCAGGACTTCGCTATGGACACCGTCAACGCCTTTGCCGACAGAAACTTGTTCGACAACGGGGGAACGGCATCCTACGTGCAGTACTCAAGCTCTTTGGTCTCGTCCGGTACGTTCGACAACGCCCAAGACTTCAACGACTTTTCCGATGCCGACGTGCAGTCTGCGGCAGGCACGATCACGTCCATCGGCATCGATGAAGGCACCCGGCTCCTAGGCATTAACCCTGCAAGCGCATCGTTCATGATCGTGATCACCGACGGCCAAAGCAGCAGCCTCACCGCCACCACAGCAGCAGCAGACGCAGCAAGGGCTGAGGGCATAACCGTCTTTGCTGTGGGAGTAGGTGAGTTTGCGGCATCTCATGGCCGTACATACTGATCGATACGTGCTGTGGCTGGAATTGTCGCGATCGTTATCTTCCCCCGGCGCGCACTGCTTGGCAGTGTCGACACACCCTACAGGGAGCAATTGGGTGTCTACTAAGCTCAAAACACAACGCCCAAGCATCAACATATATTTGGCGAAGCAACGACCACGTCGCTTTCAGTATTGATTGGGGTACCGAGCGCACACCGGACTGGTATGCCTCTGACCGCCGCATCCCATGAGTTTCAACTATATTCGGTGCCTGGCATGTACCCCTTCGACATCCCTCTGCAGGCAGTGGAACTGGTGATGATGAACTTCTCGCGATCGGGGGAGACGACGCCAACGTCTTCGAAGTCGCAGAATTCGACCTGCTTGACGGTAAGTTCGCATGCTGTTGTAGGGGTCACATATGAGGAGTTGGGGCTCCACACTTGAGCAGCTCTATACCTCACCCAAAAACTAACTTTTCGGAAGAGCTAAGACCGCAGCCCCTTGAACCATACCAAAGCCTGCACTCTATATACCTGTATCACAAGTAATACTTGGAACATACTCTATTGGCATTTCATGATATTAGGTTAGGAATCCCTTTCAGTTAAAAAGGGTTTCGCCGAACACAGATACGCTTATCGTGGAACGCGTTCATGCCGGTCCAATGAAGGAAACACCTGAAGCAGTATCGCTTTGATACGCCTGCAAATTTTCGCGGTTCGACTGTACCTTTCGAAGATGAACTATTGCACTCAGTGTACAGAATATCTACGTTGAGGTAATTTCGTACTGGTGTGCACACGCTAGGTCTCTCCCTTCGTACGTTTGATGCTACGTGCAAGTGATAATTATGGGTTTTGCTATGTTATCATACACCTGTAGACGCGCGTATGTTGTGCCAGTGATGACAATTTTTGACGTAATTGTTGTCAACAATCGTTTGGCCAACCGAAGAGCGTGCTCTGGTCAATGCTGGGCAGGCTCGAACACAGCACAGTTTTATTTTTCCGCCTTGTGGCACCTCTACTCGTGCTCAGATTCCTGTCAGCCTTAAGATATTGTTCCCAGGCGATTCGTCAGGGAACATGATTGGTCTCGACTGTGCCACGACTTCCCCTTCTTAAACAGCTGCCGGTGCTGCGTAGATACTCCGTTCAATATGCAGGGAGATCATACACTTAACAAATAAACTTGTTCTTCGAAACTAACAAAACCTACTAGGAGAGGTCATCAACTCCGCACACGTGACAACGTAACAAGATATGAACAAAATTCAAGGAAATGACGACGTTAAACAACGGTAACACGTTTTCCGCACTCACCTCCATCATTCACGATTCTCAGCGGCCCTGGAGAGCATCCTCTCGTCCAGTGGAGGCGTCGTCATACCGTGCCCGTCGACAGGCGCCACGGTGACCATCGAGTTCAGCGTCCCGGTCGACTCCACCTCCTCGGGATCCATCTCAGGAAGCACGGTCACATTTTCCGCGGCTGACCTTGAGTCCACTCCTACGGAATTCGATGTTCTGCTCGACGTGTGCAGCGAGGTACCCGGTGGCAGCGTGGTCATATCCGCTGACTACACCGACGATCAAGGAAACACTCCTGACTTATCACTTCTGACCGGTTTGGTGGTCGGCAACGACTTCTGTCCCGCTCCTACTCCGGCTCCCACCCCGGCCCCTACTCCAACGCCGACCAAGAAGAACAAGAGGCGCCCCAAGCGTGGCAAGCGTCTGAAGAAAGGAAAGGCGAAGCACTCCACGTACCTCGGCTGCTACGTCGACAACTCGCGCCACACACCTCTTAATGGTCCCATGACCAGTTCGCGCCATATGACGACGCAGGTGAGAAACGGAGGCAGTCTTTGACTGCCAGTCCTTGTGAGAGCACAACGCTAGTGCTGCGTTACAGTGCACGTAGCGTTCGGCCAGTACAACAATACTGTGTATTGGTGCTCAGATGAAACTCCTACAAACGACAAGGACAATATTATCAACCGATTGAGTTGCACCCCTTGCCGACGCATCGGTTCCTCAGATGTGCGCCGATAGCTGCAGTTCCTCGGGCTGGGAGTACTTCGCAACGGCATACGGTTCAGGTGTGTTCGCGGTACATCAGTAAGCACCCAATCGGTTTTTCTCAGATCGTCTTGATTGAAGTGTGTAATACGATTGCTTGACGACGAACGAGATGATACGCTGCGACTTGTACACATGGACAGACGGCATACGCCGGTGTAAGGCTGACCACAGTGAAAGACGGGCACGGCGCTCCTCCGGATTTGACGTGCGAAACAAATGGACAAAGCATGTTGAGATCTGGTGCAAAACCGTTTTCACACAACATACTAGAAAATTGTAACATTGTCGCATTCCCACCACTAACACGGGCTTCCGGGTTGGTCGAAACTATCTGGAATGCAATATTTTGACTCGTGTCTGTCAACCCTGTTCTTACTTTGACTCAAACACACCGCTGCTCCGATGGCCGCGATAATACTTGACCCTCGTTTCCAGAATGCCACTGCGGTAGCTCCAAGCCTACTAAGAAGGGAGGCGTGTGCGACTACGAGTGCGCTGGAGACCGTTCCAGGGCGTGCGGAGGCGTCGACTGCATGAGCATCTACAAATCCAACAAGTACAGGGGCTACTGAGAACCCGGTGCATTGCGTCGGTAACTGTCAGAACTCTCCCGATTTCAACGCTCCATGTTAACAGTAACTGCATGACCTATTTATGGTTTACGTTTGGTTGGGTGGGTGGTGGTAGCGAACGAGCGATCAGCGACCAGCACCATCGGCACCTGTAATTTCCTATATGTGTCCAAACGCCATGTAGGTTACTGAAACCGTGGTTAGTTGCCAAGTATCATAATTGTTTAGGCGGGCATCTGACACTGTAGCTAGATAGCTGCATTTTAATAGTTGCCAACTACCGTAAGTGCTTGGGCGGGCATCTGACACTGCAGTTACATGGCATGCATTCGGGTTGCCTGGGTTAAAATCTCCAGACAAATTACGCGATGATCAGTGAGGGCGTAGGCCCCTTGAACACCTCCCAATTTAACGGTGTGGAGCACACGGTTGATTTCAGCAATATCAGTCGTTTCGTGGGTCTTGTTGTCGTGCTACAGTTTTTGGATTTCCAAATTTCGGCGTCCCCGCTGGCTTGGTAGGTGGTCTTTTGCCTATCAATATCAAATTCGTGGGTTCGAGTCTGACCGAGTGTATGTTCGTAGGGACGTTTTGTTGCATTCGAAAGTGATTAGCGGCAAACGCGAGAGCATGAGTTAGCTACATTCGATGAAAATCGACGAGCATTGGGGATGCTGAATGCTATGCGCGACCAAAACAAAAGCCACGTACAGGGGGGGGGAAGGGACGACACCTGTGACCACGGCTTGTCCAGAAGATCGCTGTGGGTAAACCCTCCTACGTGTTCGGTTGCAAAGTAAAAGTGCATTTGAAAAAACCGGTAATTGATGTTAAATATTCCTCTTGCCCTGAGGTGAGGGCTGTCCCCTGCAAGATTCAGTGTGCTCAGAAAATGCGCCATCAAAGCTACATACGGAACTATTGTAGCAGTGAAAAGAGTAGCATCGCGGGGGAGGCCATGTTCTTCGACAAGCGCTTTATGTGCTGCCGAGCAGAGCAAACACCTCGCGTTTGCTTTAGTCGGGCATATGATTATAGAGCCCCCTGGAAACAATGATAAACCATCACCATCATTTGTTTTGAAAAGCAATGCGTGGTGTACTTTCTACTCAGGGCTGGCCTAACTAAGTCACGACCATGGTCGTGCTGTTGTAGCACACAATGACAGTTGTGGGGGGGCTCGCCTGCTAAGCAGCATACTAATGAGGTACCGGGATGACATCGATTTCTCGAGATAAGGTCGTTTATTGTCCGCTTCAGAAACGGACAATAACGTTTTCGAAGTGTGAAATCCGCCAGCGTACCGACGTACTCTGTGCAACGGCTACTTTAACAACCGGGTTAGGGCATGCGCTAGTAGTGAAGAACAAAACATGGGGCACCCAGGGAAGTGTTTCCCAGACCACCCTCAGATTTTGTACGTAGATAGCATCACGCATGATCCGTACGATGTAAGCCGCGTGGGGGTACGAGGTTTCTACGTGGCGTACCCTAATCGAGATCACCGCCTCCTCAGCGAGTGAGTGCATTGCTGCGTGCTTCGAAGGTAGTCTTTAATATCTAGGCGACCCTATACAAGAGAAAATAAATAGTTGCATACTGGACAGGCCGGATGTGGTATTCCAGGGCCAAGCGCGGAAAATAACCGCCGATTGGCCAGGTCGAGCAACACTATACCGATAATGGAAGAACAGTGCAGCATGAAAACGTGTGAATTGGCTCCATTCAAGAATATGCTGACTTAGTAATCACCAACTGAAGCACCCCGAAGGTTGCCACCGCCCCCGCCCCCCCCACAATGTGGGCGTACCAACATCCTTGTGGAGACATTGAACAGCGTACTGCACCTGTTAGCATACTCCCACTAACTGACAGGCATCGACCGCCTCTCTATTCGATACGTCTAATCGTGTGCAACATTGTTAAACGCTCCCACAAGCGTTTGTTGGCGCTCACAACATGCAACGAGGGGGGCGGCCACTTGATGGTATGAGAGATACATTACAACCGCAGTACGATGCACCCCCTTACGTCCTGGCCGCCCTGCAGAACCACTCACGGTGTACCAAATTTGTTTCCCCTCCCGACAATGGCTCACAATCTTGCGCGAAAACGAAAATGCGTGAGAGATATACAAGTTACAACAGACGCTACTAAGACCATCTTAACTTACGCTGGCTGTTGCACATAATCCCTGACAACACTCTTCTGCCCTCAAGTCATAAGGTAGTCCGGGGTCGTTTTTCCCGTAATTCGTGCAAGTTAATTAGGTCAACTTATGTTTGAGTTGGACAGATTACGCCTCCCAGGCCAGCTTGACCGGATGCCAAACTTCTCCAGTGTCCAGTTCCATGGTTCCTATCGCGACAAGCGACAACTGTAAAGGCCGTGTACCGTCCATGTCTTCCGTAATCTGAGTGGTGCCTAGAGACACCGGCTATGCGCGCTGTTGTTCAACTGAATTATCACGTACATGGGAGGGCGCCCGCAACTGTGAATACCCCTCTGCGCCCCTGAACGTCACCACAGTAAACGTCCGGCAGGTTGACCCCCTGGTCTTACAACTAGACGATTCCGCGGGGGACTGGTCCGGAGAGTCGTCACATATCGCTGTAACCGTTGGCGCGACTGCGGTGCGGCATTAATTGGCTCAGTGGAGAGGTGGTAGGGGGATCGTCACTAAGGCTTTCGATTACCACATGTTCCACACCACGTGTAGCCTTGTGTGCTGGCGTATGAGGCGCGTGCTTTCTGTGCGGTACGATAGCTAGAGTACGGTAGAATCGTTTGTGAGGCCGCTTTGTCTGTTGCGATCTGCCAACGCGCAGGCAACAACAACAGCATCGAAAACCTCACCCGAACGTTGAAGCTGGGGCTAGGACAGAGCACAGTCGACCTTGAGATACCTCTGTGAGAGGTGTACGCTGCCACAGACAATCGGTTTGGGGCATACGCTGAGCAACGAAACCAGCCGGATCGATACAGTGGGTTTATTCAAATTTCAGAGCGAGGGTGTATCTGGAAAAATATACCCAATCGTTACAATACAATATAACATCCAGTACAACATCTTGTGTGCCCAGATCTACAGCAACTTTGTGGACGTATGACAATAGTTATCAAATGCGATAGCTAGCGGGTGCTCACAGCAACCCCATGTATGACCCACGGCAGATACACCAACATCTCTGGCGGATCAATGACCAACAGCCAGTAGTTTGGGCAAGGTTTTAAGGTGTCGTGCTATCGAATGCTTCTTATCCCACCTGACTCGTCGTTACGTCGCGAAGAGGAAGGATGTATCCGAAAACGATCCGTGTATTTTGGTTGCAGATTCCACATACTCAAGTTGTACGCCGTTCGTCTAGTCCCCACGTACCCGACAGGTAGCACTCGGACCTGTCACTACCCGTACGGTTACCTGTTCGGGTACGGATGGGACCTATTGGTCGCCGGGTATTTGGATCCGGGTTGCCGGGTGCCCGGGCTTGACCGGGTACCAGGGTACCCCATGATATACGTGTCCCGGCGAGATATGTCTCGCCATACCTCCCTGAACCTTTTAAACGATATCATAGAAGGCTGTCAGAGCACACACACGCACACCTCTAGGGATTTTAGTGAGGAATATGGCACCGAGGACACGTGAGCAACAGGGTACCTGGGTGCCCAGGTGTCCGAGTCCGTATGAAGTGTGCGTGTTTTTGAAAGCCCTGCCAGGTTTGTTTTGATATCGTACAAAAGTATACACAGTAATACTGAAGGGGTATGGTGAGGTATGTCGCGCAGGGGACGCGTAAACTACGGGTCCGTGTATCCAGGGGGGAAATAACATGCGTTCTACCGGTGAATTGTATACAGTACGGAGCACCTACTGTAGTAAGAAAACGAGAGACAAGAAAAGCAGGCTGAGATTTGCAAGAAATAGTTTATTCGGGAGTAGAGTAGAACGTACCTATTCCCTAGAACGAGAGCCAGCCTAGATCACATATCTCTGTTATTTATAGGTCTCCCCTACTGCCTGCTGTATGCCGCATTATGTTTAGGTATCGTACCTATCATGCGCCCGAGGATGACGACATATGACATGACGCGAAGATCCTTTTTAACATATTTGATTTCCGCGAGCAGGCGACAGAGGTAAAACAAAACACATTAGGATCATCTGGTCATCGCCACACGATCCATACTGTTTATTACATATTGTTATTTACCCACTGGTTTCTGTGTGCACGCCCGCTGTATTGTTCGTGTACAGCTCTGTAAGTAGTCCGGGTACCCTGGGGTACCCGGGCACTTGCACTACTCGAGTATGTGTGCCTCAAGAAACGGATGCCCGGCTACGGATATGGACAATACACCTGAACACGTCCAGGTACCTGCTTCAACTGGGTACTCGGCGGGATACAACTCGACCACACTCACAACACTGGAGTAACCTGTTCGTGTATCAAGGATAGATCACTGAGCTGCTCAGTCAGCGCTGACTGAGTAGCTCAATGGTCTATCCTCAATATACGACCATAACCTATGCCCAGCAGGCATCCAACTAAAACCTGAACGAATTCTGCGTCGCGCACACAGTAAAAAAAACCCGAATCTTCTGCGACCACCACGAACCACCGCAGTATCACGAACATATACCTACAGCCTTACCCTGGGCATTTCAAGTGTCGCCGGCATTGCCCGCGAAGGACCCCGATCCCCCGAAGACAATCGCAACCCGAATGGAGCACCGGCCACGTGCACGGGTATCGCAATAGAAGACGACCAGGGAATTGAACACCCAGGCCGTACCTATGGTTTACGAATGGATATACGAAGGCCGTTCGTTTGACCGCGGGCCCACAATAGACAATCTCAATATATCGGGTCGCCAGGAAAAGAAAACGGCGAAATTACTGATGTCGATACTTTGATGTCGATATAATAATATTCATAAACCGGACAAAAAGTGCAAGATCTCGATGCCGAAAGGTCTGGAAAATCACCCCAAGACTTTTTGTCATGAGGAATATCTCGTATTTTTTGCAAG
Organism: Macrocystis pyrifera; assembly: GCA_031763025.1. NCBI lineage: Eukaryota > Phaeophyceae > Laminariales > Laminariaceae > Macrocystis > Macrocystis pyrifera. The sequence continues at coordinate 1,903,127 of JASSKH010000004.1, read as the reverse complement.
CGCACTTTTGGGGCTGGATGTTAACTCATACAGGGTCTTACTTCAAAAGTGATACGAGGAAGCACGGTTTTGCAAAGTTCGAAAAGTTGGGCCTAGGCTGTTTCCTTGGGGTTCAGCTTGTGATCTTCAGATTTTGTCCCAATCACGTTTACAGCAATGAACTTCGCAAATCAAAACCGTCTGCCTACGCGAAAAAAACTGATTTATCGTGCGTGCGAAGACTCGAGCAAACGTCGGGACCAACCGCTATTTTATTGTTGTGGTCTGGCGCCGCCAATAAACGGGCCTGGAGCGCTACACTGCGCGTAGGACTCAAGCGTCCGAGTCTCGGCTGACTGCCGTTTGTCTGGCGGCGAAGAGACGTGTCAAGCGCGCTAGAGTCAACCTGTCATGATATTTGGTATTTCACCATGTGACTGACTGCTGCTGCTGCAGTCCACGAGTACGTATCCACGGTGAGGCGCGTGCTGAGTGTGCTTCTCTCAGTTACTCTAGGCTCGAGCCCGCGCCAGCCGACCGTACTCTGGCCAAACAAAGACCCGCCGACCGCCAACCACGCGTTGGGGGCGAAGCAACATCGCTAAACGACTGTGTGACAATCCAACTCATCGATCCTTTTGCTGCTGCTTGCGGTCGTGGATAACACCTTTTGAATTTTGATAGAGACCATACCGTTTTCGGATATGAAAATCAGATGACCCATCGTCGGATTTTAGACCAACTTCTGACGACTTGGGTCATCGGATTCCAAAATAGAAACAAAATCCGGTCCTATTTTGCATAATCAAACAATATGAGCAGATAATTTCATTGTTTGGGTCGAAATTTGCACATTTGGCGCTCGCAATCAACATTTGGCAAGGTTTCCAAGAAATTGCGAAATCGTAGTATGCTTGGCGCACTTTGCCCCAACGCCAGACTTGCTTGGTTTTCTAGTTGTTCAGTCGTATCTCCACCACGCCCTTGTCTCTGCGTAAACACTTCCAACCGCACTTAGAGGTGCATCCGATAACCAGCGCCGTTCCAGACCCCACTGCGTGTGGGAACAACAAGGTGAATATAACGACATTGTGTCCACCAAATGTGGCTCGCGCAGAGTTCATTTCCCCAAAACTAAATCCGCGTGAAACTCTTGGCCTAATAACGCAATAGTCCCCTTTGTTGCCGCAGCCAATTGCGTGTCGCCCTACTCCTGCTGGCCTTCCAGTCCTACTATCAACATCAATCTCCGCACAAAGAATCGTCCTTGCTACATCACCTACATGACCTTGCCACATGACTGTAGTGACAAGATGCAATCTCCCTCTCAAACTTCACGTACTTTTAGCGGTTGTGGTCTTTCTAGTCGACGGCCATTTTCGCAAACGTTGAACAATCTCGTTTCTTTTTCATTGCGGCAATTTCATTCTCAATCGTTGGGTATCAGTGTCAAAGATCTAAACTTCTTGACACACGGTTTCGTCAATTTATTTAATGACAAATCAGGCACGGGATTATTGTTAAAGTTACCCAATATCCTTAAGTTATCTAATATCGGGAAAAGAGTTGTTACTAACAACCGACTGTCGTTTCCACGTTCGTATGCTTCCAAATTCAGCATGTCGTCGACGTACATATCAGCGCACAACTCTTACTCAAACTTTCCCCTTAGTTCAGGCACGACAACGACTCCAGGGGAAGCACACATCGCACTTAACCCTTCTTCAGTACCCACAAGCTCGACGTCCTTTCCTCACAATCGAGATTCTGGCAAAACAACTGCTGCATTAGTATGAGTGTTTAGATGCGGGTGAAGATTTGCCGCAGCCATCGAACCGTACCATCCAGGTGACGAACGCCAACTTATAATCAATGACAATGTATCTCCCTAGCACATATGAAAAAATAGGCCCTTTGTCCTACTCAACGTGAACACTTCTAAACGAGTCCTTCACATCCGTTTCGGAAATGTAAATGTGCTTTTCCACGTCCTTTTGTTCTCCACGAGTGCATGTTTGCGCGATATATCTGAATAGAACATTCCCCAAATGACACACACAGGCGCTTGGTCTAAGTCGGTGCTTGTGTTTACTCCATGTCCTGCTTGTCAGATCGAATATCACTCTAATGTTTTCCCCTTCCTCTGCCACGCAGCCAACGGAGATATCCTAAGCCCACGAACCATACCAGCTATTGATGGGTGTAACGGTACTACTCGACCGCAATCAGTATGTCCTCCACAAGTCTGTCCAACAACTAAGCGCTACGCTGTAGAGTGCCCGAATGATTCCCATATCGCAATAATGATTCCAAATTACGTCCCTCTATCACATCGACTAGCACTCCGTGCCCAACAACTTGCACCAAACGATTCATGTCACTAACACCGCTCGAACCAAAATGTTGTTCTATCGTATTAACATTACGATGAGAATAAATATACCAATTCCCTACCGAATAAAGCAGCAACCTTCACCACGATATATAGCCCTTTCTGTCGCAATGTCTGGCAATTGTTGCAATGAGTTTGGGTCATCGAATCTCTCCGCCACTCTTTGAAATGTGTTCAAGGAACCACATCTCTTTGTTGCTTCCACCAAACGTGCCTTCTATTATGCCAGCCTCTTCCTTGTCTTGTGGTAATCCCCCCTCAATCCCATGTATCGCTTTGAATATTTTACTCTGAAACCGTTCCATTCACTTCTTCATTGAAACCATCATCTGCGGCGAAACACCCACAGTTAGTGATTGTTCTTATGCAAATTACATGTTTGTCTAGCCTTCATAAATTTCATTCAAACATCTCCGATGATGGTTCTCCTTGAGGGCAACGAAACAAAAATGAACCGAGACGACAAAAATCAAAAGTAAAAACGTTTACCAGGCATACGTTCACATAATAACTTGCCATTGCAAGAGTCAGCAGATCGTTGTTGGTGCACTTATTATTGTGGTCTATCCATCCCATCAAAATAGCCAACGAACACGGTTAACTTTCCATCATGGTCTATCCATCCCATCGAAATAGTTGGCGAACATCATTCACTTTTGTATCGTATTCCATCCATTCCACCACAATAGTCTGAAACATTCGTTGACATTAATAGCAATCGGTAGAAACAAAGCCCACCGCATGTTATGGTCCTCCTATGTACTGGAAACAATGTAAGTACAGTATATACATTCCCGTAAAGATTCCAATATAATAATTAGTACACATATCTAAAAGTCAATCTATATATCAAAGCCCTGAAGCCTTCCTTCATATTTTCCATAAAACATTAATCCACCTCATATTATGACCATCCTTAAATATAAATATATTGAAATTTAGTAATTGAATTGTTACTGAATATTAAAATTTTAAGCACACCATTCTCTACCATGATACTCCATGAACGTTTACCATTCACTTGACATAGACGCCTTTTTATCAAGGTCCATCCGTTTCATTTTGCTTCATAATACTACATTAAATATTTTTCATCTCAATGACATGTCATGATCCTCGTCCACTATTACTCTCATGATTTCCATAACATAAATATATCGTTCTTGTTTTTCTGTCCTGCCAAAGCTCGTGATATTCTCACAAATGCAATTCCTATTTATAGTACGAGTATGCGCCATCCCCTCACCAGCGCAAAATAAAAACAAACAAACCCGTAACACTCAAAACCCACCCAAAAAAGAAACAAGAAAAACTATTCTTTACAAAACAGAAAATCAAGCCTACTGTAAACAAAAAAAAAAACGAACCACCACCCAATCCGTGTTCCGCCTGAGCCACCGTTCACTTTTCCACGACTTTCAATAGAAAATATATACGTAATATACTGGTAATATTCATGTGGCCCTGTTACTCCACTCACTCATCACTTCTAAAAAAAAAAAACGGCTAGGGAGAAGGAGTAACACATCTCCTGCGAATCGTGTCGTTGGCCCCGTAAAACAACAGAGACCGTGTGCTGGTCGTCGACAAATATCACCCCGCCCCCGACCACCAAACCATCCTCACCCCCAAACATTGGAGCCGACCAGAAAGAACCCCTTGATGGCGCCCCCCCCCCCCCCCCCCCCCCCACATATATATCATATACCTGGTATATACATATAGGTTGGGTCGGCGTCGGTTGGCGACAACGCTGTAAAACACGCCTCTCACCGCGTCAGCTAGACAGCCACGGTACCGCTTTCTTTTTTTTTGTTTTTGGAGGTTGCCACGGCCGGCGCTCAAGTTAGATTTTGTTTTGTGCGGGGAGAAGCTTAGTCCGCCCAAGGGGGATGATGGTATCACGCAGTGGGTATATGGTGAGGCACCCACGAGGCAGTTACATCGTAATTCCATTGCTGTCTCCGGAAGTGGCCACACCAGAAAATAAATCAATTCAGCGATGCTGTCATCCATACGCAAGAACATCTACAGCGGTTCCTAGTAGGATACACGTCCTCCATGGACGTATATTTTATATTTTCTTCAACATATGTTGATGAAAGCTTCCATAGAAATTGCGGAAACGTTCCTTGGAATCAATGTTTGGCTTCCATGGCAGTAAACCCTACATCGACAGGAACATCATATTTCGGGATCTCGAACAAACGGCATTGACCTCTGGCCTTAAGAATGATGCTGTGTCACCATCCAACTCATCGATCGTTCAGCTGCTGTTTGTTGTCGTGGATGACATCTTGAATTTAGAGAGTATGCCGTTCGTCGATTTGAAAATCCGATGACGCAAGTCGTTGGATTATGGGCCAAAATTCCGACGACTTGGGTCATCGGATTCTCAAATCGAAACATTTCCGGTCAGAAAAAATCCGACGACTCGGGTCTTTGGATTCTCAAATCGAAACAATTCCGGTCGGATTTGGCATATTTGGACTTCATAAGCAGGGTTATTCATTTTGAGATTGAAATTGACAAAGCTGAAGCTCGAAATCGAACTGCATAGGAAAGAGCCTGTAAGCGTTGTATGCGAGTTCGAACCCCAGCGAGATGTTGTGCTGTCCTTGGAGAATACTTGATAGATCCTTATGAGCGAAATAATGGGTTTCATGTGTTTTCTATCAAAACTATGAAATGATACTGTAAGAACACGTGCGAAGAGGTTTCTCCCCGGAGTTTGGAGTCGAGATTATTGTACATGCTCCCATCTCCGAAGAGTGTAGCTTGTTTCTTTTAATAGCTCTGTTCCACAATTTTTAGTTTACTCGCGAACACGGTTTGCGATTCATTCACAACGTCGTGCTAATGCTATTATGCTTTAGATCTCGCCAGTTCTGAGGGTTGACCGAGCCTGCCTTCGCCAGTTCGATTTTACTCCTGATTCAAGCAGCCCCACGTAGTATTTGTTCGAAAGGGCGAATGGGCTTTTTCGCCCAAACCGGTGTGTAGTCAATCGACAATTCTCTCGGATCCACAGCAGAAGTAGCCCTATCGAAATCAATCGGACCATGTGCCCTATACAATAGCACCTTGTATAAGTATACACCCCCAACTCCCCGTAAGTACGTACCCCCGGCCTTGCGGTAGACCAAAAACTTTTCAGTAATCTTATTGTGTCATTACATCGGTATACGGTACGAGTATAGCAGTATTACAGTTGTACCTGGGTATATAATAAATTTTACCTGCCAGTACAGTTACTACAAGGGACCACAGAAAATTGGACCTGCGGCACATACAAAAACCAAAACCAATACATTTACCTATTTTTACTAACAATATTGGGTCCTTTTTACTGTGGTCCCCCGTAATAGTACAGTCAGTAGTTTTAATATTACGGGGGTCCATAGTTAATAGGACCAAATATTGTTAGTAAAAATAAGTAAAGTTGTAGGTTTTTATGTATACCATAGGTCCTATTAACTATGGACCCCCGTAATAGTACCTTAGCAGAACCAGGTACCTGGTATTATATATACTACGAGGTATATGACACGGAAGTCTATACCAAGCCGGCGTCCCCGGTGGCTTGGTAGGTGGTCCGCGAGCCTATCAAGATCAATTTCGTGAGTTCGAGTCTCACCGAGTGCATGCTCATAGGGACTTTTTCTTGCATAAAATTGATTAGCGGAAAGCGCGAGAGCGTGAGTTAGCTGGCTGTACATTCGATGAAAATCGACGAGCAGTGGGAATGCTGAACCCTATGCGCGATAAAAACTAAAGGCACGTACCGGGGGGAGAAGGGACGACACCTGTGACCACGGCTTGTCCAGAAGATCGTCGAGGGTAAAACCTCCTACGAGTGGGCTGGAAAGTAAAAGTGATGATGAAAAAAATAAATAAATAAATAAATAAATAAATACCGTGTACCCTTTTGATCAACCACTCCGACCGCACTTTTTAGGAATCAATCGCTCTTCCAGCCTGGAATGTGAGACCCCGCGGGGCTCTCGGGGTGGCCACGGCCATACTGCTGCTTTGATTGCAACGTGAGACTTCGGAATATTGGGGAAACGTTACACGAGTCTTTGGAGTATACTATTAATAGTACCAGGTGCGTTTCTCAAAAATTACGAAATAATGTCAACCATAGTGCCGTAGTGTATTATTTTCCTTTGTGGTGACTTGTGTGTTGTGCATGTCTTAGTTGTCTTAGTGTCCTGTTTCTTAATAGTGTGCTGTTTCTCTTTTCTCTGTGAAGGTTTCCGTCTGAATGCGTTTTGTCACCTGTAGTTCGTGGTCACGTGCACTGTTCTTAGTACTGGAAACACGACGACTTAATGTGACAATCAAGGTATACCAACAATACGTCCCCGGTGGCTTGGTAGGTGGTCCGCGAGCCTATCACGATCAATTTCGTGAGTTCGAGCCTCACCGAGTGCATGCTCATAGGGACTTTTTCTTGCATAAAATTGATTAGCGGAAAGCGCGAGAGCGTGAGTTAGCTGTACATTCGATGAAAATCGACGAGCAGTGGGAATGCTGAACCCTATGCGCGATAAAAACTAAAGGCACGTACCGGGGGGGAGAAGGGACGACACCTGTGACCACGGCTTGTCCAGAAGATCGTCGAGGGTAAAACCTCCTACGAGTGGGCTGGAAAATAAAAGTGATGATGAAAAAAAAAACAAAAAAAACAAAAAACAAAAACAAAAACAAAAATAATATGGTCCGAAAAATAACCAAACGGGGGTAGGCGAGACCTACTGTGAGTCATAGTATGCGACACGAATCGTGGGAGAGGACTATTACGGGGGTCCATAGTTAATGGGACCAAGTTTTGTTAGTAAAAATACGTAAATATATAGGTTTTTGTGTATACCATAGGTCCTATTAACTATGGACCCCCGGAATAGCACACTCACACAACACCACAACAAGCGTATATACAGGTAGGTACACATGAGCCACTTACAGAGGAGGAAAAAAAATGGAAGAAAATTCTACAGGTGGTGCGAAGCTTTGGGCGTTTCCATCCTGCTCCCAGCCGCGCCTGGACACTACTCGAATATGTTGATCCCATATCTGGTAGGCTGTGTGCTGTCACCGTTGCTGTTCAACGTATTTTTCGCTGCTGCGTTGCACGTCGTACTAGTACGCTTTAGCCATGACGAAGCAATCGTAAGGGATTTGGTGCAACTTAGTGATGCTGGAGTAGTCGGGACGGAGGAGCAGGAGCCGATGGCGTACGTGCGAAGGGCTGTATGGGGCATGTTGTACGCCGATGACGCAGGGATTGTCTCGAAGTCGGCTGAAGGGCTCGCTAAAATGATGACAGTCATCGTGACTGTCTTCGAAGCAGCAGGCCTTACGGTGTCGGAAAAGAAGACAGATACTATGCTTCTACAAACGCCAGACCAGAAAATCCTCGCACCACCGCTCGTTATCGAAGCAGCAGGCCAGAGGTATAAGCAGACGGCCCAGTTGTTGTACCTAGGCGGCGTTATCCACGAAAATGCTGTCCTCTCGCTCGAAATCGACCGACGGATCCGTCTCATGCGAGCATGCCTCAAACGGTTCGGCCCGGAGCTGTATGATAGGACGACCGCCCCCCTTAGCCTGAAAGTCCGAATGCTGAAGGCCGAGGTGATTGAGACGCTGCTCTACGGGTGTGTGACGTGGACCCTCAGAGCGGAACACTTTGCCAAGCTTCGAACGGCTCACCACCAAGTCCTGTTGCGAGTCATTGGCTTCCAACGCCGACTTCGTACTGACCATGCCACCCTCTCGTACGCAAAGGCCCTCAAGATGACACGTTGCGAGAGCATCGAAACGACCATCCGCAAACGGCGTCTCTTCTTCGCGGGGGGGGGTGGCACGGCAAAGCAAGGACGATTACCCAGCCGGGTGATGTTCGGGACGATTGCTGGTGGGGAGAACCCGAGACCTGGCGGACAGGTTAAGACTTGGCATAGATGCGTAGTCGAAGACCTTAGGGAGTTCCGCGCCACCGAAGGGTCAACGGAACTTGCTCCCTTGGTGTTTGGAGTTGAGACCGCACTGTGGCCCACTGCTGCAAAAAAGGCGGGGAAGTGGTACCGGGGGATCCTGGAAGCAGCCGAACGGTTCATGGTGAGGTGGCACGAGGCTGAGGCTGAGCTGAGCAGGTAGCGCCGCGCATCCGCCGTGGGTGGTGTCCAAGGGAATGGGGGGAGGAGGGGCAACAAGAGGAGTAGCAGAAAACCCGACCAAGGGAATGCGGAGAGAGGGGGGAAGAGGAGTAGCAGGGAAAGTGCAGTGGACGAAAGTAGGAAGGAGATGGCAGATAGGGTAGCCAGGTACCGGGCAGACTAAGAAGTAGAACATGCCTATACTACTCGTACCACCAACTGGTGCAGCTGGTTCGAACGTGGTCTTCCTTTGTCTTCCTGTTGTTTTTGTTTATTTTTATTTCATTTTATTGTCTTCCTTGCGGTGACCCTATGTGATTTTCATTTCTCTTCCTTTCTCCGATTGGTAAGCCTTATTGAAGGAGTCGTGTGGCGTGGGTGGATGACGAGCCTGCTCTGCTTGTTTCGTACTGTCTGACGCCGAGGAGCCGGGGATAGTTGACGAACGCTGGACGATGGTGGCAGACAGGGTAGCAAGGTACCAGGCGGGCCAGCAGGGAGACCCTGGCTGTGCTACTCGTACCTTAAACTGCTGCCGCTACCTGGAGCATGCCTTGTGCTTTGTTTGGTTTGACTGTTATTTTTACCTTGGTTCTTAGTCTTACTCTGTTGACGACTAGTGGTGTTTTCTTCTTCTTTTTTTTTTTTTTTTTTTTTTCCAGCTCGTTCTTTTCAAGTGTCTGCCACGTCCCCTACGTGGGGGTACGATGGTTTGTTGCTATACTGAAGTATATACATATACCAGGTATATTTTAGTTTCTTTTTTTCGTTTATTTTCTCTTTCGAATTGTCTTTGTTCTTGTTTTTGTTTTTTCTCTTTGTTTCGTTTTTGTTTCTCTAGGTCATGGAATGTGTATGTCGTGCCTGTCGTACGCAGTATGAGGACATGGCATTGCATTACATACGTGGCAACGTAGTATCTCTGTGGCGTAGCTTTGTGACCACAGAACTTGTATCTCTCTAGGTTTGAAGAATCGGCACGGACACTGGTTGTGCTGGATGTCGACGCGTAGAAAGAACGGTTTAATGTGAAGAAAAACAACAACAACACCTTACTCTCCTATCTACGGAGCACATAAATGAAATTAGCCACCTGTGAGCGCCGCGTGAAGCCCACCAGATCCCTGGTCACTTGTAGGCAGCAGCGGTCGCCCACAGCCACCGAATACGATCCCATTTGGTACCTTTTCCGTCTATCCACAAAGCGGCGAAATGAAATTTGGTCTCCGCAAGAACCGCGTGAGACCCACAAGCTACCCTGGTCCCTGTAGGCAGCAGCGGTCGCCCACAACCACGGAATACGATCCCATTTACCACTTTTTGCTTCTATCCACAAAGCGCAGAAATGAAGTTATCCCTTCGTAAAAGCCGCGTGAGACCCACCTGTTGCCCTGGTCCCCTGTATGCAGCAGCGGTCGCCCACAGCCACGGAAAAAAAGCGAAAAAAGAAAAAGAAAAAAACATGAAAGAAAAAGAACTCGCATAGCTGATATCGAACCTGAAACCTGTAAAGAAAACGTGTCGGCAGTGTCAGTAGAGGTATAGATCGCGGAGCAATATGTGTCCTTCGATTGCCGCCCCCTAGACACAGCGGGCTTGAGTATCAATAGTAAAAGCCAAATCGATTCAAGATTAGAAAAGCGTATTGCATCAGTCTCAGCCGGAGGAGATGCGATTTGTAAAGCGCACTATTCTAGTATTAACACGTCGATAACCGATCATGAATGGTCTATGAATTCCAACTGCTCCGACATTTTTTCCTACGCTATGATACATTCACGTTTTTCTTTGTCTATCCGTCTTTCTGAGCTAGCAAAGCTGGTGAACGCCGCCAGCGGAGCAAAGCGCCCTGTTATATCATACGCAAAACACGTTCAGTGCTACTACTATTATACTGCTGTTGTAGTATCTTGTACACCTGACACTTGACCATCGTACTCATGGAGCATGAAGAAGGCATGCGCGTGCACTTCTTTTTTTGTTTTTTTTCGCCATGTTTGTACGTTGTTACTAGTCACATAGGAAAACCAGTGGATGGATATTTTTTATCCCTGGTGTTTCGCCGTAACAGCCGTACGCAACAAAAAATACTGATTTCCCGTAATTTGTCGTGACAATTTGTGCAAACCTGCCGTCACGTGTACATCCCAGCTGTAGAGTATTTCACAACAAGAAGCTTTCCAAGCCAGCAGTCTAGAGACTTTCAAGCGCAGATACCTACAGTATTTCCAAACCCAGCGACCTAGAAGCAGGGTCGTAAAGCCTAGCTAAACACAGCGATCTAGAATATTTTCATCGCACAGCCCTCTAAAGCATTTATATGAAACCAGGCACGCCGCTTTGGTTGGGATTGGGATTAGGGTATGTTTCGGGAGTCCGTGACGGGGTGGTCGAAGTGTGGCGTCCGCCATGTACTTTGCATTAAACTTACACTGTACCTGTGCACCTTCGGACAATTCCATGCGGGCTCGCAGGCAGACATAACCCGCGAACAAGCACGAAATCGCACGCGCTTGCATGCAGCTCGCACCCGGCTTCCAAGCTGCGTGCGAGTTGCATGGTTCAGTTACTTGCAACAGCTGACAAGCATGATTATAGCTATAGCCCCCAGAAATACTACAAGACGGTCAGTTTCGTCTGAGTGAATAAGTGAACGTTTGTCCCCGTTGAGCTGCATCCATCCGCGGTTTTGGCGACGAACTCCACTGCTTGAATAAACCCTGGAGCAATTTTAGCACTGTTTTATTATTGTATTGAAATAGTGCTAGTTACAACGGTTGCATCGGATTCGGCAAACGCTGAATCGAACTAAAAAAAGCCGACGGCTGCTGAATTGAGCTGCTGTTGTTGTTGTTGGATCGAATATAAATACAATCATTTTAAGGTCGTGCAACAATCTTTGAGCTCGGATCTTCATGAAGGTTGATAGGCTACTCAGGCATTTCGGTTCCTGTCGGGATCAAGGTAGGGGCGAAGACTTGTCCCGACTCCTATTACAGGGGTCCATAGTTAACAGGACCTATGGTGTACATAAAAACATATGTATTTTACTCTTTTTACTAACAAAATTTGGTCCCGTTAACTATGGACCCCTGTAATAATCCTAACCCTAACTGTTCCATGTATTTGTGTTGTTCTATCTTCACTATCAATAGTATAATGCATGTGGTACGATGAAACACACGTTTACTTGTACGTATTATTTGTCACGAATGTATTGCGGTGGGACGGTCATCAGAACACTTGTTTTTGACTCTTCTTTGTCGTTTGGTTTGTGTTTGGCTCTAACACACTGATTGCTGATTTAGCTCTCCGCAGAGACGATGTCAGGAGACAGCATTGTTACCCGTTGGCAGACAGCAACGTTGTCTTGAGATGCCTTGACCGACTGACTTACACGAAACTGCCAAGTGTTAGTGTGGAACCCTCAAGCCTTTGACAGGACATATTTAGCTTTGCTTGACATGTCCCCTGACATAAGTTCTCCTCCTCTTATGACGTACGCGTGTGCCTTTGGACTCCTATTTAGCGGTGAGGTTTTGAGTGTTTTCCTCGCAGTTTACTAGTTTACTGTTCTTATTAATAATAACGTTTCGACAATGCTGCTTGTTTGTTGTTGTTGCTCAAACTGCAAGGTACAAGGAGTGAATTTGGGGGCGTACTGCTGTTTGATGTAGGCGTCATAACCAACTACTTGAAAAAACGATATTTTATTCCGGGGTTTGGTGCATGTGCTGTTCGAGTCATAATGAAGGGTTGCAGGTAATCTGTTAATAAAGGGTGAATTTGTCGAGTTCTTGAGGAAATCAGACTTGTAACCCACTACTGGTATCTTTCCAAAAGAGGCAAGATGGCCGGCGGGGGGGTCACCAAGCTGTTGTTGCTGTTGCGGTCTACCTGTAAGAACGCCCTCGGTTACCCCGACAAAAGATCGGGCGACGATGACGAAGTCGGCGAGCGGGGGGCGCACAGGGTCGCTCTCCCAGCGACGGGTCGCTCTTTCCCCGGGCGCGAGGGCGTATCCTCCGACGCTGGATTGTGATGAAGTAATCCACACTGGTTCGAACACAACACGTCCACACTATTTTCAGGTCGATCATGTCCACGCTAACTCCAAAGCGTTTTGTTCCACACTAACCATTTCATTTTTTATTTAGGAAGTGACAAGCAAAAAATTGGATCCCCACAGCTCGAGTCGTTATCGAACAACACTCAAAACTGAGAGAGATAGCCGCTCCTACCTGTTGTAGCTTAACTCCCAAGATAAAAAGGTCCATTTTTGTTTTAATCGATAACCGAAAAAGGATAAACCTTAAAATATATATGCGATGATGTAAAAGTATGCTGTCGGTAGGCGGTCGACTGACGAACGCAGACACAGACAGGTGAATTCGAATCCCCCTGCATTAAATGCGTACCAGTATTTCTGGTGGGCTGGTAACAATATTTCCTTGGTATATTTGTTTTAGTATATATATTTTTTCCGATTCGAGGGTGCAATCCGATCAAAACACACAATACAACAGCTAAAAATTCCAACGTCTGTATTGTGTTTGTACTGGAAATAGAGTTAATTATATATTTTCCGAATTCAGGCAAACGATATAGATACAGTAACACAAACAAGCATTTTGTGATGATGTGGGCCTCCATTCTTGCGTCACCGTGGTTATTGTTTGAACACGACGTCTTCGAAGGAAACTCTACTATATAAGTATCAATAGTAAATATCGAAGTCACGGCCGCCCAACAACTGCTGTACGCTATTTCAATATCAGCAACTATTTAATATGATATTACGGGGGTCCATAGTAAATAGGACCAAATATTGTTAGTAAAAAAAGTTAAATATAGCTTTTTGTGTGTACCGTAAGTCATGTCAACTATGGTCCCCCGTAATAGTTGTTGTTGCGGTCACTGCTGTCTTCCCCCCCGCCAGAAACCTCCCTTCATTCATTGAATAATACCCCTCAACCTTTTCGCCGGACTAATTTTCACAAATACAACTTCGATTGGTTGACTCTATTTACACCATTACCCCATATGCAGCTTATAACCTGCGGTAATTGGCGGAATGAGCGAAAGCCAACCAAACGAAGTGGTACAAGAAGCGACTCCGTCTTACTCCCACACTCCGAAGGAAAGCATTGTATTGCCTACGATTAACTATCCCACCTACCAGATCAGAACCAAACGCTCGGACGGACCAAACAACGAACGAATCGTGATGTTCAGTGATTGTATAAGATGGATTCTCTTGGGCTATCGTCCTTACCAAAGTCCTCAACGTTTGGACAGGCCATAAACATGAGAGTAGTTCTGTCCTAGGTACCAGGTCAGAACCTACAGTAACGCTCGGACGGACCACACAAAGAAAGAATGGTGATGTTCAGTGACTGTATCGGATGAATCAGCTCGGACTAACATCCCTACTAACGTCCTCAACGTTTGGACATGCCATAAACATGAGAGTACGGTGTTCGACTTTATTGTCTCTTCGGTCTCTCCGCCGGAACACGGCACGCCCATATCCTCCAACGTCCGGCTCTTCTGATTCTTGGAAACTTCTCACCAATCCTTTGGCACGTTGGATTGACGGCTGGGCAAGTCTGCAAGCGCGTCTTGTTCGAGACTCATCACGCCCCTACTCTCTCACTTCCGCCTTCTCCCCTGCCACCCCCAGCCAGCTTCCCCCGAGCTTACTACCCCCAGGTAAGTCGCAAGAAAAGGTTGAGAGGTCTGAACTGTTTTTGAACAAGCTCACCGTTCTCCTTTATTATGATGATCCAACAGGCCCGGTATCATACCTCAGATTCGTGTGTATCGTCATACTCCACTGCTGTGTGCAGAGCTTCGGAGTGGTACTGCTGATATCACTCGATAGAGCGCTATGAGGAGTTTCCATAGGAGGCATATATAGCTCAATATCCTGTTCATCAAGCTTGAAGCTCTTGGGGTTGTTGCTGTCTTGAAGGCAACAGAAGTTACGACTACCGATTGGTAAGGGGTCGCGTACTCGGTCTGGAGTATTTCCCCGGCTTAGACTTAGAGAAGACACCACAACTTCGGACACATGACAGCGATGGTTTCATTCAATTTTCGAAGCATTGTTATTGATTGAGACATCATTGATAATGTTCTGGAGTGGCACGTCACGAAATAATACAAGGACAGAAGTACACAGGTATGTATGTGCATGCTACATGGAGGTATACAGGTAATAACCTTGAGCAGCATGTATGTGTTGCAATTGCGTACAGGCAAACATACCGGTGGTACGCAGATCCTAGTACCTATACATTGCTATAAATTAAACCTATCTCATATAAATGCAACCATAGACAACTATACTAAAAAGTGCCCGACCATCGCGATTTCCTCCCCAAACACGAACAGGTGCGCGCGTAGACGAGCAACCGGGCTGTTTTGCATCGCGATGACGATGCCCAAGCTAAAGCTGGTGGGGGCGCTGAGCGCTCTGGTCGTGGCTAATGTCATGGGCCAATCAGTATCATGCGTTCAGCTCAACGCTACAGCACTCTCGTCGTGTCCGTGCGATGATGCCACCTTGACGTTCACCCTAGAAGGAGAGACATCGATAGCGGCCAATACGGTGAGTGAGGGTTTGTCAGCGTTGGCCTGTGAAATAGTATCAGTTACAGACGAATTCCGCCTCACGCTCCGTAAAATATTCCTGTTCAATCGCAGCAACTTTTGTTCTTGCGCACTAGTAGTAGTACACGTTTTTATTTTATATCAGGTACCAAAATATTCCGAAAAAGCTACCATTAATACTGCGGGACCACTGTTAATACAATACTACTGTAATAATACTAAGAATACTACAGCAGTACACCAGAAGGTTACATATATACAGACTATTCCACTCATGCATATCAGCACCCTCGAACACTATATGTGAACACAGAGCGTGGGCGACCTAACTACTCTCTCTGGTCGTTCGTTACGATCGTCGGGATACACAACCTCGATGAAGCACATGTCTTCAACGCAGATGTGGTTCACTAGCCTTCGTGATCGGCTAGATATCGCACTACAGTACACCCACCAAAAACAACAATCCATCACGTAATTGCAATGTACGCGTTTCCTTCTGCCCTGGAAGGTGAACCTCGCCCTCGTTCTCGATGGGTCTGGCAGCATCAGCGCGCCCGATTTTGAGCTGGAGCAGGACTTCGCTATGGACACCGTCAACGCCTTTGCCGACAGAAACTTGTTCGACAACGGGGGAACGGCATCCTACGTGCAGTACTCAAGCTCTTTGGTCTCGTCCGGTACGTTCGACAACGCCCAAGACTTCAACGACTTTTCCGATGCCGACGTGCAGTCTGCGGCAGGCACGATCACGTCCATCGGCATCAATGAAGGCACCCGGCTCCTAGGCATTAACCCTGCAAGCGCATCGTTCATGATCGTGATCACCGACGGCCAAAGCAGCAGCATCACCGCCACCACAGCAGCAGCAGACGCAGCAAGGGCTGAGGGCATAACCGTCTTTGCTGTGGGAGTAGGTGAGTTTGCGGCATCTCATGGCCGTACATACTGATCGATATGTGCTGTGGCTGGAATTGTCGCGATCGTTATCTTCCCCCGGCGCACACTGCTTGGCAGTGTCGACACACCCTACAGGGAGCAATTGGGTGTCTACTAAGCTCAAAACACAGCGCCCAAGCATCAACATATATTTGGCGAAGCAACGACCACGTCGCTTTCAGTATTGATTGGGGTACCGACGGCACACCGGACTGGTATGCCTCTGACCGCCGCATCCCATGAGTTTCAACTATATTCGGTGCCTGGCATGTACCCCTTCGACATCCCTCTGCAGGCAGTGGAACTGGTGATGATGAACTTCTCGCGATCGGGGGAGACGACGCCAACGTCTTCGAAGTCGCAGAATTCGACCTGCTTGACGGTAAGTTCGCATGCTGTTGTAGGGGTCACATATGAGGAGTTGGGGCTCCACACTTGAGCAGCGCTATACCTCACCCAAAAACTAACTTTTCAGAAGAGCTAAGACCGCAGCCCCTTGAACCATACCAAATCCTGCACGCTATATACCTGTATCACAAGTAATACGTGGAACATACTATTGGCATTTCATGACATTAGGTTAGGAATCCTATTCAGTTAAAAAGGGTTTCGCCAAACACAGATACGCTTATCGTGGAACGCGTTCATGCCGGTCCAATGAAGGAAACACCTGAAGCAGTATCGCTTTGATACGCCTGCAAAGTTTCGCGGTTCGACTGTACCTTTCGAAGATGAACTATTGCACTCAGTGTACAGAATATCTACGTTGAGGTAATTTCGTACTGGTGTGCACACGCTAGGTCTCTCCCTTCGTACGTTTGATGCTACGTGCACGTGATAATTATGGGTATTGCTATGTTGTCATACACCTGTAGACGCGCGTATGTTGTGCCAGTGATGACAATTTTTGACGTAATTGTTGTCAACAATCGTTTGGCCAACCGAAGAGCGTGCTCTGGTCAATGCTGGGCAGGCTCGAACACAGCACAGTTTTATTTTTCCGCCTTGTGGCACCGCTACTCGTGCACAGATTCCTATCAGCCTTAAGATATTGTTCCCAGGCGATTCGTCAGGGAACATGATTGGTCTCGACTGTGCCACGACTTCCCCTTCTCAAACAGCTGGCGGTGCTGCGTAGATATTCCGTTCAATATGCAGGGAGACCATACACTTAACAAATAAACTTGTTCTTCGAAACTAACAAAACCTACTAGGAGAGGTCATTAACTCCGCACACGTGACAACGTAACAAGATATGAACAAACTTCAAGGAAATGACGACGTTAAACAACCGTAACACGTTTTCCGCTCTCACCTCCATCATTCACGATTCTCAGCGGCCCTGGAGAGCATCCTCTCGTCAAGCGGAGGCGTCGTCATACCGTGCCCGTCGACAGGCGCCACGGTGACCATCGAGTTCAGCGTCCCGGTCGACTCCACCTCCTCGGGATCCATCTCAGGAAGCACGGTCACATTTTCCGCGGCTGACCTTGAGTCCACTCCTACGGAGTTCGATGTTCTGCTCGACGTGTGCAGCGAGGTTCCGGGTGGCAGCGTCGTCACATCCGCTGACTACACCGACGATCAGGGAAACACTCCTGACTTATCACTTCTCACCGGTTTGGTGGTCGGCAACGACTTCTGTCCCGCTCCCTCTCCGGCTCCAACCCCGGCCCCCCTACTCCAACGCCGACCAAGAAGAACAAGAGGCGCCCCAAGCGTGGCAAGCGTCTGAAGAAAGGAAAGGCGAAGCACTCCACGTACCTCGGCTGCTACGTCGACAACTCGCGCCACACACCTCTTAATGGTCCCATGACCAGTTCGCGCCATATGACGACGCAGGTGAGAAACGGAGGAAGCCTTTGACTGCCAGTCATTGTGAGAGCACAACGCTAGTGCTGCGTTACAGTGCACGTGAGCGTTCGGCCAGTACAATAATGCTGTGTATTGGTGCTCAGATGAAACTCCTACAAACGACAAGGACAATAATATCAACCGATTGAGTTGCACCCCTTGCCGACGCATCGTTTCCTCAGATGTGCGCCGATAGCTGCAGTTCCTCGGGCTGGGAGTACTTCGCAACGGCATACGGTTCAGGTGTGTTCGCGGTACATCAGCAAGCACCCAATCGGTTTTTCTCTCAGATCGTCTTGATTGAATTGTGTAATACGATTGCTTGACGACGTACAAGATGATACGCTGCGACTTGTACACATGGACAGACGGCATATGCCGATGTAAGGCTGACTACAGTGAAAGACGGGCACGGCGCTCCTCCGGATTTGACGTGCGAAACAAATGGACAAAGCATGTTGAGCTCCGGTGCAAAACCGTTTCCACACAACATACTAGGAAACTGTAACATTGTCGCATTCCCACCACCAACACGGGCTTCCGGGTTGGTCGAAACTATCTGGAATGCAATATTTTGACTCGTGTCTGTCAACCCTGTTCTTACTTTGACTCAACCACACCGCTGCTCCGATGGCCGCGATAATACTTGACCTCGTTTCCAGAATGCCACTGCGGTAGCTCCAAGCCTACTAAGAAGGGAGGCGTGTGCGACTACGAGTGCGCTGGAGACCGTTCCAGGGCGTGCGGAGGCGTCGACTGCATGAGCATCTACAAATCCGACAAGTACAGGGGCTACTGAGCACCCGGTGCATTGCGTCGGTAACTGTCAGAACTCTCCCGATGCGCTCCATATTGCAGTAACTGCATGACCTATTCATGGTTTACGTTTGGTTGGGATGGGTGGTGGTAGCGAACGAGCGATCAGCGACAAGTACCATCGGCAGCTGTAATTTTTTATATATATTCAAACGCTAAGTAGGCTACTGAAGCCGTGGTTTGTTGCCAACTACCATAAGTGCTTAGGCGGGCATCTGACACAGTAGGTACATGGCATGCATTCGGGTTGCCTGGGTCAAAATCTCCGGATAATTTACGCGATGATCAGTGAGGGCGTAGGCCCCGTGAAAACCTCTCAATTTAACGGTGTGGAGGACACGGTTGATTTCAGCTATATCAGCCGTTTCGTGGATCTTGTTGTCGTGCTACAGTTTTTGGTTTTCCAAATTCCGGCATCCCCGCTGGCTTGGTAGGTGGCTTTTTGCCTATCAATATCAAATTCGTGGGTTCGAGTCTCACCGAGTGTATGTTCGTAGGGACGTTTTGTCGCATTCGAAAGTGATTAGCGGCAAAAGCGAGATCATGAGTTAGCTACGTTCGATGAAAATCGACGAGCATTGGGGATGCTGAACCCTATGCGCCAAAAATAAAGCCACGTACCGGGGGGGGAAAGGGACGACACCTGTGACCACGGCTTGTCCATACGATCGCTGTGGGTAAAATCTCCTACGTGTTAGGCTGGAAAGCAAAAATGGCAATTAAAAAAACAGGTAATCGATGTTAAATATTCCTCTTGCCCTGGGGTGAAGGCTGTCCCCTGCAAGTGTCAGTGTGTTCAGAATGTGCGCCATCAAAGCTACAAACGGAAATATTGCAGCAGTGAAAAGAGCAGCGTAGCGGGGGAAGGCATGTTCTACGAAAGGCGCTGTATGTGCTGCCGAGCAGAGCACACACCTCGCGTTCGTTTTAGTTGGGCATCTGATGATAGAGCCGCCCGGAAAGAATGGAAAGCCATCACCATCATCTCTATTGAAAAGCAATGCGTGGTCTACTTTATACTCAGGGCTGGTCTATCTGAGTCACTATTAATACCATGGTCTTGCTGTTGTAGCACACAAAGACCGTTGTGGGGGACCTCGCCTGCTAAACAGCTTACCAATGAGGTACCGGGATGACATCGATTTCTCGAGATAAGGTCGTCTATTGTCCGCTTCAGAAACGGACAGTGACGTTTTCGAAGGGTGAAATCCGCCAGCGTACCGACGTACTCTGTGCAACGGCTACATTAACAACCGGGTTAGGGCATGCACTAGTAGTGAAGAACAAAGCATGGGGCACCCAGGGAAGTGTTTCCCAGACCACCCTCAGATTGTGTACGTAGATAGCATCACGCATGATCAGTACGGTGAAAGCCGCGTGGGGACACGAGGTTTCTATGTGACGTGCCCTATTCGAGATATCCGCCTCTTCAGCGAGTGAGTTCATTGCCACGTGCTGCGAAGTTAGTCCCTAACATCTAGGCGACCCTTTATAAGAGAAAATAAATAGCTTCATACTGGACAGGCCGGATGTGGTATTCCAGGGCCAAGCGCGGAGTATAGCCGCCGTTAGGCCAGGTCGAGCGACACTATACTGATAATGGAACAACATTGCAGTACGAAAACGTGTGAATTAGCTCCCTTCAAGGAATGCTGATTTAGTGATCACTAGCTGAAGCACCCCGAAGGTTGCCGCCCCCCCCCCCCCACCCACACTGTGGGCGTACAAACATCTTTGTGGAGATATTGAACAGTGTACTGTACCTGTTAGCAAACTTCACTATCTGACAGGTATCGACGGCTTCTCTATTCGATACGCCTAATCGTGTGCGACATTGTTAAATGCCCCCACAAGAGTTTGTTGACGCTCACACTATGCAACGGGGGGGGGCGGCCACTTGATGGTATCAGAGATGCATTACAACCCCTGCACGATGCACCCCCCTATGTCCTGGCCGCCCTGCAGAACCACTCACAGTGTATCAAATTTCTTTCCCCTCGCGACAATGGCTCACAATCTGAAGCGAAAACGAAAATGCATGAGAGGTATACAAGCTACAACAGACGCTACTAAGACCATCTTCTTAAGTTATGCTGCCTGTTGCACATAACCCCTGACAACACTCTTCTGCCCTCAAGTTATAAGGTAGTCCAAGGTCGTTTTTTTTTTTTCCCGTAATTCGCGCAAGTTAATTCGGTCAACTTATGTTTGAGTTGGACAGATTACGCCTCCCAGGCCAGCTTGACCGGATGCCAAACTTCTCCAGTGTCCAGCGACATGGTTCCTGTAGCGACAAGCGACAACTGTAAAGGCCGTGTACCGTCCATGTCTTCCATAATCTGAGTGGTGCCTAGAGACGCTGGCCATGCGTGCTATTGTTCGGTTGAATTGTCACGTGCATGGGAGGGCGCCCCCAACTATGAATACCCCTCTTCGCCCCTGAACGTCACTAGAGTAAGCTTTGAACAGGTTGAACCCCTGGTCATACAACTAAACGAATCGGCGGAGGACTGGTCCGGAGAGTCGTCACATATCGCTGTAAACGTTGGCGCGACTGCGGTACGGCATTGATTGGCTCAGTGGAGAGGTGATAGGGGGACCGTCACTAAGGGTATCGATTACGACATGTTTCACACCACGTGTAGCCTAGAGTGCTGGCGTATGGGACGCGTCATTTCTGTATGATACGATATCTAGAGTACAGTAGTATCGTTTGTGAGTCCGCTTTGTCCGCGTCCCAAGAGGTGAATCTCGTATCAGTGTCTTGAACGAGTGTGACAGCAATGGGCTTCAACGTCCAACGCAAACGATACGATCTCCAAACGCGGAGGAAACAACAACAGCGTCAAAAACCTCACCCGACGGTTGACGCTGGGGATAGGAAGGAGCACAGTAGACCTTGAGATATCCTCGTGAGAGGTGTGCGCTGCCAAAGACAATCGGTTTGGGGCGTACGCTGAGCAACGAAACCAGTCGGATCGATACAGTGGGTTCATTTCAATTTGTGAGCGGGGGCTGTATCTGGAAAAATATATCCAATCGTTACAATACATCGTTACATCCACTTCAACATCTCGTCTGTCCAGATCTCCAGCGAATTTGTAGACGTATAGACAATTTTTTTCAAATGCGATAGCTAGCGGGTGCTCACAGCAATCCCATGTATGACCCAGAGCAGATACACCAACAACTCTGGCGGATCACTAACGAACAACCAGTGGTTTGGGCAAGGTTTTTAAGTGTCGTGCTATCGAATGCTTCTTATCCCACGCGGCCCGTCGTTACGTCGCGAAGAAAGAGGATGTATCGGAAAACGATCCGTATATTTTGGTCGCAGGTTCCACATACTCGAGTTGTACCCCGTTCGTCTGCTCCCCGCGTATCCGACAGGTAGCACTCGAACCTGTCAATACCCGTAAGAATACCCGTTCGGGTACTGGTGGGACAGTTTTCCCGCCGGGTATATGCATCCGGGTTGCCGGGTACTCGGGCTTGAGCGGGTACCAGGGTACCCCGTGATATACGAGTTCCGGCGAGATATGTCTCACCATACCTCCCTGAACCTTCTAAACGATATCATAGAAAGCTGTCAGAATCTCCCACACGCACACCGCTAGGAAGTTTGGTGAGGGATATGGCACCGAGGACACGTAAGCGACCGGGTACCCGGGTACCCGGGTACCCAGGTATCCGATCCAGATGTACTGTGCGTGTTGGAAGCCCTTACAGGCCTTTCAGGTATCGTACATTTGATTTCAACAGCAATGCTGAAGGGGTATGGTGAGCGATGTCGCACAGGGGACACGTATACGACGGGTCCGTGTTCCCAGGCGTGTCATAACATGCGTCCTACCAGTGAATTGTATACAGTACGGAGCACCTACTGTAGTAAGAAAAACGAAAAGCAAGAAAAGCAGGCTGAGATTCGCAAGAAATAGTTTATTCGGGAGTAGTGTAGAACGTACCTATTCCCAAGAACGAGAGCAAGCCTAGATCACATTTATCTGTTCCTTATAGGTCTCCCCTACTTACTGCCTGTTGTATGTCGCATTATGATTAGGTATCGTACCTATCATGCGCCCGAGGATGACGACATATGACACGACGCGAAGATCCTTTTAGCATATTTGATTTCTGCGAGCAGGCGAGAGAGCGAAAACAAAACACATTAGGATCATCTGGTCATCGCCACACGATCCACACCGTTTATTACATATTGTTATTTACCCACTGGTTTCTGTGTGCACGCCCGCTGTATTGTTCGTGGACAACTCGGTAAGTAGTCCGGGTACCCTGGGGTACCCGGGCACTTGCACTACTCGAGTATGTGTGCCTCAAGAAACGAATGCCCGGCCACGGGTATGGACAATATACCTGAACACGTCCAGGTACCTGCTTCAACTGGGTACTCGGCGGGATACAACTCGACCACACTCACAACACTGGAGTCACCTGTTCGTTTATCAAGGAGAGATCACTGAGCTACTCAGTCAGCGCTGACTAAGTAGCTCAGTGGTCTATCCTTTATGACCGAGCATAGCCTATGCCCAGCAGGCATTCGAGGAAAACCTTTACGAATTCTGGGTCGCGCACACCGTAAAAAACCCGGATCTTCGGCGACCAGCATCAACCACCGTAGTATCACAAACATATACCTACAACCTTACCCTTGGTATTTCAAGTGTCGCCGGCATTGCCCACGAATGGTCCTGATTCTCCGATGACGATCGTCACCCGAATGGAGCACCGGCCACGTGCACGGGTATGACAATAGAAGACGACCAGGGAATTGAACACACAGGCCGTACCTATGGTTTACGAATGGATATGCGAAGGCCGTTCGTTTGACCGCGGCCCCACAGCAGACAATCTCGATATATCGGGTCCCTAGGTAAGTCGACGGCGAAATTACTGATGTCGATACTTTGATGTCGATATAATAATAATCAAGAACCGGACAAAAAGTGCAAGATCTCGATGCCGAAAGATCTGAAAATCACCCCAAGACTTTTCTCATCAGGAATATCTCGTATTTTAAGCAAGCGCACTCTTGGGGCTGGATGTTATTTCATACAGGGTCTTACTTGAAGAGTGATAGGAGGAAGCACGGTTTTGCAAAGTTCGAAAAGATGGCCCTAGGCTGTTTCCTTGGGGTTCAGCTCGTGAGCTTTAGATTTTGTCCCAATCACGTCTTCAGCAATGAACTTCGCAAATCAAAACCTTCTCCCGACGCGAAAAAAAAAAACGGATTTATTGTGCGTGCGAAGCAAAACCAACCGCTATTATATTGTTGTGGTCTGGCGCCGCCAATAAACGGGCTTGGTGCGCTACACTGCGCGTAGGACTCAAACGTCCGAGTCTACGCTGACTGCGTTTCGTCTGATGGCGAAGAGACGTGCCAAGCGCGCTAGAGTCAACCTGTCATGATATTTGGTATTTCACCATGTGATTGACTGCTGCTGCAGTCCACGAGTACGTATCCACGGTGAGGCGGGCGCTTTGTGTGCTTTTCTCAATTTCTCTAGGCTCGAGCCCGCGCCAGCCGACTGTAGTCTGGCCAAAAAAAGACCCGCCGACCGCCGATAACGCGTTGGGGGCGAAGCAACATCGCCAAACGGCTGTGTGACCATCCTATTCATCGATCCTTCTGCTGCTGCTTGCTGTCGTGGATAACACCTTTTGAATTTTGATAGAGCACACCGTTTTTGGATACGAAACCTATCGTCGGAGTTTGGGCCAACTTCTGACGACTTGGGTCATCGGATTCCAAGATAGAAACAAATCCGGTGAGAGTTTGCATATTCGAACAGCATGAGCAGATAATCTCATTGTTTGGGTCGAACGTTACACATTTGAAGCTCGAAATCAATGTTTGGCGAGGTTTCCAAGAATTTGCGAAATCGTGGTATGCTTGTGGCACTTCGCCCGAACGCCAGACTTGCTTGGCTCCCTAGTTGGTCAATCGTATCTCCATCATGTTCCTGTCTCTGTGTAAACACTTCCAACAGCACTTAGAGTTGCATCCGATAACCAGTATCGTTCCAGACCCCACGGCGTGTGGGAACAACAAGGTGAATATTACAACACTGTGTCCACCAAATCAGGCTCGCGCAGAGTTCATTCCCACCAAACCTAATCACCGTGAAGCTGTTGGCCTAACAATACAATAGTCCCGTTTGGTACCGCAGCCAATTGCACTCCTGCTGGCCTTCCAGTCCTACCATCAACATCAATCTCCGCACAAAGAAACGTCCTTGCTACATCACCTACATGACCTTGCCACATGACTGTAGTGACAAGATTTAATCTCCCTCTCAAACTTCACGTATTTATAGCGGTTGCGGTCTTTTTTGTCGACGGTCACTTTCGCAAAAGTTGAACAATCTCGTTACTTTTTCGTTGCGGCAATTTCATTCTCAATCGTTGAGTAGCAATGTCAAAGCCCAAAGCTTCTTGGCACATGGTCCAGCTCGTCAATTTATGACAAAACAGGCACGGGATTGTTGCTAAAGTTATCCAACACATCTAAAATCGCGAAAAGAGTTGCTACTAACAACCGACTCTCGTTTCCACGTTCGCATGTTTTCAAATTCGGCATGTCGTCGACGTACCTGTTGAATTTCAGCGTATAACTCCGCCTCTGAATTTTTCCCGTAGTTCACGCACGACATCGATAGGAGCACACATCGCACTTAACCCTTGTGCAGTACCCAAAAGCTTGACATCCTTTGCTAACAATCGAGATTCTGGCAAAGCAACTGCTTCATTAATATTAGTGTTTTGATGCTGGTGAATATTTGCCGCAGCCATCAAACCGTACCATCCAGGTGACGAACGCCAACCAATGATCAATGACAATGTATCTCCCTACCACATTTAAATAAAGGGCCCCTGTCCGACTCAATGTGAACACTTCTAAACGAATCCTTCACATCCGTTTCGGAAATGTAAATATGCTTTTCCACGTCCTTTTGTTCTCGACGAGTGCACTTTTGCGCGATAAATCTGAATAGAACATTCCCCAAAGGACACACACAGGCGCTTGGTCTAAATCGGTGCCTGTGTTTACTCCATGTCCTACTTGTCACATCCAATATCACTCGATTTTGTTTTCCCTTCCAATACCACAGCCAACGGAGATATCCTAAGCCCACGAACCATAGCAGCTATTGATGGGTTTAACGGTACTACTCGACCGCAATCACTATGCCCTCCACGAGTCTGTCCAACAACTAAGCGCTAAGCTGTAAAGTACCCGAATCATTCCCATATCGCAGTGATGATTCCAAATTACGTCTCTCGATAACATCGACTGGTACTCCGTGCCTACCAACTCCCACTGAACGCTTCATGTCATAAACACCGTTCAACCCAACATCTTGTTCTATCGAAATAACGTTACGATTAGAGAAGATATACCAAGTCCTCACCAAATAAAGCACCAATCTTCAGCACGATTAATATTCTATTTATGTTGCAATATGCGGCACTTTTTCAAGCGAGTTTGAGGGATTGAATCTCTCCGCCACTCTTTGAATTGCGTCCAAGGCACCAGATCTTTCTGTAGCCACCATCAAACGTGCCTTCTTTTCTGCCATATTTTTCCTTGTGTGATGGTGATCCCCGCTCAATCTCATTTATCGCTCTGGAATATTTTACTGCGAAACCGTTGCATTCGCTTCCTCATCGTAACCACCATTTGGACCGAAACACCCAGTGTTGGTTTGCAAATTAGATGTTGTTATCTCTTCAATAAAATTCAGTAAAACACCTCAGAGGATGGTCCTCCTTGAGTCCATCGCAACAAAAGTCAACCGGGACGACAAAAAAAAAAAACGTTTACCAGGTATGTATGTGTATGTCTATATACTATATACCTTGCCATTTTTTTTTTATAAAGTTTGAAATACGTCAGCTGTG
Source organism: Macrocystis pyrifera (assembly GCA_031763025.1). NCBI lineage: Eukaryota > Phaeophyceae > Laminariales > Laminariaceae > Macrocystis > Macrocystis pyrifera. The sequence goes on along the minus strand of JASSKH010000004.1, from coordinate 1,876,448 downwards.
AGTTCGACTGATTAAATAGTTGATACTCAACTTTGCAAGCTGCGTAATACGCCTCGTCTATATTCCATTTATACCGGATTTTACAAGTGTTGTGATAAACCGAGCAATAATCAGCAAATAATTGTTCGTTCAACTCTTTATCATGGTCTAACCATACCAGCACAATAGTCAGCAAGCATCGTTCACTTTCTCACATGGTCCATCCGTCCCATCCCAATGGTCGGCATCAAACATCGTTTACTTATTTCTATCGTGGTCCATCAATCCCATCATAACAGTGGGCAAACCACGCCGGCCGAGCCAACCTAGAGTCTTAACAAGCACAGCATCCCAGCACTGACCACTGGCATAGGGTTCGGGTTCGGGTTAGGGTTAGGGTTCGGGTCGGAGGGTCGGCTTCAGGCGTCCAACACAAAACCCCCATAATAAGATCTACTATCAAGGTCTGTCTACCCCTCGAGCAAACATCGTTCATTTTTTATCATGGACAATTCGTCCCATCACAGCAGTAGTACTGTAGTCAGTTGAAAACATCGTTCACTTTGTATCATTATTCATCAATCAATCTCATCACAATAGATAGTTAGCAAACATCGATAATTTTTCATCGTGGTCCATCCATCCCATCAAAACAGCCAGCGAGCATCGTTAACTTTCTATCATGGTGCATCCATCCCATCATCATTCACTTTGTGTCGTATTCCATTGCATCAAAATATATTCTGTGACAGCAGTGATAGCATATCGGTAGAAACAAAGTCCACCGCAAATCATGGTCCTCCTTTGCACTCAAACAACAAGCTGTACATAATTATTTTACTAATTATCATAGTTACTGCTGTAGTACACCTATCAAACAGCCACTTCAACGCCCGACCTGTGGCCTTCCTCCAAAAATTCAACAAAAAACTATAATAATCCACCTCGTATTTTGATCTTCCTTGAAAATGAATATATTGAAATCTAGTGACTGAAGTTATTAACATTTTAATTTAAACATTTCAAATTGGGTTTTAGTCGAAATCAGGTATACCTGGTCACTTTTTCGGCCAAAATCAGACACATGCTACAAACAAGCACAAAAACACACCCCTGGAGCCCTGCTACTGGCCAGGCTGACATCGTAACTGATTTTGGCTCGAAAAAGCCAAGGTATTCCTGATGTTTTCTACTCTGTCTTGCTTTTAACTGATTTCGGCCAACTTTGAACCAATCAGAGAGGCTTTACGTACACTGCCTTATTTTCTCTCCGTATGCGTCTGCTCTCCCTTGGTTGAAGTTCCTCTGTATTGACGTATAATAAACTCTGTACTCGTACGTCGTACGTCATACGTAAAAGTACGTACCAGGTATGTATATAGGAAAAAAATAAAAAAAAATAGGACAATTACTATTCCAATGGTCTATTGTGTCTACAATTGATTCAAGAGATGATGTGTGTTAATTGGATTTGTCTTGACAATTGTTTTTGGTGAATGTCATTTAATTGAAATTATCAATACAATTGATTTCGGCGATTGCCCATTAATTGAAATTGGCCAGGCAATTGTTTTCGGCGATTGCCTATGAATTGGAATTGTCCAGGCAATTGATTTCGAATACCATCTACTAGTTGGAATTGAGTGAGCAATAGGTTTCGAGTGTTGTCTATGAATTGGAATTGTCCAAACAATTGGTTATGGAGACTGCCAATTAATTGGAATTATTCAGCAAATTGATTTCGGGTTCTATCCAATAATTGGAATTGTCCAGACAATTGATTTCGGGTGTTGTCCAATAACTGAAATTGTTCAGACAATTGATGTCGGGAGCTGTCTATTAATTGGATTTGTCTGAACATTTGATTTCGGCTGCTGCTTATTAACTGAAATTGTCCGCACAATTGATTTCGGGTGCTGTCAATTAAATGAAATTGTCCAAACGGATCTGTCCGCACAATTCATTTCAGATGCCGCGCAAGAAACCAATTGCTCGATAAATGTCATGGCCGTGTACCTACAGCAGTTAGTAGTTATTGTATTATGATAAGACACTCCCCATTGAATTGATACTACTCGTAATATGGCACAGTAAAGGACCTTGCAAATGATTGCGTACTGAGGGAAGTTCCCGATCCTGTTGTAGAGGCAATAATAGTAGCATGGTGGTACTGTTGTGTACTGACGAAATCAAGTGTAGTTCTACAAGCACCTGCCACCTTTCAAACAACAGGGCCCTCTTAAACTCGAAAGTCATGACAATACCAATTAGTAGATCGCTTCCGAATCCCATTGTCCGGACAATTACAATTAATAGACGGCATCTCTTGCCCCGACAAGTCCAATTAATTTAAATCACCCGATATCAATCGTTCAAGCAATTCCAATTGATAAACAGCCTGTGAAATCATTTGCCTGCACAATTTCAATTGACAGGCAGTCTCCGAGCTCATTTGTCTGGACAATTCCAATTATTGAAAAGCACCAAACATCAATTGTTCAGATTATTCCAATTAATGGACAGTCTCTGAAATCTATTGTCAGGGCAACTTCAATTGATGGAGAGTCTCCAAAATTATTTATCTGGACAATTCCAGTTGTTAAACAGTGCCCGATATCAATTGCCCGAATAAATCCAATTGTTGGACAGTATCCAAGATCAATTGTCTAAACAATTTCAATTGCTAGACAGTCTATGACATCACTTGCCCGGACAATTCCAATTAAAAGACAACTTCGTGACTCTGCTGTAGGGGCAATAGTCTATTGATAGGTCTATTGTCCAAGGCATAAGCAGAAAAGGGCGGGACACCTCAACCTTAGTTTTGTATTTCATCTCCGCAGGTAGGAAGTTTTGATACCGCTTAGCCCATGTGCTCAGATGTAAATCATTTTAAAAAGTTTTCACGAAACAAAGTAATCCGTATGCACTGTTGTTTTGAAATGTACGGGCAGTTAATTTAGGAGACTGCCCATCAATGATGGCATTGTCTGAAGTAGTTTGGGAGATTTCGTATTAGTCGAAATTGTGGGGATAGTTGATTTTGTATACTGTCTATCAATTGGACTTGCCCGGACAATTGATTTAGAAAGCAGTCTGCTTATTGAAATTGTGCGGACAATTGATTTTGGAGACTGTATAAATTGGAATTGTCGGGCCAATCGATCTGGGAGACTGTCTATTAATTGGAGTTGTCGGGACAAATACTTTTGGCGTCAGTCTACTAATTGAAATTATCCGGACAACTATTTCGGGGGGCCGACTATCAATTGGAATTGTCGAGACAATTGATTCAGGAGACAGTCTGCCAATTGGAATTGGCCGGACAATTTATTTAGGAGAAGGTCCATTAATTGGAATTGTCCGGACCATCTATTACGGAAACTACCTATAAAGTGAAATTATCTGGACAATAGGGTCAGGTAGGGGTCACTTAATAGAAATTGTCTGTATAATAGAGCTCGACGCCATTTAATTAACTGGAATTAGGGACCACAATAGACAGCCAATTGCAATAGGAAGCTATTCATAGACTATTGGACTATTGTCTATTGTCCGTGATTTTTATACACGCATCCATGCGTACGCTGGTTTCACCTTTTCTCCTTTGGGGTGTGCGAGGTACTTCAGTTAGTTGTTGTGTGTACTCTGTTGTTTTCCATGTTCACAGCAGTACCATGGCCACACGGCATTTCGTCTGCACCACCCCGCGTCCAGGTGGTCTCAGGTGTGCTAATGGCAAGATAATTTCGTGCCGGGCAGGCGGTTCCGCGAGGACGGTCTGGAAGCTTTAAGGCCGTCAACGGGGGGGAGGGCGCCCGAGAAAATACTCTTGGCGCTTCCGCCGTGGCGAAACAAACGAAGCATATTAACAGTGACTCTCTGCAGGTCCAAGGAGAGCCCATGGTACCTACACCCTGAAGAAAACAAAACAATTCAGATTTTGGAGGCCATGTGGCACGCTTAATGCGTTAGTCGCGTTCTTTTTTAATGGGATTTTCATGGACATAACACCGCTCGTGGCGAGCGTTTGGCGAGCGTGTTTTACTTGGTTTTAGTATTTACCTGATTTTGGCTCAAACGGATCAGGTATACCTGATTTTGGCATTTACCCTTTTAAATAATAATTCTCTACAATACTGTTCAAAGACCTATTACCATGCACCCGACATAACCAACGTTCTACCCACGTGGTCCATCCGTTTCATTTTACTTCATAATACCACAGCAGTGATAATATTTTTTCCATCTCAATGACGTGTCATGATCCTCGTCGATGATTATTCTCATGATTTCCATAAAAAATATTTATCGTTCTTGTTTTTCTGTCCTGCCAAACCTCATGATATTATCAGAAATACCATTCCTATTTATGGTATGCGTTATATCCTCACACAAGCAAACCCCTAACACCTAAAACCCACCTAAAAAATAAATAAATAAATAAAAAATATTATATAATAAATCCACCATGAACAAAAACAACAAACCACCACCCAGTCAACATATATTTTGAGCCATCGTTCACTTTCCCGACACTTTACAAAATATGTACGTACTATATCGTCAGTAATATACTGGTAATATTCATGTGGCCCTGTTACTCCACTCACCCATCACTTCCAAAAACCGACTTTGGAGGAGGCGTACCCTAGTGTTCTAACGACCTAGACGATCCGTCCAAGTTAGTAACCGACGGCGCTGGTCCCATCTCCAGTCCCTGCAGCACATCTCTTGCGAGTCGTGTCGTTGTTAGCCCCGTAAAACAACAGAGACCGTGTGCTTATGGTCGAAAAAATACCACCCCGCCCCCGACCCCCAAACCACCGCCACCCCCAACCATTAGAGCCGACCTGAAGGAAGCCCCTGATGCCCCCCCCCCCCCCCCCCCCGCCAATACTATATACCTGGTATATATATATATATATATATGTTGAGTTGGCGTCGGTTGGCGACGACGCTGTAAAACAAGCCTCTCACTACGTGAGCTAGACAGCCACAGTAGTGGAGTTTTTTTTTTTTTTTCTTTTGTTGGGCGGTTACCACAGCTGGCGCTTAAGTTAGATACTTTTGGTGCGGGGAGAACCTTGACTCCGCTCAAAGGGGATGATCGTATCACGCACCGACGAGTGGGTATATGGTGAGGCACCCACGAGGCAGTTAAAAATCCGCCTATAAAGCAGTTCTTACAGCAGGATACAGCTCACCCTTCAGGCGACTCGCCCAACAGCCTCACGGCGCTTTGGGCTTGGTGCAAGCAATGTCTGCAGATCAGTTGAAAATCTTCTACACACGCACAACCAAACATTCAACTGCCGTAACTACGGACGTCTGTCCTCGATATTCAAACGGTCAACAGTTGAAAATCTACTACGCACGCACAACCCCCTCCCGGCTGTGTACACACGGCCCTCCGAATTCCAAACATTCAACAAAATCGAAAATATCCTACTCTTCGAGGTCAACATGTTCAATAAAATTCAAAAAATATCTTACTCCTCCAAGTCAGTATCATACCACCCGAATCTCTCGACGGTCCAAAACTATGTTTTCCTTATGAACCAACCACTAAAAAACACCCATTCCATTTCATACCACAAAAAATCAAAACACTAATAAACAATGCATAGGTACGCGAACGGGCAGTATTAGTAGCACACTATACTCATAGCTCCTGCCTATGTACGTGACCGTACTTTATGTACTAACATCAACAGAATTACTCAGACACTGCATCGGGGGGGGGGGGGAGGGGGGGGGGGTTGCATTCAATATCATGCATGGCCGTCGTATGACCATAGACCCTCGCATCCCTACAATGCCGGGACGGAGGACGTCGGGTTTTCACCGACCAGGTAGACATTGCTTGCACCCAGCGCATCGGGGGGGGGGGAGGGGGAGGGGGGGGGGGGTGTACTCGGTAGGAGAGATGTACTCGATCTCATGCATGGCCTTAGTCTCGTATGACCATAGACCCTCTCGCATCGCTACAATGCCGGGACGGAGCATGTCGGGTTTTCACCGACCAGCCAGACATTGCTTGCACCAAGCACGAAGCGCCGTGAGGTGTCCGGGGAGTCGCATGAAGGGTGAGCTGCATCCTACTAAGGACCGCTCGTGAGACGGACTTGCATATGGATGACAGCCTCAATGAGTTAGTTTAATTTCCGGTGTAGCCACTTCCAGAGACAGCAATGGCAGTACTATGTAACTGCCTCTTGGGTGCCTTACCTTTAACACTACGTGATGCGATCAATTCCCTTGTGCAGAGTAAAGGTTCTTTACTTCGCAAAAGTGATCTCGGGGGGGGGGGGGGGGGGGGGGGGGGGGGGGGGGGGGGGGGTACAAAACAATCAAGTTGCTTCCAATTAGATCGGTCAACTATTTATATCAAATCATCCAGCTTCAAACTTCCAAGTCCGATACTCTGTGAACAAAACAAATTCATGGGTCTCGACTCCAAGCACGTCCGTATGTACACGCGTTCATCGTCTCCGCACCCTTGCTACTATTCTGAGACGGATGCCTTCGCTGCGACCTTCATTCTCCAATTTGATCTCCGGCCGCGGCTCGGGTCATCTTGTCCGCCTGGGTAACATCACTGTCGCTCCCGAAGGATTGAACACAACGAACGAATGGGTGGGGTAGATACCGCAGGGACACATGAAAGCACCATGCGTTTTGGCTCATCCAGTATAACAACAGCAAGATATCTATTAATAGTGATTTTCGAGTATATCGTGCTACAGCAGCAGTAGCATGTAAAATACCAGGTATCACTATCCTATACGTAGTATATACTGCTGATGTCCTTCTTCCCTACTCGAATCAACGTGCAAGCTCTTGCTTACACTACAGGTTATACCCACTCTAAAACCAGTATAAAACGTCATGGAAATTGTACCTGGTACGTTGTACGGAATTTTCACTGAAACATCTACGCGCATTCCATCCAGAGATAGTACGTACGTATCACATATCGGGTACATCCATTAGTGCATTGAGCACCAAAGAAAAATATAAAACAAACGGAGTATGTGATATTCGCGCACATAGAGATGCTAATTGATAATCATCCGTTTGCAACAATAATTCCAGGAAAAAAGTAAAAAAAAAACTATTACGGGGGTCCATAGTTGATAGGACCTATGGTTTACATGAAAACCTGTATATTCACATATTTTTACTAACAATAGTTGGTCCTATTTGCTATGGTCCCCCGTAATATTAATAAAGCAATCGAGATCTACAATGTGGTACAATACCAGCCTAGTAATAGCCAGGTACATAAACAAACCGTAAGGCTGAAAATTCACAACTATTTCCCCATCATCTACCAAACTAACCAACACCAAATCTCGGCATCCACCCTGGCAGAAAGAAACAAATCTTGTACGTGGTACAATCGACAGTAGTGGACAAACCTTGATAGTAGATCTTCCTGGGGTAGCTAATTAGGCACTCTGATTGGCTAGGGGTATGTTTTACGCGGCTTAATCAACTTTCGAGTATTTCCCAGCCACAGCATCCCGAGTCATCCCGAGTCAACCTAGAGTCTTCCCAAGCTCAGCATCCACGCCGGCCGAGCCAACCTAGAGTCTTAACAAGCACAGCATCCCAGCACTGACCACTGCCATAGGGTTCGGGTTAGGGTTATAGGGTTAGGGTTCGGGTCGGAGGGTCGGCTTCAGGCGTCCAACACAAAACCCCCATAAAGATCTACTGGCAAGGTCTGTCCACCCCTCACAATCGATGCAGTAGAGAGTCTACCAGGATTGTAGTGAAACTAAAAATGACTGGAGTTATTCGTATACCATTAAATCACAACCAGAAATGCGCCAGCTGTTGAAAAATTCCTTCCTGAATGCACTTACTTCCCTTCCACGTTCACCATCTGCTCCTGCTGTTTCCTATCGTTGAGCACTGTTGTGGGGTTCCCTTACAATCTGGGAGAAAGGATATTTAGGTTAGTAGGCTGTTCAGGTATGGTGGTTCCTGTTGGGATCAAGGTACGGGCGAAACCCCACCCTAACCCCTGACTCTAACCCTAACCCTAACCTTAACCCTAACCCTAACCCTGAACCCAAACCGCAGCCAGACGGGCCAAAACTGGCCATAAACGCGACTGCGCCGAGTTTGGATCGAACCAGGAAATTTCTCAATTGCCGTCGATGGTTCCGAAGTGCAGACCGCGCTACGCAACTTTCAAGTCAAAAACACCCTTTAAGGTCCTTTCTCATACTAGTTTGCTAAACCTACTCAGCATTGTTGACCACCTGCTCTGGCTGCTGTAAATGGCAAAACCGCGGATTGTTTGCTCGACGGAATCGCAATCAAGGATGTTGCGCTCGATGGTGGGGCGTTGCTCTCCTGAGCTGATGCTCTTGTCCCATCTGCTCCACCTTCTATTTATTGTGCGTACCTAACGTCGGCCGTGCCTCGCTGAATGCATGCTGTTGCTGCTCCTGGCGGTGGTGATAATCTCGCTGGTAGTAACACTGCTGTTGCTGGTGGTAGTAGAGATCCGGGTTCACCGAGGCTGTCGTTGTTGTCCTTGGGAATTAGAATAGTGCTGCTGCTGCTGCCGATGCTGCTGGTGATGATGCTGGTGGTGACGTTGCTCTTGCTTGCTGGTACTGATGCTGCTGTTGCCGTTGATGCTGCCGTTTCTACTACTGCTGCTGCTGGTTGTCGTGTTCCACTGTAGCCCTGAGATTCTGTCATTCTTCTGCAGTCCAATGCCCTACCTACCCCGGCGGCGGCTTTTTCCTCGTCGGCCAGCCCATCGCATCAATTGTCACAACATAATCCATTTCGCCCAACCTCTCACCGGGTCTCTCTCACCACGGCGTCCAGCACTCCATCCTTGCGTTCAACCTCTGGCACGAGCCGCCATGACTTATGAGTCCCGCTAGCGTAAGGGGATGGAGGTCAAGAATGGTCGGGTTTCCCGGGGAACCCAATTATCCTGCTAGCGTACGGGGACCGATCGTGCACCGGGGTGTGGCGTCGCTCGACCTTGACATGAGGCGCGGGAGCAACAAAAGAGATAGTTTTGTTCTTGTGGTTATTATTATCGGTGCAGTTGCATTGTGTTGCACAAGAGACAAGACTGAGGTCATGTGGGATCTCATCCCTCTTCCCCGTCACCCCGGAAAACCATCCAGATATAATTGTATGCAACCCATTCGGGAAAGCACAAAACCCACCGCATATGCCCCCTGGACAATTTGCAAGCTACGTAAATCACAACAATAAGCCAATCAGAATACCTCAGACATTTGCGCGACTGTGAACAACTGCTATGCCTTACATTTAACACAGCGTCGTTCACTAACAGGTCTTATCCGAGCATTTCGTGCATTCGCTTCTCGGTGAGCGACTGCACTACGGTAACTGCTGATATAACATAGAGTCGCTTCGTACGATCCTTGCTCAAGGCCGTTATACGTCGCTTTGCCGCCTCTTTTTCTTCGATGGCCTCGTTCGGATTCGACAAGACAACCACCCCACCCCCCTGACGTCCCCCTCCCATCGCCTGTCGAGCCTCCACCACAATTACGGGTTGTTGATGTTGCAAAGCATTAACTTGCTCAGCAAACCCATAAATCAACGGAAGAGCAACCGCGAGCTGCTTGACGATCGTAGTTTTGGAAATATCTTAGGTCTGATATACCGATGGTAGCGGTACCTCAACACCCTCACCGGCGACACCACCCTGCTGACCCCCAATCCCACCTTGAATTGCTCCTGCTCTCTTGGCTAAAGCTATATTCGCCCCATCGCTCTAACTCTTGCCTCCAGCAAGCACCACGTTCGCACCGGCAGCAGCCGCGACAAGAGCAGCAGCGTTCTCCGCCGCCGTGATAGCAGCTACATCAGTTGCAGCAGCAGCGTTCTCCGCCTGCACAAAAGCCGCTGCAGCAGCTGCAGCAGTATCTCAACCCTTCCCAGCCTCTGCTTTCCCAGCTCAGCAAACCGCATCCGTCCTCAATTCGATTACCCTCCTGCCCATCCCCTCTGTTCAACCATACCCACGATTCAATACCTCTCCTCGAATCCATGACTTCCTCCGTTCTATCTTCTACTTAAAAATCTTCCTCTCTAGTCCAATATCTAGCCACTGTTTGGGGGCTTCAAAACCAAACCCTGTGAAAACTTCCAACGGCAAGGGAAAACTCTCTGAAAAAGAATGGAATATTGCAGATACCAGAAAGTATTTTGCTTGAGTTCGACGCAAGATACAGCCGCTTAAGCTGTGCGCGTAAACAAAAACATATTTCCGAAAATTGCGATACTGTTTCCATCAGCATCGATCGGTATTATCGTCTCTGGAGTGAAAGACGAACATTGTCCCACCAAACAGGCCCCATTTTTAATATGGAATTCTCAGCAGTTTTGATCAGATCGGAGATACCCCGAAGCCTCCGTACAAGAGCCTGGCAAAATTGCAAGAGAGGTGGCCCAACACTCCGAATGGAACCCTGCCTTGTACGTGTGCCGAGCAGACGACTACCTTGACCAATACAGGATTGCCACCCTCACGCACGTAGACGCCGGGGTTAAAACATGAGCGGTAAAGAGTGAAATATCCTACTAGGGGTGTGGTATGCCGCCAGTATATGGAAACTTGTTTACAGCCCGCATAATTGAGCTTGTCTTGCCGCCAATAAGCGTTTCAGGCTGGCCAGTCGAAAATATCGAGGCATTCCTCAAGATCTACCCTGTAATATTCCGAGGACTTCATTCTGTCGGTATCTGTTTTTCCAGGACCCAAGGTAGAACATTGAACGGGAGAAACATGAGGTCTGTCGAGAGATATTGAATCGTTCAAAAGAGGGGATGGGCAAGAGTATCACAAGGTTGGCGACCGGATTCGGTTGGTTTGGACTGGGAAGACAGAGGCAGGAAAGGGGTTGAGATCAAAAGAAAGATTACGACGTAGTACGAAGCTCTACTTGTGGGTGTGGACGAGCTGGTGTCTGGCACTCTGGGTAGGAGGTAGGCGAATTAAAAGAACCGCCCGCCGTTCCTAGTGGTTAAAGTACGGTATTTTTTACAGAAAAAGTTGGCAGTCCGTATCGGCGGGGTGTTGTATATGCTCAGTCAAGTGTGGATAAGGTCCGGCACAATTACTAATAATAATTTTAGATGCGAAAAAAAATGTTTCGTCGCAACCAATCAGTAGTCTACGGAGGGTCTTGATTGTCATCACTGAGACCAGAAAGAAAAAGTAGTTGATAGAGTTTTGTGGACTATACCAGGTAGGTTGTAATTATGATATCCTTGCCACTTGGCAACGAGGACGAACAGTCACACAGCGACTGTGCGGTAACGGAGAAGTATCCTGCCCCAGAAACCTCTCGGGAAAAACTCTGAGGGGTATCATGTGGAGACCGCGGCTGCTGTTGACCATCCGGCCGCGTATAACGGGTATTTTCCTTGAAAAAAAACTCGAGTGTGAGGACCCAAATAATACTTCTACACATGGTCGTGGGGTGTGATATATAAAAAGAGTATTCAGATTATTATATATTTACATAGTCTGTCCGATCCGGCTGCTGAGAAGCGATCTGCATACGTACCCAATCGTTGTCGTGCATGTATTCGGCAAGTTGCGACGTTCCATCGTCTCTTCTACACCGTTCAAGAACGATTCTACAAGTAGAAGATACCCAGCGCGTGAGTCACAGCGGACTCGCCCGAACTCCATCCACAAGCTACAATGGAGACACTACCAAGCTAGATAGATACTGGTACACTGGCGGACAAGACACCCTTTCATTCGAGATCCCGGTAAATTGTGTGCAAACTACGGGCCTTCTATGCACCTGAGGGGACGTCCTAAACCACGCGAGGTGCGCTTTTCACTAAGTTACGTAGACATACTATAATAGCGTCCTTGTTGACGTCCCAAAAGACGCTTATTATTAATAGACGGTATGTTGTATGAATCGGCACTACTACGTTTTATGGATAATGCGTGTTATTTGCGTTCAAGAAGGTGCTCAAGACGCCTATATTTTATACCCAACCTGGTATTCCTTGTACAGTAATAGAATCTCCAGGAAAGGAGCGGCGGTATCCCGCCGTGCATCGCGTAGCAATCCCCTTCGCTATTTGGGTATTATAATACCTCCAATCGACGCACGGTGAAAGGATTGCCAACTCACTGTTTTTTTAACCACTGGATTTACCCCATAATTCAAAACGCTTTTGGACCACAGACATTGTCATAGCATTAAACGCGTTTGAGTCTATCTAAGAGAGATCTGCCCCCTCCTCGAAGATCCCCGACACTACGTATATAGTAGACACCGCGAGCGTCTACACTGTGTGATGTCACACTAACGTATAACTATACGTGGAAGGACGCCGAGTCAAAGCTTGATGCTATGTTGTCGTCGCGCAGATTTCATTCAGGCAATCAAATTCAGTATGGGCCCACCAAAAAGAAACACCCACCAGGGACGGTAATGTCAGAAAGCCTCAGAGTCGTGATGTGATTACTCTCTATCCTTGGTTCACAATGATTATGGACTACTTTGCGAAACTATCAAGTCTACTGTAGTTAAACTTTTATCGTCCCTCAAAACATATGCCTTCTGTTCTTACTACCTCCAGTTATACCTTATTGTTACCTAGCATACGGTAAGAGTTGGCACTAAGGTTGCCGCCGTGTCGCGATATACTGCAAACTATTAATAGTGGCCGCGCGAAATGTTATCCCGGCTCAACACTACGGTCATGTTTCTACACCAGCAGTAGAAAGGGCTTCAATCACGAAGATGTGAAAGATGTGTGATCGTACTAACACCCTGTGTTCCTACGTTAGTACCCAGTTGTCTTTCGGCTACAACTATCCAAAATGCATGTACGACATATCGCCACAAACCACTACTTACTACCAGGACTTGTAAAGGGGGTGGTTGTGTACATATAAATACTCTTAGACCCTCTGGAAGACCACCTGCTGTTCGTGTATGCATGTCTGGTACATATTCAGGGCATGTCTAAACGGGGTCTTTCGAGGCAGAAAACAAGAGCGAGGGTCGTATACACCGAAGTAGTAAGTTTTACTCCTTCTGGCAGGCCGAATCGCCCAAATGAGGACTAGGAATGTAGTGTATTAGAGATGACTTTCACAGCAGTAGTCAGTACCATCTAGTCCCTGCTTGATATCGCAGGGTTACCTGGTACGACATAGCTCGTACCAGGGTACTACAGTATACTTACGTACACAGTACCCATGTAAGAGTACTGATTTGTTCCGTATACAGGTTGTCATGTGATACAGTGCCAGCACTCAACAACAGGTCTTACACGCTTGTGTACACTCGTACATACCTGGTACCAGTATATCGAGTACTTCGTGGTAGCGTGGCTAAGCTATAGTACTCATGTCATGTAGGCAGAGAACAGCATGGCATCGCTTAGCTACTTGTATGACAGGGCTGTCAGGAATGTACGTACAGTTTAACACCAGAGGTTGTGGAGTAGCCTAAGCTTTGTCATGAGTAAAATGGGAGTATCTACGTACGTACATATGTCGGATATTGAACGGGACTGTCGATTCGGTCGAACAGAATACCCTGGGATGCCAGATACCCTGGAATACAAGTAATCCGGGAAATAGTCCAAGGCCGTCATGGGCTTTTGGGATGGTGACATCTTTTGGATATTATTTTGGGGTCGTGCCTCATCTTCTGACCTGCGAGCTCCCGAGCCCTGCTACCTCACTCCTCCACTCCTCTTCTCTTCCACTTCTTCACCTCTCTTGCAACAGCAACGTGCTCTTCGAGAGCTCTCACTGATGGACAAAACCAACATTGTGGCTTGGGGTCACCACCCTCTCGTCTTCTCTTCTATTGACCTTCTCGTGCAAGTTCACTTTAACGTGACTTCACGCTTGCCTGAATTTGCAGACCGTGTATCTTGCGGCTATCGGCAATCGGGTCGAGCTGATACACACGCTAATCACCAACCTGTAATACAGTAAGTGCAGTCTGGCTGGGCTGGGTTTCGGTTATGGCTGTTGTTTGGTCATTTTGCGACCAAATAATTAATGCTAAAACAAGAGCCAAAAATTGACAGGACAAGTAAGAAGCCGGACCATGGCGAAAACCGCAGTCACGAGCGCCCACAAGACTCGCAGGCATCCAGAGGACAGAAGAAAGAGCCAAGGGTGTGTTCAAATTACCCTATCTAGGCTGGGTTTGCCCAAGTAGCGTAGCACCTTCACAGTGCCACCTCGAACGTTGGCTCGTTTTCGTTTTTTGAGTCATGTTTTGTTTTCTACCCTCTTCTTGCGTTTGTTTGTACTCCATCCTCTTTTTTTCCGGAAATCACGAGAGGTTGTTTGGTTTTTGCGCTTTCACGTTGTTCTCGTTTGAATGGTCCATAAAAGTCAAAATTTACTCTGGGTTCTCAGCTGAGTTTCCAGATTAATATTCCGCGTTTGACTCTGCTGGAACGCCGATCGATACGTTCCTCAAAATCTACCTAGGATGCGTACTGCGATGATAGAGTTGCACCACGTTTGTTATTGACCTTCAGAAGCTCTAGATCACGCCGAAACCCTCGCCGCGACAACACTGAAAGTGTGACTTGATGTTAAGCCATGGCTTACGACTGTCTTTATTGCATTCTGCGATGAAGTGTTCTTCCTCGTTTCAGGAGCACCGTCAGTCAGAAACATTTTGGGTCAGAAGTGCTACCTTTATCGCAGCACGCGTCCTCGTAGTCCGTCGACGGTTTTCCGGAGCACATAGTCTGCGTTTTTTAATACGTAGTAGCACATTGACTTTTCGTTTTGGCGCAACCAATCAATTTTCTCAGCAGTTATATTCATTATTGTCCGTCAGCACTGGGGCCAGACACAACATTTTCATAATATTTTGGGTAAAAATCGGCATGTCCTCATAATTACATCAACAAATGATCTCAAACTACAGTATGACTAAGGAGAAACGGAACAGCACCACATAACAGCTAATTCTCGATTCTGATAATTGTGCTTCACACGAGAGTGAGAGTTTTTTTTTCTCTCTAGAGAGATTCATTTCCCTTAACGTAAAAATGTACACCTGTTAGTTGATTAAATATGATTATTGGTGCTGGGTACCAATCACAGCAACATAAAAAAATGGACTTTTTTCAGGTTTGGGAGGATACCGTAGGACGCCGGCGGCGAGCTATTGCCCCCTAGAGCATATGCATCCACCTCAGTTCTCATTTCGCCAACAACAACTATTTCGCGATACAGAGATCTCTTGTTGTCAATCTGTCGTTTACTTGTTGTAATAAACAACCGACATGTTTTGCTTTGGCCATCAGAGCGTCGTCAGCTTTCTGACTGATTGTTGGAGATCTCTCCCCGCTCATGTTTCGTTGTTCATTGGCCAACGGTCTTGTATTTTTGCCCTGCAACCCCAATTACACCTCACTGATATCGATCCCAGTGCTGTGGTACTGGTGCGGGTGCTCGTTCCGTCTTCGTGTGCTGCTGCTGGATATATGTCCCCGCCGAGTACTATAACAAGTGGTACCGATAGTCAACAAGTAGACGCTCTGCCTGAGCCAACCACAGCACTCTGGGGTTCCGTCTGTGCTGGTCCCGGTTGGCCTTTCCCGTCACTCTCAACAACTCCACCTGCGACTTCACAAAAAATGAGACAAGCAAACCGAGAACAGCGGTCGAATTCATTTCATCGAGGGCGATAAAATCACCAGATATGACCCAGTGATACTACGGGACGTGGTGGGGATCCCCCACCACGGGATATTGGGCATCATTTTGTTTTAGTATTGTACATATGGAAGCAATTGATATTCGAATATAGTCCGATTGTGATATCCAATATCCTCCTGTGATATTTTTCAGTGATAGAATGCAGTATATAACTCAATGGGGGATCCCCCAACACCGTACAAGGGATGTTTGAAAAAAGTAGCATCTTCTTTTATCTTGAATATCCGCTGGTGATACTTCCCACTGTTATTACTCTGTACCAAGTTGACATTTTTTCCGGAATACTATTCATTTTCTACTTCAGCTGCGGGTTTTCCCCCCGCTCTCGGCTGCGAGAACGGTAGGGAGCTGGCATGTACACCACGGTGCAAGCGTGGGGCCCGGCCGAGCTGCGTGGCGCATGCTCTGGGAGGTTAAAGTCGCGAAATCTGGCAAGTAATCGCGGGGAGGCCAGTTAGGGCCAAGCAGGTCCATGCAAACCTTAAGCTGTTAATCTTTCTCACCGCTGCACCGCTGCCGTGCTGCTGCTTCTGACGTATCACAGCCCACAACAGGCCTCAAATACTATAGGCAGCCACGGTACAGCAGCCGCGCTTAAAGCTCTTGCCTCTGTGACAGCCATGAACGGTGGCGCTGGGAGTTTGCGCGTGTGTTTATGTGTCTCATCATGCCTTCAGCGCTTGTAGTAGCCCAGAGGTGTATGTTGCGAGTTAGGGGATCCCCCTAGTTAGGGGATCCCCTCCTAGCTCAGGGGATCCCTTCCTAGTTAGGGGATCCCCTCCCAGCTTAGGGGATCTCTTACGAGCTTATGGGATCCCCTCCTACCTTAAGGGATCCCCTCCTAGCTTAGGAGACCCCCTAGGAGGTTAGGGGATCCACTACTAGCTTAGGGGATCCCCTAGGATGTGTTAGGGATCCCCTACGAGATTAGGGGATACCCAACGACTTTAGAGGACCAATATCATGTGCGTACTGTATAAGCACCCAACATGTACAAGTCGTGTGATATAGCGTCTCTATTCAGTTTATCCTTCACAAATTATTGTGACAAGTGGTGGATTTGATTTGTACATGTTAGATGCTCATACAGTACACACATGATATGGGTCCCCTAAAGTCGTTGGGCATCCCCTAACCTCCTAGGGGATCCCCCAACATCCTAGGGGATCCCTTTAGCTAGTAGGGGGGATCCCCTATCCTCCCGCAAGCCTGTTGGAGATCCCCTAACCGGCTGTATTAGGGATTTGATGTATCCCCCTACATACCATTTTTGATATAGGGATATATCATCCCCTAACCGGCTTAGGGATTTGATGTATCCCAGTAAAAACGCATATGATCCATATGATGTTAGGGGATCCCCCACTTGTCACAACAATTTGAGAAGGATAAACTGAATAGAGACGCTTGAATCACACGATTTGTACATGTTGGGTGCTCATACAGTACACACATGATATGGATCCCCTAAAGTCATTGGGCACCCCCTAACCTCGTAGGGGATCCCCCAACATCTTAGGGGACCCCCTAAGCTAGTAGGGAGTCCCCTAACCTCCTAGGGGATTCCCTAAGCTAGGAGGGGATCCCCTAAGGTAGGAGGGGACCCCCTAAGCTCGTAAGGGATCCCCTAAGCTGGGAGGGGATCCCTTAAGCTAGGAGGGGATCCCCTGAGCTAGGAGGGGATCCCCTAAGCTAGGAGGGGATCCCCTAAGCTAGGAGGGGACCCCCTAAGGCAAAAGAGATCCCCTAACTAGGGGGATCCCCTAACTCGCAACGGGTGTAACTTAAGGTCCTTTATGTATCTGCGCCTTCTGTTTTGTGCGTGTACACTAATGTAGTTCAACGTTGTGCCGTCCATGGTACAACAGCAGTAGTAGCCATACTTTAATATCTTGGTCTATTACGGGGGACCTTACTGTAGTAAATAGGACGGAATAGTGTTAGTAAAAATAGGTAAATATATAGGTTTTTATGTATGCCATAGGTCCTATTAACTGTGGATCCCCGCAATAGTGACAGCTACTAACGTTGCTATCCTGCATACAACAAGGTGGACGATTCCAATCCATACTCTACTTCATACTTCATTTCGCAATCTAAAGGCGTCCACACAATACATCAACTCTACACCAGCAGCAGCGGTACACATCGGGGAACCTCCCATGGGCTCATGTAAATAGGAACGCCTCTGCTCTTCCTTTTCACCTTGCGACATCCACGGGATTTGTAGGTCAACCATGTGTCCCGAAAGGGAACGTTGTATTATGGTACTTCACTCTACCACCATGCAAGTGATTCAGGACATCACCTGGTTTTCATGTTCTCCTTAATCTCACCTGGTTATTGTCTGGTGAGCCTAACTCCGATATTGTAAAAGTTGTTTGGACACTCAATATCATGCGGTGATGTCTTCTAATAGTGATACTTCGGTACGGATTGGGGGATCCGATGGCATCAAGGAAGGATCCTCCTGTATCACCTGGGATGAAATACCCTCTGGTCCTGTAGTATCTTAAAGTGATATTAGGGTAAGTGCTACCTAGTATTGGATATCGCCAATTCATATAAAACACAAAACGAACACAGAGGTCAACTACCAAAACGACCTACAATATGTATCTTATTAATCCCTTAGCTATTAGCATGTAGCACTCACATAACTTCTCTCACAATCTACAAGCAAAGATCGCGAGGAGAGCGAACGATTAAAACCGGACCAACAGGACAGTCTTGCAGCCACTAGTGATAGCGCTACGCATCCTATTAATAGAAACGATGGGCTCAAAAACTTACAGTAGGTCAACCGTTTCAATCGTCTGCGAGTCAACACCCTTTCCCACAGCATGTCGCATACACCGCCACGACGCGATCATGTAAATATTGTGAGGACATACACCAGAGGGATATCAACGACATACTCCATGAGCGAAAAATTCCCGTCACCAGGAATAACTAACCCCCCGCTCCTTTTTCTACACAATGCTCAAATGTTCAAGATGTTGTGGTGATAACCCTGCACAATACCCATTGCACAATATCCCTGTCGGCTCTCTCTTTACAAACTATGAAATGTGTCAGCCGTGAGTTCGACAGATTAAGTACGTACATGATACTCAAATTTTCAAGCCGCGTAATACGTTATTGAAGAATTATATACTTCCGAAGTTCTCGGGTCAATATTACCAATCGTGATTCGCCCGTCGAAGAACGATTGTACCGAGGCTTTCGTATCGTGGGAGACCCGCATGTCACGGTTGTACGATAACAACATTCGAATACATGTTTGACCAGTTGAAACGGTTATACCTCATGTAGGATCCTAACGAGGAGCTCTCCACGCGAAGGTTGGACGAGACCTGTCACCCACATGGGATATATAGCTGTAGTAACCGGTCTGTTTTTCCTTCCCAAATGAACAGATCGCCGCGGAGACAAGCAACTGACTGATGTGCAAAGCGATGAAGATGCCCAAGATCAAAATGGTGGGTGCGCTGAGTGCCCTGGCCGTGGCCAGTGTGATGAGCCAATCATCATCATGTGTTCAGCTCGACAACGCATGCCTCTCGTCGTGTCCGTGCGATGATGCCACCTTGACGTTCACTCTAGAAGGAGAAACGTCCATAGCGGCCAATACGGTGAGTGAGTGGGTTTGGGCTTAAATCAGTGATATCACAGCACGTTTATACCAGCGCCATACAGGATACCCGAGTAGCTGTAGAGTCTACTACTGTAGTTTTCTATTAATTATTTACTACAGTGCAGGCCCACCAAAAGGACAAACATTACAGCTGTTTTCATCCGTTTATTTTTGTTTGTCATCTCTTTCGACGCATATTTGTATATATTACAACAGCAGTAGAATGTGCTGGACGTGCAGTACGATGACATGGCATTGCGTTCATTTTTTTTTTTTTTCCAATCACTTTTACTTTCCAGCCTAACTCGTAGGAGGTTTTACCCTCAGCGGTCTTCTGGACAAGCCGTGGTCACAGGTGTCGCCGCTTCTCCCCCCGGTACATGCCTTTTTTTTTTTTGTCCCGCATAGGGTTCAGCATTCCGACTGCTCGTCGGTTTTAATCGAATGTACAGCTCACTCACGCTCTCGCGCTTTCCGCTATAGTCAATTTTGTGCAAGAAAAAGTCCCTACGAGCATGCACTCGGTGAGACTCGAATCCACGAAATTGATCTTGACAGGCTCGCGGACGACCTACCAAGCCACCGGGGACGCCGGTATTGCCTACTCTTTTCACCACATAACAACATAGTACTATACCTACTACTCGTGAGTTTTGATACCGCAGAACTTATATCTCTCTATTGATAGGGTTGAAGAATCGGCACTGGCATAGGATTATAGAACCGGCACGGCACGGCACCGCACGGCAAGGACACTGGGGTTGCTGTGTGTAGATGTCGGAGGTAGAAATAATTGTTCAATGTGAAGAACATGCACTGTACTAATACAACCTGAACCTCGATTTCTGAAGGGCATCGTAAGAGATTAGGATTCGGAAATCGTGCTCAGCGGCGTTCAAGAGCGCTACGCTTCAGTAAATAAATCCTATTAAAAAACTACGCTCAAGGTCGTTCAAGGACAATGTCGCGTAGATTAAAACCTTGTTCGCGTTCATAATTTCTTTCCGGCGAGTCCGTACTGTTATACAGTAGCTTCTGCCTGCTGTACAATGATCAACACTTCAGCACCACCCGCACAGTAGGTTTATTCGTAGTGCGTCCGCGTGGATAAAAAATATACATGAAGCATATCAGGTACATATACGCATATATCCCGCTGCGCGAGCTCACGTTGCAGTGCGTAGGCGGCCGGGCGGGATAGCGCACCTCCTCCGGAGTCTTAGGCTAACGTGCCGCTGCGTTCCTGGACCGCTTTTCGGGATCGGGCTACATGCCTGACATTGTCAGTGGAGTGATATCGCAATTTGGGCTGGAGGACCGCCGGTCGACTACAGGAAATTGTAACTACCGGCAATTCGTATTTTCCGTGGCAAGTCTACACAATATACGGTAAATTATGTACCGGTATGCACGATTGCTCATCTCGTTCTCCCCCTCCCGGAGCTTGGGGTACCGGCAACCCAGAGCCTGGCTGTCGGCAACCCGCAGCGTTGGTATCGGCACATGTCTTGCATCCTTCCAATTATCATGATACCACATTAAGTTATCCGTATTTTGGTCTGTCCTGGCAGGTCAACCTCGCCATCATTCTCGACGGGTCCTTCAGCCTCAGCCCAGCCAACATTACGCTGGAGCAAGGCTTCGCGAAGGATGTCGTTGCCGCGTTCGCAGAGCGAAATATATTCGAAAACGGAGGGACAGCATCCTACGTGCAGTACTCAATTCGGGTCGCACCCGGAACACATCTTTTTGGATCCGGAATGTTTCTTTCCGCCGACGACTTCAACGATTTTGTGGATTTCGAAGGCCAGCCCGGCGGAAGGACGACAAACTCCATCGGCATTGACGAAGGCCGCGAGTTTTTAGCCGCTAACCCTGGAAGCGCATCGTTCATGATCGTTATCACTGGCGGGCGAAGCGAGAGTATTACGGACGCCACAACAGCGGCAGCAGACGCAGCCAGGGCGGAGGGAATAATCGTGTTTGCTGTCGGGGCGGGTGAGTTTCTAGTGCCATCGAATGATTGCAGCCAATGAAATACCCTGTGTGGGCAACATAGGCATCACGTCTTCCGCCGGTGCGTATTAGGTCAAGGATTCGGTTAGGTTTATTATCGTCTGTCCGGTTGAGCTCCTCTAATGACCAACTACCGGGGCGTATGAACATTTTTACCTGTATGATTGACTTATTGCAGTACTAGCGCGTATAACGTTTGGTCGGGCAGCTCAAACACACGTCGTCGAAGCCGTGGTTTGGGCGAGATAAAGATCTCTTGATGTAAGGAACTCAGAAAGTAAGGCATCACCATTGCTTGATAGGGGGGTCACTTCTAGGCCCTCCGAGGACAGCGGCTAAGGGCCGCTCGTGCGAAAAAATCCCCTACTATAAGATGCTTCGGTGCTGTTTCTGTACAAGGGCGGGGTATATTCCTTCATGGAACTGTGGTTTGAGCCGCGTCAACAAACAAACCTGATCTCCAACCTGGTGGCAACAGGACCACCCGCCGAAGTGGTATATACCCTTCGGTAAAAATGGGGGTACTCCCCCTACGGAGAACTTGGTCATGCTTACTGTAAATAATCTCGTAAAACCTTGCTCTGTGCAACTTGGCCCACCCAAGTCTCGGTTGAATCCACTTCATAAAATGTGTTGCTCGAGGTCTGCCAGTCGCCCATCGTCGTAAACCATGATTTAAAAAAACTATACGATCGCCGATTTACATGACACACCAGGTGAAAATGATATGGTAATATGTTGTACAGTGGATACACGCCCATCCCACAGCATATTCTAAAGTTTGAGACTAGAAGATGCACGTTTGTCGGCCTTCGACTCTCACACGCATCCGCAAAATAGTTCGAATGCTCGATTGAGGTTGGGCTGGCGTGTGAGTTATACGTAGCGAGTCGTGCAATACCTGTCCCGCACATGGATTGTCAAAACAGTGGGCGAGGTGTGTCGCACAAGGCAAACACAATTACCCGTCTTCGTGGTGGTAGACAATCCGGCCGATACTAGCACGCGGTCTGACAAAATCCACCTCCTAACGTAATATTTTACATGTCGCACAATGAGTGCATTTTGCTCAAGGGTACGGCGAGGAGGACCGAGCGTACGTTTTTCCAACTGTTTCGCCCTGTATCCGACGATTTTCGATGCACCAATATTATTGCCTCACATGAAGCCATTTTACCTTCTATCACGGTGCAGGTGATGGAATTGGGGAAGAAGAACTTCTCACGATCGGCGGCGACGCGTCCAACGTCTTCTACGTGGAGCAATTCGACCTGCTAGACGGTAAGCCGGGTCATAACGGGGAGCTCGAGACACCGTGTTTATTTTTCAGCTTTTCTTTTCGTTCTACTTTGTCAGAGAGAAGATCAACACTCAATGAGCGCGCTAAAGCTGAAAACGACGTTGGTCATAGTTATGGTCTAGTCGTAGGTGACGTGCTGGTAAATATGGTGCACATACCACGTGTATTGTAGGTACAGGTTAACTGTATAGGTGTTCTTGCGTGATGCACATGCACACACGCTACTTTTCGTGTTTGTCATACAGTTTGGTTTTGTTTGTGTCGACGAGTTACTGCTCTGTGTTGTCTGGCTCGACATCGGTTTGAATACATTCTGAGTTGCTTCAATGTTACAGTATGTAGGGACAACCAGGGAGATTATTTTTTACATCGCGATGCTTTGTTTCAATACACCACCAACAACGCAAACGGTTCTGGATTCAATGTATGTTATAACTTGCACCAAACGCACCTACTGTAGCTACATTACGGGTAACGGAAACATCATGGCGAGTGGCTCTGCACCTCACCCAAACGGACCTGAAAGCGTTTTGTTGTCGCAACGAAACACGCAATCGCCTGGCGGCGCTTACCGCGAAGCCACAAAGCCATGAAAGGTCAACAATTCCACTAATCAGGGTACAGTCAATTTGTCGGGTGACTCGGAGCGGCCGAATCGAAGGACCAAAACGTGACCCCTGTACTGTAGCCTTGGCCAGCGCCATGCGTCACAGACGCGTGCTCCGATGGGGATCGTCGCAATCCAGCTCCATGTTTTCTTATTGGACTAGACCCCTTGCCTGGGACACAGACCCTGCTGGAGTACCACGCATGGTTACTACGTTATGCTTCGCTCATAGAGATGTTCATCTCGTTGCCTTTCGCTTTTTTCATCAAAATTCGTGTTTATGCTAGGTATAGACCCTACGTGAAGGACGTCAAACCAAGTATGTGCGCCCTCTACCTGTAGCATGCGTCCACACAACCACGGCATCGACTCCCTTCCTCGTACTCGTACAACTCTCTTGGCGCACGATCCTCAGAGGTCTTGGACGGCATCCTCTCGTCAATCGGAGACGTCGTCATACCATGCCCATCCACCGGCGCCACGGTGAACATCGCCCTCAGCGTTCCAAGCAACTCTACCGCTTCCGGATCCATCTCCGGCAGCACCGTCTCCTTTTGCGCGGCAGACCTTGAGTCCGCCCCCACGGAGTTCGATGTCATGCTCGACGTGTGTGGCGAGGTCTCTGGCGGCAGAGTCGTCGTATCTGCGAACTATACCGACGATCAGGGAAACGCTCCCGACCTGTCCCTTCTGACCGGCTTGGTAGTCGGCAGCGACGTCTGTGACGCTGCCACCCCTGCGCCAACTGCAAGTCCGACCAAGAAGCACAGAGGGTTCCCCAAACGCGGCAAACACCTCAGGAAAGGATGGGCGAAACACTCTAAGTACCTGGGTTGTTACGTGCACGACTCCAACCACGGTGCCCTCGACGGTCCAGTGTCCAGTTCGAGCCACATGACGTCACAGGTGAGAAAACAAGCCAGCCTCCGGTGCGTGCTCAGGCAAGGTCTCCTCAGTTGGGGATCTACCAAATAGGGCATGAATCATCGTTTTAGGTTTCGGTATATAGGTTCCTTAACTATGCGATCGGTCATCGGGTAATCCTTTAGTGACGGCTCGAAGTCACTGGGAAGCAAATTAGAGAGATCCTCGACTGAGAAGCCTGATACAAAAATAAGTGCACTCCCCAGGGAAGCATGCCTCCTTGGATTCTCAGTGCGGCAGCATGGGGGTAGTGATGCGAACCACGCAATACAGTGGCGCTCGAGTGACTCTCCTTCAAATTCCAACCAACGACAGGCGCAACAATGAATGGTGACCTTGCACCTCTTGCCCATGCATCGTGTACTCAGACGTGCGCCGATAACTGCAGTTCCTCGGGCTGGGAGTACTCCGCCACGGCGCGCTCTTCAGGTAGGTTTGGTAGGCAACCTTTGCTTCCCAGTGAGCCGCGTGCCCCGAGGACACCGGTGGCTTGATCGAAACGTTCCGCTGTTGCGCAGCGCCAACAAATGGTACTGGCCTGTTTTCCCTTCGATTTTCAAAATTTCCGATGCCGGGGGGCATGGATTAATCCGTGACGTACCGGGCCTTAACCCGTTTAAGACTGCAGTGTCGTTTTGGGGGTCAAATCATTCTAATTCCAAGTGTTTGGTCCCCAGTGTGGTTCTAAATGGGTTAAAGTAAGGCAGCGGCCAAACCAGGTACATCCCTAATGGTCGACTGGAAGCCGAAAGGAGGTATAGTTTGGTTACGAGTGAAAAACACACGGCAGTAGCGGCGACCAACTATTAGGCTTGGGTATCGCTTGTTTTTGGTCGGCAAAGCGACCGATCCTGACCCCGAAAATCGTGAGCATTTTGTTCGTGCGTGTATGACTACCGGAGGGGTGGTGGTCGGTGTGAAGCTTTGGTTTGGTTGGAGTTTTTTCAATCAGAGCGTAACCTATGCGACAAAAGTAGATGTTTTCCGATCAACGCGACAGCCCTCTACGATGCGCATGTCGCCTTGTCGTTTGCTTCTCCCTACGCACGGTTGTCTTGTGTTGTTTTAGCATTGTGCTTCGTCCATGACTGAATCGATATGGTATCCATGAGTTTTTTGTGGACCGTGAACCTGCCGCCTAGTTCCTCCAAACCATCCGCAGTTGCGTGAAGCTGCACTAAGTGCATCTCTGCATGGCGGGATTGCGTGTGTTTAGTGCGCCGGTCAAGTACGGGCCATCATGCCTGGTGGGTTCGTGCGGAGAATTGATGCATGGTTTCGTCACAACATGCCTAAAAATGGTGTAAAGCCAGAAATCGTGCTGAGCAGATTAGACAAGGTTCCCATGTGAATTATCGCAACGTCTACTCCCTGCCCCCCACTACGAGTATAACAAAGGTATTTGCGGACAGCGAAAAAAACTGAAATGGTTTGGGTCAAACTCGAGCAACCGGAGTAATAAGTTCGACAACGGCGCCTACGCTTGCTGCCGAAAATATACCTTCGAGCCATTATTGGCATTTGGCACGATGGAATCGTCATGAAGACAGTGTTCACTCCGATTGATGTGTGCTTGACCGATTGAAGTACACTAATAATACCAGTGTATTGTACCAAACCCACTTGCGTATATTATTGCGCTTTTGGCTTGAAACATTTGGACGTTCTTCGTTGTAAACCGTGTATTTACAGGCTAACACGTGGAATAAGAGCATAAAAATTGCTGACAAAACACTACGCTCCAACGTGTACACAGTGGCAAGCTGCAACCATTGTTGTGAAGTACGGTCGACGCATTCTACGATTGAGGTAGCACGTTTCCGCATCAACGTTTTCAGAATGACGAGATTCCTTTAGCAAAATTCGTCGGAATGCCACTCTTGTTTCGAAAAATGACTGTTTTGTATACTTTGGCCGTGAGATTACTCATCGGGATGCAGTCTGATTTTTGCTGAAGTCAGTTTTGGGATGAGGTGCGGAGCTCCTTACGTGAGGATCCTCAGCGAATTTAGGGTGAACCTCTATCGTAGAACGCCTCGAGCACGGTCGTTCTTCGTATTCGACACGCGATAAAAAGGTCCGTCCGTGTTGAGTCCTGGCAGCACACAGTGTTCTCCACGTAACGCGATCTCTAAATGCCAATTCATGGCGTAAAACCAATGATAGACGAAATTTCCGCGATATGGTCTTATCTTTCACTACTGACCACACTACAATACTTTCAACTGTATTTTTCCCGTGACAAGCCGATTACCTGGTCTCATCTCCAAAAAATCGCGATACTGAAGGTCGTAAAATGGGTACCCCCCTACTGTGTCTCAATTACAACATTTGGGCGTGTGTCTGTATACTTCTTGTTTCAAATAAAGTCCAACTTCTGCTTTATGGCTCCGTTAAAACCTGTCATAATTTCCAGAATGCCACTGCGGTCGCTCCCGGCCTACCAAGAAGGGAGGGGTGTGCGACTACGAGTGCTCAGGAGATCCTTCCATGGCGTGCGGAGGTGTCGGCTGCGTGAGCGTCTTCAAATCTAACATCAACCACAGAGGGCACTAAGAGCACGCCTGGTTGCACCTGGAACCGCCAGAACTTGCCTGCAGTCGGGACTCTAGTACTATACTTCAGAACATGATTCACGCATGGTTTGTTTCTGGGTTGTATTACTAGCGGGGGTAGCGGGCGCGTCGGCGGCGGAATACCAATCGCACAGGAGAAATTCGAATGTCCTACTGGGATGTTATGGTGGGTCACCGACGCTGCGAATCGGTCGCGAGGTATACGGAGGATACAGACATGGTTTTCTCTAGTTGCGTCCGCATTACAGCGAGGGCCGTTCGCGGCAAGTATGTCGGCAACTTGTGAGTGGATTTGGAATGTGTACCATAACGACCACACATGGCTAAGTCGTACATATCGTAGCAGTAGGGGGAAGAGCATCGACGGGGGATGGGGGCATGTTATACGATAGAAGCAGTTTTGTGTTGCCGAGCGCGAGAACCTCGCGTTTGCTTTACGTACGCCTGCATCGGGCGATTACGCCACCTGGGGGCAACGCCAAATCAACAATTCATACACTTATTCACTGACAGACGGGTTATTTACTATTTGGATGATATCGAGGTACTCCGGACAGGCGATTGTCTTGAATCTACGCTTGGTTTTCACCCGTAGCGGAGGACGTCGCTAACTGGCGACACTCCACCTTCCCTCTGTTCGTTAGGATGTCGAGCTTCTTATCTTGATATTCTTGCCAATATCACCAGCCGCTTTGCGTAGAACCGCTCCGGACTGCCATCACCACTGCGTAGATCCTAAAGCCATGACGCTGTACTGCGAGCCCTTGGAAAATCAGAGGGAGCATCGCGTGCAAAAATATTGATTCCAACGTGGGCCACACAAAGCAGCCTGTCCTGGGGAAGGGGATGGGTCCGAGTTACGATATGTGAAACTATACCACACGCGCGCAAGATGGTGAGACTCGTACTGAGGCACGCTTTTCATACCTGTCGGATAAGGTAGAGTCCTTCTCGTGATTTAGGTCGTAACTCCTGCGGTCCCACAAGGATGTGCATAATATAGCGAGCTAACGTGCAGATGACCACAGTACGTACAGTACAACAGTACGATAAGCCAAGATCACCCGGAGGTAGACAACCAGGGATATAGTCGAACGTTGGAGAGAATGTAAACCTACTCCAGCGGAGTTCTCCAGCAGAGTTTTTTACTAAAAATTGACAGTTTGGCCGTTTGCTAAGGACGGAGGAGGTTCCGACTGATACAGCATGTCCAACCCGACTAATTGTCGGCGATGCACACGACATAACGTGATATTATAGGTTTAACGCGAGGTTTATGACGCCACCGTGTTTCTTGTAAATCAAACCGTTCAAGAAACCAGGTACATGAACGGTCGAAACGCAGAGCTTGAGTTTGAGCGATTTCACCCAATCCCCATTCACCGTCTAGGTACACTGGAACCTGAGGCGGGCCACTTTCACGAGGACAATTTCTTCTCCTCTATGCATTTCACACGTGGTTTCTCATGTGTACGTGATTAGTTCGTAGACATTATTCATCTTCTTACTAACTGTTTCGCAACCAAGAATATAATACAATGAAAGCTTGTGCCTACAGTGGTCTAAGAACGAACATACAGTACCGGAGTGGGTGCGACTAAGGTCTACAACGTGCCAAAACACGCCCACTAGTCGTATGGCGAGATCAAGCTTGATACGCTAAATAACACATTCAGCTGAACAACGGGACTGACGCAAAATACCTAGTATTAGTCAACCCCAGTCCCTCTGTCAACGTCGAGATCCGGTGCCGAAACGCTCCAGATCGTATTTTCCGCAAAACCGTACAAACTACTAACCCAAGTCATATGACATTCTACGTCTACAACCTACAGCTCTCGTTCAGTTGTAAATATACGGATAGTGGGCGATGTGTCTGCCGGCCCGTGTTACTTACGAACGATTTGGGGAGGGTATTGCACGACGATAACACTAATTTCGCCTGACCAGTCGATAATACGCTGACCTCGGCAGTGGACGAACTCGTGCTGGCCAGTGATTGAATTAACATAACACACGACAGCGAGGAGCGATGAGGGGAAAGCATCACGGTGGCCGCTATTCATACCTGTTCAGAATAATCAACAAAATGCATTGCCCTGCCGTTATCCAGTGAACTACGTTAACCAACTGTAGATCGGCTCTGCCGCTCCACAGCAGTAGTGTACTGCCACATAAATATGGTCGGATGCTGGCAAGATGAGGTTGTCTCGGTAATGTGAAAAAGGTTGGGGGCAAAAAACAAATAAAACAAAAAAAGATCCTGACGAGCAGTCATCCTCCTCATATTCAGGCGGGCCGAGAAAATTATTTCCTGTCCACTAGCCAAACCGGCCTGGTCGGCCGCCCCGATGTAGATGAGCAGTCGCGTAGGTGGATACTGTAGTTCGACGACATAGTGTCCGGCTACCTCGTAAGGAAGGCATGGCTCACGCGGGTTTAACTCGATGCGATTCCCTGTTCCCCAGTGTACTCGTTAGTAGTGGTGGTTGGACCCTCGCACCAAGTGACCACTACATATCTATGAAGAACGTTTAGCTCCGGCGGCAGGATAAGACCCAGAAACACTCAGGTGTGCACAATCAGCTAGCAGAGATTCAACCTCAAGCGCAACCGTCGGCAGCGCGACAGTCTACCGGATGGCCCAACGACAGCGGCAAAGCCCAGCTTAAGCACAAAATGGCAAAGTATACCGTCGTTGTCGTTATTGCCATCGCTCTCCAGACGAGCAGGATATCCGATCTCAAGACTAAGGTGACGGGGGGGTACCGCAATGTCCACCACCGAGTATAGGCCGCTTGCGCGAGTGATTATGCGCCTCATCCCCAAACGGACTTATATACAGAACACAAATTTATACTGTTGGCGCAGACTACCTAACAGTAAATATTTACCGGGGTGCATATCGCAACCCCGAAAGGCACAAAGCAGATTTGAACCGTACAAAATAATAGGTGCCAGCTCTGGGACGTTCCCAATAGAATACTTGCGTACAACTCTCCCCCTCGAGGAATTACCTTCTTCCATCTGTACACAGTTAGGGAACCCACCGCCGCTGTTCAAAATACGCGACACGTCGTAAACCTCGTGCTGGTACACTGAGGCCGCTATGCGCTGCTACCCTGTACTGCAGTCTCTACTTAATAATGACAACCACGCCTATTCGATGCTGGACTGCAGTTGCCACTACAGGAATTTCTCACTAAACGACAACCTCGTAACAAAAATTGTTCGGGTTGCACACGACCAATTGTCATAGAGGCGGCGGCAACGGAGGCCTTAAAACAACTCTCCGGACGTGAGCGTAGTCATCCGCCGGCTTGTGGTTACGTCTTGTCGTCTCAAAGCTGAATCGTATTGCTGCTATACTAACTACTAGATTCTATAGCTAACTTTTCCAGCAGTACAGGGGGCAGCCACACACGCAGTACGTCATCGGCCGCCTTGAGGATTTCCGGGCTGACCTCGTCCTCGAATTTCCTCACGCCTTTATCCTTCCTCGCCGTTTCGCCCCAATGTACTTCAATTCTCTTGTGCCGGAAGCCAAGGTCGTCGATCGCTGCTGCTTCTGCGGCGGCGTGGACAACACTATACGGAAGTTGCAGACCCACCGAGTCGTACCAACGGTAGTACCATTCCAATGGGTCGGCCATGGCCTCGTCGTACCAAAACTCCACTGACTGGTGGCGGAGCACACCAGAAAATAGTATGTGCCGAACGACCAACCACTCGCACAGAGTTGGTAATGCCTCTGCAATAAAATCTTCCAGGCTTCCAATCTTCATTCTGGCGTACATTTTTACATGATAGAACGTGCTCACCACCGCTGGTCTCGGGTCTCTATAAATGACCATCTGCAGCGAGTCGTCGGTGATATCGCAATTAGCTTCGTGCATGCATCGCCATAAGTCCTCACTGTTTTTGGCGCTCGTGCCATCCGCAAACGTGCAGGCTGAGGTTTTGCGGTTAGCTTTCGCTTGCATCTTCAAGTCCATACCCTGGTTGTGACTGTACGCGCAACCAGCACTGCTCACTGGAAGGGTATGCTTGTCGACTTGAGAGAGGATTATCGATACGCTGAAAAGTGGCGGCAGAAGACCAAGGAAGCCAAGCACACAGAGTAAGCAAACGTCAAACGAGAAAAAGGGGCACATCACGTAGCATATTAGCGATTGATGTAGTTGCGGTGCTGCCACGTACGTTGCATGATCGAGGGGAGGGGGTGTTGCTTGGCTGGGCACATCGCCGCGCCCAAGCTACTGCGATGGGTATATTTAAATATGTTGTCGTGTATAAACAGGTACGTGGTGCATTTATAGGCATCGAGCCGTCGAAGTGCCACCAACTGCCTTCCGCGCATCGCGCCTGTAGCAAGTCATCTAAAATAATTCTCCCGGTGCGCGGGCGGTTCTACGTATCGTCCCAGACAGTGGGACTGCAACCAAAAATCGAGGAAACACGTAAGAAACGTTAGGAGTGGTTTCGGTACTTTCGCGTACCAGCGGCAGTAGACGGCGGATCTCAGAAATATGCTGTCGAGCAGGAGTTTCGCAAAGAAATACAAACGACTTAGAAGTATACTGGGGGATTGAAAGACAAACCTCGTGTTGAAAATCTCAAAAATAACTGCTGCAATGTAATCAAGAACCCAAAGCGTCGTAGACCTTTTTACCTTGTTTGGGCGCCCACGCACTTACTATCTCTCACGGGAACGAAACGTGCTCTAACGCATTGGAGACGTCACAATCTTACCGATCTAACCTGCCCGTATGAGCCGTTGTGTCAGATCCGTCTATGAACAGTACCGATCCTGTTCAGTACACATTGTCTGGATCACGCGGTCGGTACGGCTTTCACCCGGAAACTTGTCAATCAGACCTTACCGACAAGGGAACCCGTTGGCCGCGAAAGGTTAAGGTCGTCAAGTGGGCGACTTGCCTCACTTGCGCAGCATATGGACTCACCGACCAGGAAATTCGTCTGCCCTGAAGATTTTAATTGTTAAGTCGGTGACCTGCGTAACGTGTTGAATATATGGACTCGCTAGGTGTCGGGACAAGACATGAATACGTGTGTACATATGAATACATGTCTATATGGGAAGGGTCGTGCTACGGCAGATATTGGGGATGCAAGTTTGAGCCCAAACATTTCTCATTGACCGGGCCCCTCAACGGAGGAGCAACCCAGTATCTGCGGGATCCAACGTTGATTCTACGAAAAAAGGTGAGCCCATGGGATTGTGCATCGGTCTTGACACTCAGCAGTTCGTCAAAATCTTTTGTCGGGTGGGGTGTAGAGCGCTTCAAGCGAGGAGCCTCAGAAAACAATTGGTACCACCCCCAGCAACCCTTCCCGTAGCTCGTGTCGGACTAGTTGTGGCCCGGGCCACAGGACGAACCCCCCACAGGCCGCCATGATCGCTGAGTATTCTACCTCGGAACACACGAATAAATTCGTACCTTTCGATCGTTTCGCACGGACACCGCGCATCACCGGCGCCTAGCGCCGGCTCGAAGACCATCCTTTGGATGACGGGAACATGCGTCCCATGGCCAGGCTTTGGTGGTCCGTCGATAACTTCCACCAGACAGCTGCTCGCACCTGCTCACGAACCAAGATCGCGCATATTGAACCGAAACTTGAGCACGTACAGTAGATACGCTTTGGTACGTTTGGACACAAAACACTGGAGCAGACCTGACAGAAAAAATAGCAACTTGCAAGTGATCTTACGAGAGGGTGGCTGTTACAGATTATCTGATCCTGTTCGGGACCCCCGCATACAGTGGCTATACACAAACTCAAAGGTCTAATTCGTCATGCCAAGTTGTTTTGTGGGCGCGCGGCAGACGCCAGATACGAGTCGTAGCTCATGCTACTCGCGCGTCTTCAAATCATCGCATTGGCCTCCGAAACATAAAACCATCATCCTCTAGCCTAGCCGCCGACGATGCCTCATGTCGCTTTTGTAGGTTCGTTTGCTCTCAAGCCACGAACCTATTTCAGTTCGCCCTTCCTTGTGGCGTGGCAGCAGCAGCTGACGCGACCGGGTGTGTTGCTGCTGCTACACGGATTGCACCCGTAGCAGGAATGGTGGGTCTGACAGGAGTGCGCCCATAAACAAACGGCACTGCATTTATCGAACTGCTTGGAAGCAGATTCTGCGGTCTCACGCGAGTCCACGCCGCAATACAGATTCCTCGAGCACTTCCTCGTTTTGATCCATGATATCTTCAAACTGAACGGCTGCACCATGCTGAGGCACCCATGATAGACGCTGACCTATCCAGGGGGTTTGTCATGAACCTGGTGCAATGTCGTATTTATGGGTTAAAAAAGAAACTGGTTTCGTCTGTAAGCGACACTGGTGTCGTAGCTATAGTCCACTATTGACGGCACCAGCCTACTTATTCTGCGGGAAAAGGCGACGAGTACATAGCTCATCTCCTCGGGGAATACTCGTACGATATGGCTTTTTTACGATACCTTGAATAATAGGTGACAAAATACCCGCGGCAGACCCCTGCCCGACCAAGGCTTGCGCCGTCAACGTTGCGCAGTGTGTCGTACATAAGCTTGCCTTTTCTATAGAACGCCGGTGTCTTAAGCAAGGAATCGCGACACCTGTGTCGTATACTCGAAGTATAGCATCGCAAAACAATTCTATAATAAACGAGACTGGGAACACTCGTTGCAATCGACCCCAACCACAGCCTGCCCATCTCCTTAACAAAGATGGGGAATGACCGCAGCTGATCGAAATACCTCACCCGAAATGGTCAGTTTGTTGACGTAACCGCAGGTGACGGCAAATGACGGCGACATCCTGGGGAATACGACTTATATCCGTTTCACTACAAACGAGGTGAACAATAAATGGGAACTTACTTTCCCTTGAAAAATAGTTGACACCAATTTATGGGTTCCCGAGAACGAGTCGCTATACTTGGGAAGAGAAAGGGAATGCGGCCACCTGGTGGCCAAACCCGGTGAGGCGACCGGCGTCTCCTGGTGACCGGAGCGACCGGTACAGTCACTCCGTATAGTTACTTACTCCTTACCGACAGACGGGTGTCGTATGTATCGCACATGGCTGTGACTTGTAATCCATTCTTGACAAAGGATCGCACGTAGTGTTGCACATTTCCTCACCAAATAATAGTTGTAGGTGGTCACACATCCGCATCATTGCTGCCGTTGCCCAGTCAAACATGATCCCCGTGCCGCTTTTGGGCTCTCCACGCAACTGCACCTTGACGACTCGGCTCAGCTTCCCGTTTTCCTCGATTCTCTCAAGCTTGCGGAAGAAGTGTTCACAGGGCACACATAACCCAACCGTTGCTCCTTGGTTCAAGACTGGTGTCTCAGGTTGTGAGAAGGAGAGTCCTCTCGCGGCCACGCAGGGCACCAGCGTCAGCACCGCTGTCGCCAGCTGGATCAGGAGCGCTGTCATGGAGAAGCAGTCGCGTCTTCCATGCAGAGCGCCTTTGGTTTTACGTGGGCGGTGAAAAGATGGCGGATTACCTGGGAAAGGAGTGGGATAGCGTTAAATTACCTGATCACGTGTTGCTTGATTTTGTGGTGAAACCGATTACCGTGTCGATCGGTCGAAACACATCGACTATGAAAATAAAGCACGAGCGGAGTCAGTCACTACTCTACATGGACGTAAAAAGCAGAGGGACCCAGCTTAACCCCTTTAGTACCGCAGTCCCGATTTGGAGACAAACCAGTATAATTCCAAGTGATTTGTCCCCAAAACGGGACTGCGGTACTAAAAGGGTTAAGGGTAGAGATCCCCAACGTCAGACCGAAAACGCCCGAAACTACACCCACAGTGATTTTACGAAGCATGACTAACTCAAAAACCACAACCGAACACGCGAAACTGACAGCACCATTGCCTTTCGGCAGCACATAACTAACACCGATAATTTTTTTCGACGCTTTTTTCAGCCGAAATCTCCCATCACCACTGCTTCGACTTGTGTTCGTATTCGAAGATAGCTGAAAAAAAAACACCTGCAGTGAGATCGAGAGAAAGTTGTCGAAACTCATCCTTCCGAGCTGGTACGTTACTTCGATTGCGCTTACAACTGGTTTTATATGACCTCATGCAGCAGGGCACGAACGTCCTGACGAGGTTAATAAGGAGAACAAAATCTGAAACCTGTGGAACTCAGTTTACATAAGCTCAGGCAGGACATACATCCCACATTGGGTGTAGCGACAAACAGCTTAGCAAACACACGCTTGATGACAGGAGCACGTGGTCCCGGTGACCGAAACAAGCTGCGTCTTGCGAAATGAGAAATTGGGTTTCCTGGCTCAGCCAAAAAACATATTTTAGCCTGAACCTGTTCTCAGGTTTGTTGTCAGAGGGTCGATAGACAGCTACCGCTGTTGTTGCTGCTGTACAACACCGGTGCATGCTGCGAACCGATTCTAGGTGTGACTACACCTACAATCCCGTATACGCTTTTTTACGGTGTTTTAGTACAGGACGCTTGCACGACCAGGTATGACCTACGGGGAACTGGTATTTACCAAAAAACCAAGCACTGAGAAACCCGGCCTGACATCTACAGGAGAATGAACGTGAAATCGGGAGTCGGCATACTGAATGAAGGGAATGCACAAGACTTAATCCCGACAGGAGAAATCCAGCCGACACAAGCTTATCCGTTTAATACTGTGAATGGTATGGTATGCGCATGTATCAACATCTGTTTGACACGTCAGGCATGGCTGCAGTATGCTACACGTTGTGGGACACGCATAATTCCATGTAACCTGAGAGCTGGGATTGTTGGGCCTACCTAATTAGTTTCGGTCCTATCGTCCCCCGGTTTTACAATACAACTTCAGTGGATTTGAAGGCTGTCTCCTCCGCCTACGCATCACTTAGCTCAGAATCAAACAAATCCGGCTTGGAACCCCCCCCCCCTCCCGCGCGCGCGCGTCAGAAAGAAGAAAGAGACGTGCCAGTAGCCGGGAGGAGGAGGAAGTAGATGCACAGATGTGCCCGTGTGGCAAAGCAATAGAGCGTAGAACTCACATCGTACGGGGATGTGAAATGTACAAGGAGGAACGGGATGTGTTAGAGGAGATGAGAGAAATAGACGAAGGTGACTTGGAGGAATTTGATACATTAGATAGCAGCGATCGAACGATCGCTATCCTAAGAGATAGATGGTGGCCACAGGCGGCCAAACAGGAAGGGGATAAGATTAGCAAACGTTTTCTATGTAATATATGGAAACAACGTATTGAGCGCCCAATTGTTGGATGCGTCTCTACTAGGAGCAGGAACAGTGCTCCGTCTCGAAAGGGATGCGTGATCAATGGCCTAATGAATAAGGCAAGCAACAAATTAGTACGCCACCCTCCCCCAGCCACACGTCCTAAACATACAAGCAAAACCATTTTGATTATGAAGCCTGCAACCGGCTGTATGCACACTATGCCCTTACACTTAACAATGATTGACCCTTAAAATATATCCTTGGGCTCGGCAGCCTGCCACCTGCCCTACGAAACATTAAGCTCTTTCGAAGAAAAGGACAAGTAGCTCTGAAGTAGCCCTTTGCTTTTCGTATCGCCGTGAGAAAACAAACAAATTCCACGTGCCTGGACCGGCAGCGTTTCTTTGGTTCGGTTTTTTGCATCTCTTCTTCCGACAACAAACAGAAGTATTTTGTTCATGTTCGGCGTTCCTCGGTTGCGGGAGAAATACAAGTACGGTCGCCTCTTTGCTCAGATTCATCGTATGCATGGTCAAACGCGTGGACCACCCTTGAGCCAAGCCAATGACAGCATCGCTGATACACCAGGGCGAGACGAACTGGTGTTTGGCGAGACGACCACCCAGACGAAACTGAAGCTTGGTGCAATCATGTTTCCGAGGTTTTGACGACAGTGGTTTCTTATCCATGCGAGGCACAGCAGTCACCGCCCTGAGTTTTATACGTTATAACCCGTGCCTGGCTCCCCATCGAGGTGTGGTTGACTTGAAACCCCAGTTTGAATAGGAGGAACAGAGATCACAGGCGTTCCGGTATAAAATGGGCCTATCTATGCTAAAATTGCAGGTGCCGTGCCTCTGCAGCTGCGGCTGTTCTATCACTGATGTACGTACCGCGCTGGTGCTATTGAATTTTGGGGGAAGCGTGGGTTGGAATCGTTCAGGCTGCAACGTCGAAAACTTGCGGTGTGATGTAGATACACAGCAGCAAGCAGGAGGTCGCTACGTTGATGCCCAAGACGTGTTTACGCGTAGATACGTGATAGCAGCATTGTGGAAAAATTTGGGCGTAATTTCGTCTTTTTCAGGGTCGATCTTAACGAGGAGTGTTTCTCAGTTTGTTTCTATATATTCTCGAATTTTCGGTATTTTCCTAAAAAAACTGAAAAAACAACTGTAAAAAAAAACTAAAAAACAGTCCTTGTTAACATCGACTCTCAGGAGATATTCTTAATTATCTCCCCGATAATGGAAAAAGCGTATCCCTGGTAATGTTTGTACTGACGCTGAAACTCCGTTTGGCCTGTGTACGCTTGTGTTGTACATGTATTTTATGTACAAAGTAGTAACCTAACTGTTTCCACTGTATGTGCAAGCCGGTGCACCGAACAGCAGTTCGACATGTCGGCGTTGTGTGTTGCGTGCCCTCTTTCGCTGTCCTTTTCATACACATAGAAAGTACGGGGATGGACGCAACTACGGGAAAAAATACAGTTGCAGCTATTCGTGTTTGGTGACGCGTAAGGCCGTACAAGGGCCATCCCTGGCACCAAGCAGAAATATTGAGCTAAACGTTTTTAAAAAAAAAACTGCAATTACACCTACTGTACCTCTACAGCAGTACCGTTGAGACAAACTAGAGTATTCTTGTGGTTCCTATTTCAACGGTAGGATCTTGACGTGACATACAAACGCTCACCGACAACAAACAGAAGCATATTTCGCGCCTGTCCCGAAGGGGAAGCTTGTAGCACCTGGCTGTGCTACAACATCAAGTAATTTCGGTGTAGTAGACAGCAAGCGGCAAGCAACAGGCTCCAGATACTCTGTACTCTCCATGTTTACCTCAAGGTTATCTAGAAGCAAAATTATTTCCTTGTCCTAACGGATAAAATGAAAAAAAACGGTACACGAGCTATTTTTTGCCGCTTTACGATACACAAACTCAAACCTAGAAATCAGATTACGCCAAACCCAAGTAAGTGACGTTTTCTGTCAAGGTATACCGTTTACGGCAAAACACCCATGTCCGTGCATATCGTAAAAATGAGAACAAAGGTACACCATTGTATTGTCGATTTACGGTACGAAGAAGTGAAATGAGGTGATAAGGGCCAAGTTATACGACGTTTTCTGTCAATACATACCGTTTTCTGGTAAAAAAGCAATGTCCCGGTGTAGCTTATTGTTACGAACAAAAACCGCGCGCGTGAATACAAGCGCTTTCTTATACTCGTGCAATACGAACATACCAGGTATACGAGTCAAGCGTAGCTCATTTTCTGAGTAAAGTCTATTTTGTTTCGTGTGCGTGCGTGTAGTCAGAGCACGGCACCACGGACGAGCCCGGCGCCGTCGCGGGTGTCGAAGGGTGCTGTCGGGTAGAGGGGAGGTCGCAAGGAACGCGGTCGCCGTTTTGGTGGCTAGGCGTCGCGTGTGCCTCGAGACACGAGGCAAGCACGAATGGACTCTGTCTGGGCTCCTTGTAAGGCTCCGCTTGCACCATACACGAGATATAAGGGTCGTTTCGATATGTAAAATACAATTCAAGCGGTGCTTATTTTTGCGATCAAACTAAAGTTGAAAGCGAGCGCGATGCAGTCTGAGCACCAACTTTGTCGAGCTGGCGAACAAGGGCCATGGTGAACACCGAGCTTCCCGCGAGGCGGGGGACGGGGTTCACTGTGGCAGAGATGCAGGAAAGCTTTACCCGGACCGAGTCGGTGGTGAGGTGGTCGCGAGACGGGCGGACGGTGTACAAGGCTAAGAGAGAAAAGCTCTGCTGTTCGACTTTTTTCTTTTTGACCGGTGCAAGGTGTTCCAATCAAGGAGAAAAAAGTTAAATAAGAGGGGACGGGGATTTTTTTTCCCGCGCTTTCTCGTACGTGTTCATACGAATAGCCCACAGCGTGCAGGTTAGTTGCACTGCACTTGAATCCCAGTATGAGATCCTGCACTTAGCGAACAGGGATTCGCCGCAGAAGGAGCTTCAACGTTGATCACTTGAAGTATGTCGGTCTATTCAAGATTTACAAACGATGAGCGAGCCAAAGTGCAGATGGGCAACGACATTGCGCAGAACAAACAAATTACGGATACGACGTAACCCTAAGAACATGTTGCAGCTTTCCGCGCCGCCTCTGCCCGAGATCGATATCCATCGGTCGTAAAACAGCCAAATACACTGTTTTTTTCTCTGCGTATGCATCTGCGGTCCCTCGGCTGCACACTTCTTGTGTATAAACTCGGTTGTGTTCCTACGCGTCCATGCATACGAGGTACATACGTACGCTCTCTGTACTTGTACGTAGTACGAACGTATCTATGCATCCATACATAATGTGATGTCACTTTTTCTTCTTTGGAGTATACGAGAAAGATGTCAGAGGAGACCGCATTTTCAATCCTTGACAGACAGCAGTAGCTTTGCCTTGACATGCCTCGACTGACACCAAACTACCATTACGGGGGCCAGTAGATAGGACCAAATACTGGTAGTAAAAATAGGGAAATATATAGGTTTTAGTGTCTACCGCAAGTTCTATTTACTATGGTCCCTCGTAATGTAGTTTTTTTTTGCGTGGAACACTCGGCCCTATACATCCTTGACAGCGCACACGTTTTGCCTTGCTTGGGACGTCTCCTGATATCTTTGGTGTACGATGTACTTCAGTACAGTGGCTACGAGGTGCACTCTGTTGTTTTCTATCGCCTGTAGCGCACAAAATAATTCACATTTTGGAGGCCACACGCTAGGTTCAGGTGCGGTGTTTTAAATGAAAACTCAGCAAGATTCAATCAATATTTATTTGAAAAATGCAATTATTTCAACATGTTGCAAGGTTTTCTTCTTAACCCCGACGCCAAGGAGTTCACCCCTCTGGCGGGACGGGTACATCACCACAGCAGAGAGCGCTACACGGGCAGTCGGGGGAGTGGAGAGGCTGGCCACAGCGTGGGTATGCATGCACGACAGGAAGGATGGGAATGTTGGCGTTGGCTGGGACGGCTGCACCCAGCCAACGGAAACCAAGGCGCGTACCGGGCTACGAAACGGAGAGTCACTTTCGCCATAGAGAAGAAAAAGAAACAAAAGAAGAAAAAAAAGAGGCGGGGACGAGCCTCACGTCGGCTGGCAAAGAAAGCAGCACGCGAGGCTCGTAAGAGACAGAAGAAGGAGGCACTTGTGGCGGTAGCGACCTACAATGTGCGCACCCTGGCTGTAAAGGGGAAGAACGGGTACGGACATGACGAGAGTGTACTGGCGAAGGGACGGCAACTCGGCTGTGACTTCATTGGCTTGCAGGAAACCCGGAGGACCGGTAGCACGACGTTTCGTGCGGCAGGGTATCGCGTTTTCTGTTCAGGTCAGGAGACAACAGCTGCTAGGCAAGGGCTGTACGGAGTAGGTCTAGCTGTAGAGGAATCGTTGTGCAGTATAAGGCTGCGTACACTCATGAGTTCATTGACGAGCGGCTTATGTCTATGCGCTTTGAGCTGGCTAGCAAATACGAGGCAGTTAATTTCGTCGTCGCGTATGCTCCAACTGATTGTACCAAGGACGTTGGACTGAAACGTAGCTTCCGGCAGAAGCTAGAGGACTTGGTGGAAAAGATCCCGACGAAAGAGTGTCTGTTTGTACTGATGGATGCCAAGGCGCGAACTGGACAGAGGATGGAAGGGTGTGGTGATGATGAAAATAGAGTGCTTGGAGCATATGGGCGTGATGTTCGTAATGATAATGGCAGACGACTCCTGTCGTTCGTCACCAATTGCAGGTTAGCTCTCACCAACACGTTTTTCAGCACGCGCAAGGGTGGGATTTCGCATACACACAACGGCACCAGCCCGAGTGACCGTAAGCGGATCGACTACATCCTAACCCGTCAAGCCCATCGACCTAGAGTACAAGATGTTAAAGTCGTCCCACAGCCTCCTGCCCCAGCTAAGGCTGACTCAGACCACAACATCTTGTATGTCAAAGTCCGACTCAGTGGTCACTTTGCGTCCAACAGACAAATACGTAGACCGACAAAACGCCGAGAGTTCGATAGGCAGCTTTTTATGTCCGATGGAAAGTGTCGTGAACGAGTAGTCGCGAGTTGGTCATCTCCACTCTCAACCAGCTTAACCAGCCCCGTAATACGTCTGGCATGGTTGAGTTTTTCACTGCGGCTATTATTGATGCGGTCGAAAAAGAGGTACCACCCCCTCCACGTCGCCACCGCAGACATGGATGGTGTGAGTCTGCCGAAACCTTGGCCGCATTCATATTAGCATGGACCGCGAGGGAGGATGCACGGCAACTCTTGCGTGCCCACCCCCGGGATAGAACTGCGTGGAAGACACTGAGATCTGCGTGTGCGAACCTGCAGAAGGTGATTGCCGCAGGACTGCATGCGTACTTCGAAGCGTACCTCGCTGAAACCGAACGACTACTAGCGAACAACGACCAGAGAGGCTTTTACAAGCACCTTAAGAGTACGGTAGGATTGGAAGGGAGTAAAGCGAGAAGCGAACAGTTCATTAGGGACGAGGATGGCACGCTGTTGCGGGATAAGGTGCGAATTCGTGAACGGTGGGGGAGGTTTTACCACAAACGTTTGAACACGAAATCGCTTAAACTCGATTCCACCATCATCGACCTCTTGCCACCACGACCGCTTAAACTGTCGCTCGGAGATGAACCATCCATGGACGAGATGACGGAAGCACTTAAGGGGATGTCAAACTGGAAAGCTGTCGGGCCAGATGGTCTCCCGGCCGAACTCCTGAAAATCGACCACCCCGCACTCGCCCAGTGCCTTCACAACATCCTTGTCAATGTTTGGGTAACAGGAGAAGTCCCCCAGCAATGGAAAGACGCGATCATCAAGGTCCTTCACAAAGAGAAGGACCGAACTGATAGCAACAACTAAGAGGGATTTCGCTTGTTGTCCACGCAGGTAAAGTCTTGTTGAAAATCGTCGCGTCGCGCCTCAGCAACTCCTGCGAGACCGAGGAATTACTCCGGGAGGAACAGTGCGGCTTCCACCCCGCACGATCAACGATTGATATGTTGGTCGTCGTGCGCCGGTTGCAAGAGCTTGGAAGACAGAGGAAAATCCCCCTGTACTTGTGCTTCATCGATCTGCATAAAGCGTACGACTCTGTCGACCGAGAGCAATTATAGGAAGTACTCACAAGTTTTGGCGTACCAACCAAGATGCTGAGAACTATCCGTAATTTCCACGATGACATGCGGGCTCGCGTGCGAACGGATGACGGCGAGCACTCGGAATGGTTTGATGTCACGCAGGGGCTGCGGCAAGGCTGTGCTGTCACCGTTACTGTTCAACGTATTTTTCGCTGCTGCGTTGCACGTCGTACTAGTACGCTTTAGCCATGACGAAGCCATCGTAAGGGGTTTGGTCCAACTCAGTGATGCTGGAGTAGTCGGAACGAAGGAGCAGGAGCCGTTGGCGTGCGTGCGAAGGGCTGTATGGGGCATGTTGTACGCTGATGACGCAGGGATTGTCTCGAAGTCGGCTGAAGGGCTCGCGAAAATGATGACAGTCATCGTGACTGTCTTCGAAGCAGCAGGCCTTACGGTGTCGGAAAAGAAGACAGAGACTATGCTTCTGCAAACGCCAGACCAGAAAACCCTCGCACCACCGCTCGTCATCGAAGCAGCAGGCCAGAGGTATAAGCAGACGGCCTAGTTCTTGTACCTAGGCGGCATTATCCACGAAAACGCTGACCTCTTGCTCGAAATCGACCGACGGATCCGTCTCATGCGAGCATGCCTCAAACGGTTCGGCCCGGAGCTGTATGATAGGACGACCGCCCCCCTTAGCCTGAAAGTCCGAATGCTGAAGGCCGAGGTGATTGAGACCCTGCTGTACGGGTGTGTGACGTGGACCCTCAGAGCGGAACACCTTGCCAAGCTTCGAACGGCTCACCACCAAGTCCTGTTGCGAGTCATTGGCTTC
Organism: Macrocystis pyrifera; assembly: GCA_031763025.1. Taxonomy (NCBI): domain Eukaryota; class Phaeophyceae; order Laminariales; family Laminariaceae; genus Macrocystis; species Macrocystis pyrifera. The sequence goes on along the minus strand of JASSKH010000004.1, from coordinate 1,833,440 downwards.
CAGCGCCGACTTCGTACTGACCATGCCACCCTCTCGTACGCGAAGGCCCTCAAGATGACACGTTGCGAGAGCATCGAAACGACCATCCGCAAACGGCGTCTCTTCTTCGCGGGGGGGGTGGCACAGCAAAGCAAGGATCGATTACCCAGCCGGGTGATGTTCGGGACGATTGCTGGCGGGGAGAACCCGAGACCTGGCGGACAGGTTAAGACTTGGCATAGATGCGTAGTCGAAGACCTTAGGGAGTTCCGCGCCACCGAAGGGTCAACGGAACTTGCTCCCTTGGTGTTTGGAGTTGAGACCGCACTGTGGCCCACTGCTGCAAAAAAGGCGGGGAAGTGGTACCGGGGGATACTGGAAGCAGCCGAACGGTTCATGGTGAGGTGGCACGAGGCTGAGGCTGAGCTGAGCAGGCAGCGCCGCGCATCCGCCGTGGGTGGTGTCCAAGGGAATGGGGGGAGGAGAGGCAACAAGAGAGTAGAGAGTAGCAGAAAACCCGACCAAGGGAATGCGGAGAGGGGGGGGGAAGAGGAGTAGAAGGGAAACTGCAGTGGACGAAGTAGGAAGGAGATGGCAGATAGGGTAGCCAGGTACCGGGCAGACTAAGAAGTAGAACATGCCTATACTACTCGTACCACCAACTGGTGCAGCTGGTTCGAACGTGGTCTTCCTTTGTCTTCCTGTTGTTTTTGTTTACTTTTATTTCATTTTATTGTCTTGTTTGCGGTGACCCTATGTGATTTTCGTTTCTCTTCCTTTCTCCGATTGATAAGCCTTACTGAAGGAGTCGTGTGGCGTGGGTGGATGACGAGCCTGCTTTGCTTGTTTCGTACTGTCTGACGCCGAGGGGCCGGGCATAGTTGACGAACGCTGGACGATGGCGGCAGACAGGGTAGCAAGGTACCAAGCGGGCCAGCAGGGAGACCCTGGCTGTGCTACTCGTACCATAAACTGCTGCCGCTACCTGGAGCATGCCTTGTGCTTTGTTTGGTTTGCCTGTTATTTTTCCCTTGGTTCTTAGTCTTACTCTGTTGACGACTAGAGGTGTTTTCTTCTTTTTTTTTTTTTTCCAGCTCGTTCTTTTCAAGTGTCTGCCACGTCCCCTACGCGGGGGTACGATGGTTTGTTGCTATACTGAAGTATATACATATACCAGGTATATTTTTGTTTCTTTTTTTTTGTTTCTTTTCTCTATCGAATTGTCTTTGTTTTTGTTTTTGTTTTTCTCTTTGTTTCGTTTTTGTTTCTCTAAGTCATGGAATGGGTATGTCGTGCCTATCGTACGCAGTATGAGGACATGGCCTTGCATTGCATACGTGACAACGTAGTATCTCTGTGGCGTAGCTTTGTGACCACAGAACTTGTATCTCTCTAGGTTTGAAGAATCGGCACGGACACTGGTTGTGCTGGATGTCGACGGGTAGGAAGAACGGTTTAATGTGAAGAAAACAACAACAGCAACAAGGTAATATTATTCTCCGTTATTCGGGTTGTATTAATAGTAACAGTGCGCAGAGTGTTTATTTAAATTGTCCTGTTGACCCGGGTAGCATCCAGGGGGGGCACTGGACTGGCCCATATCTGCAACATTGAAATACGTACAGAATACGCGCGATCGGCTCATCAAAACCCTCTTACAAAATTTAGTTAAAATATTGTATAGACGAGACTCATTACGAGCTTGCAAAATTGAGTATAAACTAGTTCATTTTAACTAGTCGAACTCACAGCTGACGTACTTCATTTTTTAACAAATGAATTTCCATGAACAAAACACCGGTCGTGGCAAGCGTTGTTTACTTGTTTTTAGTATGTAACTGGTTTCGGCCCAAAAATGGCCAGGTAGTTCGTATAGTACCTGATTTTGGCCACAGCTCTAGTACAAAATGTAGACTGTACTTTCCTACTGGTATTAATTATATATAGATATCCATGATGCCCGCTTGACATACATATTACTACTAGAGTGGAGATTTGATACCCACTAGTTTTCTGAAAATGAAAAAAACACTTTGTCGCCGGGCGCTGATTTTGCTACACCGTATGTCCTACTTCAGGTTTGTATAATAATAGTGCAAACCCCCGGTGGCTTGGTAGGTAGTCCGCGTGCCTATCAAGATCAATTTCGTGGGTTCAAGTCTCACCGAGTGCATGCTTGTAGGGACTTTTAAAAATTTCTTGCATAAAAAATTGATAAGCGGAAAGCACGAGAGCGTGAGTTAGCTACATTCGATGAAAATCGACGAGCAGAGGGAATGCGCGACAAAAAATAAAGGCACGTTCGTACCAGGGGGGAGAAGGGACGACACCTGTGACCACGGCTTGTCCAGAAGATCGCTGAGGATAAAACCTCCTACGAGTAGGCTGGAAAGTAAAAGTGACAGTAAAAAAAAAAACAAATTGAATCAGCCTTTCCAAGCACTCCTCTTCGGTAGGACCTGCACGACGAAGCCGACGACAAACATTAATAATCCCGACACATTGTGTATTTCGCGACGACCACATAAACATCTATGTAATCTACAGACGACAGCGAAGCGTACACCAGTCGAACGATACGACGAGGCATCACCCTGCGTCGTCATTGGTCTCCTCCGCCTTCACAATCCTCCCTCCAGCCATCATTGCTCTGGCCACTGAAACACTCAACTCAGCACAACGAACGGCGTTTCTATCTCCTTTTCGCACATACGTTTCTACGTCCTGGTAGCACATACTGGTACAGCAGCTGACAAACGCGTACACAAACACATATTACGGGGGTCCATAGTTAATAGGACTATGGTGTCCATAAAAACCTATATATTTACCTATTTTTACTAACAAAATTTGGTCCCGTTAACTATGGACCCCCGTAAAAGCTACCAAAACAAACTTGGATATTTATAGATCAGCAACTGTTACAGAGGGACGACGACACCACACAGTTCGCCGTCCGTACACCCACTAGACGACAGCCTAACACCAGGCTACGTCAATGACATTTCAGTGATTGCAGCTACGAAGGTTATTCCTGTTTCCAGCACGCACCTCTCCATTCTACATGTTATACAGGAGTGTTACACACGCGTACACAGACCCATACCCGTTACGAAGTTGCGAAGCAACAGGCTATCCGCCAAAGCACCGCGAATACGCCAACCACTGCGGAGGTCGCAATTTTTTTGGTATTATTTATGCATTTTATCTATTGATAGACGTGGGGGCAGCTCCCACTACTTTTTTACCCTCTCGAACCATATAATAGTTGTAACTGCGTGGTCTTCTGTTCGAGACCGACCATAATAAGCACTGATAATTCAACTACCGTCCGTGGGCATCTGTGTAAAATTCAAAAACGGCTATTATGCTGTGAGAACGAGGATTTCGTCAAAACTCATGTTTGCAAGCTGTGTGTCACACTTCAATTGCGCGTACTCGTGGCACGGGTTTTATTTGTCCTCAATCCGTATACGAATGAGGAACACAAAATCTAAAGCTGCAGGATTCAAGGAGTGGATGTTCGGAGTGCTCACGTACTTGGTGTATGGATTCATGTGCAACGGTATTTGGGAGTTCCACACAGGAAATATGCGTGTTTCTGTGTGGAACGGTCAGCGGGTTGGGACGTATCTTACCCGCCGCTTTCTACTTCTTCTTCTTCTTCTTCTTCTTGTTCTACTTCTTCTTGTTGTGTGTGTACTTCATGTTCTCCCCCTTTCTTCCTTGTCTTGTGTGTTCTAAGCGATAATATATATATATACCCTGGAGGGGCTTCTACGAACTGACTCAGGCTTGGCCTATCATATCAGTGAGTGCATCGAACACGCTAGCGAACTGTTCCAATGGGACGCGCTCGCTGATTGGGGCTTGCTGGGAGAGATATATGTTTCGGCTCTGAGTGGAAGCGAGATGGCCACAATCGGCACAGGCGAGATCCGATGCAAAAGGTGCGAACGGACTGGTCACACCCTACCGCAGTGTAGGGCGGTGGTGCAACTCATGGACGCTCCGGCCCCACCTCTCCATACCTACTTCGACGCTGGAATGCTGCCTCCTGGCTACCACTACATCGATTACAGTCGTGTCCTCACCAGTGCCGAGCTGGCATCCCTGCCACCGCAGCAGTGGGTCGCAGAGCGGAGACAACGACAACTGGGGCAGCAACACCAGCAGCAGCAGCAACACCAGCAGCAGCAGCAACACCAGCAGCAACAGCAGGAGCAGCAGTGGCTCGAGCAACAGTTTCAACAACAGCAGCAATACAAGCAGCAGCTCGAGAAGCAACGACAGCAACTCGAGCAGCAGAGGCTCGACCAGGAGCAGCAACGGCAGCAGTTCCTCCAGCGCGTGCAGCAGCAGCGGCAGCCTTTTGGGGCGACTGCTGTGGCCGCGGGAGGTGCAAACGGGCAGTTTGCATGCCAGTATATTTCTGCTTCTTTTACGCCTCCTGCGGAACGCCGGGCAGATAGTTTTTTGAAGAGTACGTGTGGAAATGAGAGCGAGGGAGAGAGAGTGAGGGGGGGGAAGGAGATTGGTGAGAGGCTGGAGTACAACACGCGGGCGATGCAGGGGCAGTTGCCCGGTGAGACAGAGCGGAATGCTCTTCCAAGCCGGCCGACTATCGCGGCGGGAGGGGTTTCCCCGAACGCGAGAAAATATGTGCCCGATGGTACACACGGCAAGGACGCAATGGAGTACAACACGCGGGCGATGCACAGGCAGTTGCCCGTGAGCTGAATGCTCCTCCAACCTTGCCGATCATCGACGACGCGGGAGGGACTTCCCCGCGCGAGAGAGAGAGCGTACCAGAGGGTACGCGTGAGCAAGGACGCCTGCTTGGCCGGCAGGAGCCGTCGCCTACGAAAATGGGCGAGACATCACGAGGGGTTGTAAGCGATACGCATCGGAGCAAGTACGGCATTGCTGTTGCGCTTGCACCCGAGGAGGAGCCGTCCGACGAACCCGGTACAGATACCTGGTACCGACCGTTGTAAGTGTTTACATCAACGTATTTCGAAGGATTGGAAGACAGCTATTATTAATAACATCCTGGCTGGACTACAGTTTTTGGTAGTTCCCAGCGACAGCGACTATTAATATTAATAGTACCATTGTATTATAATGGAATACTACTATGATCACTATTTTATTATTAACTTCAGAAAAATGGAATATAAATTTGCGTTTTAATATTAATAATGAATATCTAAAGGTTATTATATCTCCGAACAGAGTGGCATATGCCAGAGGATACAAGACATCACCAGTTCCGCGCTATATCCTAGATAAAAAAATGGTGTATGCCAGAGGATACAAAACATCCCCAAATTCCGCACTATATCCTAGATAACAAGGTTGTGACGTAAGAAGAAGAATGCTGCATTTTCTGCTGCGATGAGTGACAAGAGCTGGTTGTCAGCTTGCAATGATGTCGCAAGTCGGATGAAATTGTGCTCATCGTGGTGAAATGGTGACACTGTCGTTTAGTATTTTTCAATATATACGATTATGCAGGCTGACCGCAAGGCTTTTTTCTCTTTCACCTGGATGTGAGGACGCGCTAAGCGCGAAGCGCAAGCCTTTTTTTTCTTGGTTTTCCAAGGAAAAAAAGCGTTTTCATAACGGCTCACGTACGCGGGTAGGGTGCCTTTCTTTGAGTTTCTCTGTATAATATGTGTACGTGATTCAACATCTGCTTTGGGCCACGTTTGACAGGGTAGGATATAGTGCAGAATTTGGGGATGTTTTGGTATATGATTATGCAGGATGACCGCAACCGCAAGGGTTTTTCTGCTTCACCTGGATGTGAGGACGCGCGAATCGGGAAGCTCAAGCATTTTTTTTTCTTGGCTTTCCAAGGAAAAAAAGCCTCTACACAACGGCTCACATACGCTGGTAGGGTGCCTTGCTTTGAGTTTGTCTGTATGTGTGTGTGATTCAACATGTGTTTTGGGCCACGTTTGACCACCGCGCTCAACGCACACGGCACCAATTCCAGTCCCGGCGGGCTCTGTGCACGCACACACTCAAACGAAACCTTCTCGTGCTGGCGCGGTGGTAAGTCGTTCACAGTTGGTCGAGCTAGGTGCGGCAACGTGTGTAGGCACATGTTTGTGCTGGGCCACAATGAAAAAACACAGAACCTACAACGTAAAATATTTTAACGGTTTTACTTTTTTTAGTTCTACCTAATCAAACTCAACTCTACGAGTACTCGCAGGCAGACTGTACCTGTCCACAGCAACGAACGTTCGGGCCATGTCCCCGAGACATGCTGCAGGTGGTATTATCAGGCCCACCCTCCTACTGAGGAGGGGACGGAGAAGCAGGAGAAGAGTTGTTGTACAGCAGTAGTAGTAGTGGCACTTACTGCTAGAAGCTCTGTTGGACACACGTCAGGTTGTAGATGTTTCGTCTTCAAACTATGCGTGAGTGCGGAACCAGGAAACACATTTACGAAGGGCTCAAACACAAGCCGAGCGTACAGCGACGCTGACCCTGGCCCCGTGTGCCCTACCGCTACTCGTACTGCTGCTTCTGTTTTGCTGCTGGAGAAGCGCTGCTGCTGGAGATGTCGTAGATAGGTACAAGAAGTGGTGGCACCTGCTACGAGAAAGAAGTTATTTCTGTTGGACTAAAACACTTCAGTTGCGGACACTTCGTCTTCAAATTATTATTACGCTCAATTTCAACCAGAAAACACTGTTACTTATTGGACTAAACATGTCAGGTGTGTGTGTTCTTCACATTGTATCGTTCTTTCTACCCGTCGGCGTCCAGCACAACCAGTGTCCGTGCCGATTAATCAATCCCTGAGAGATACAAGTTCTACTGTGGTCACAGCAGTGCCAAATATATCAGGAGAACATGTCAGTGTCAAGCTGTCTGTCTGGCAAGGCTGTCAAAAAGGCAAATCCATCTGTCTAGACATATGTCCCCTACCCCCCTGGCAGAAAAAGCCTCGCAACATACATAGTGTGGAAACCCCTATTTAATATTTTTACGTGCAGCTGTTTTACTCACTTCATACCGATCTGTAGTTTAAAATATCGAGATGCTGCAATTCAGTTGCACTTTTCTGTAGATCGGAATGGTGAAAGTCGAGTTGATTGAGACCCTGCTGTACGGGTGTGTGACGTGGACCCTCAGAGCGGAACAGCAAATTGCCAAGCTTCGAACGGCTCACCACCAAGTCCTGTTGCGAGTCATTGGCTTCCAGCGTCGACCTCGTACTGACCATGCCACTCTCTCGTGCGCGAAGACCCTCAAGATAACACGTTGCGAGAGTATCGAAACGACCCTTCGTAAACGGCGGTTCTTCTGTGCGGGGGGCGTGACACGGCAAAGCAAGGAGCGATTACCCAGTCGGGTAATGTTCGGGACGATGGCAGGTGGAAAAAAACCCGAGACCTGGCGGACAGTTTAAGACTTGGCACAGATGCGTAGTCGAAGACCTTAGGGGGTTCCGAGCTACCGATGGGTCAACGGAACTTGCCCCCTTGGTGTTTGGAGTTTACACCTCGCTGTGGTCCACTGCTGCAGCAAAAAAGGCGGGGAAGGGGAACGGGGGGATCCTTGAAGCAGCCGAACGGTTCATGGTGAGATGGCATGAGGCTGAGGCTGAGTTGAGTAGGCAGCGCCGCGCATCCACCGTGGGTGGTGCCTAAGGGAATTGGGGGGGGGGGGGGGGGGGGGGGCAACAGGAGGAGTGGCAGAAAACCCGAGCAAGGGAATGCGTAGAGAGGGGGGAACAGGAGGAGTAGAAGGGAAACTGCGGTGCACGAAAAATGTAGGAAAGAGATGGCAAACAGGGTAGCAAGGCACCAGACCGACTAGGAAGTAGAACATGCCTATACTGCTCGTGCCAGCAACTGGTGCAGCTGGTTCGAACGTGGTCTTCCCTCTTCTCTCTTTTTTTTTCTTCTTTATTGCACTGATCCTCTGTGATTTTCATTTTATTTCTTCCTCTTCCTTTCTTCGATTGATGAGCCTTATTGAAGGAGTCGTGTGGCGTGGGTGGATGACGAACCTGCTTTGCGTGTTTCGTGGTGTCTGACGCTGAGGGGCCGGGCATAGTTGACGAACGCTGGACGGATACGGCAGTCAGGATTGCAAGGTACCAGGCGGACTAGCAGGGAGAACCTGGCTATGCTACTCGTACCACAAACTGCTGCCACTACCTGGAGGGTGCTTTGTGCTTTAGTTTGCCTATTATTTTTGCTTGGTTCTTAGTCTTACTCTGTTTACAAGTAGTGGTGTTTTTCTGCTTTTTTTTCCAGCTTGTTCTTTTCAAGTGTCTGCCACATCCCCTGCGGGGAGGCCAAACAAATGTGACGTAGCTTTGTGGCCACAGAACTTGTATCTCTTCTAGGATTGAAGAATCGGCACGGACACTGCTTATGCTGGATGTCGACGGGTAGAAAGAACGGTTTTATGTGAAGAACAACTCGAAAATGTATCAAAATGCCGAAAATAGGCCCAATCTTCTAAGACGTGTCCTAAAATTCGTCTTAATCCGTTTCTCAAAGAGAGGCACGTCTTGCTCGCTATATCGCGTCTTGACACGTCTTAGATTCGTCTTAGAGCGCACCAGGCGCCGGTCGAGGCGTCCTGCGGGGTCGACACGACCACAGCGAGCTGTGGAAATAGGTAGAAACACAGCGAGGACGGCAGTTGAATCGACTACTCTAACTTGCTTCTTTCGAACCTTCTTTTTTCGGGCCTCCATGCGTTTTTCCCTGTCACCGGGGACATCGAACCCGGTTCCCCGGATTTTCGAGGATGGCATTATTTTTTTGAAAAACAAAACATGATCTCTGATCTCTCTCTCCCCACCTAGTACACAACCAAAGTTCCCGTCAAACACACCACACCACACACCATCACACTCCACACTGCACCATCCAAGCACCAACAAGTACATACGGTACTTCGCGCCGGTAGTAGTTTTATTATTATAGTGGTTTGTGCAAAATAAAATCTGTTGTTGTTGGTATTCTTACACTGTGGGTGGTACATCAGTACCAGGTTGCAACGTGTTCTTTGAACGGCATAGTATAGGACGACTACCATGGTACATCAGTACCAGGTAACATACCGCGTACTCTTGGACGCATAATATAGGACAATTATTGCTGCTCTTTTTTCTGTATTCCGTGAGCAGTCTCGGTTTCGTTCGTGCTTCATTACAGCAAGTAAATAATATCGTAGTTTTATTTGCGCGAGTTCGTTGGTATTTTTACACCGTGGATGGTACATCAGTACCAGTAACATAGCGACGTGTTCTTTAAACGGAATAGTTTAGACGCCTGCAGCTCTCTCCTTCTGCCTTCTGTTTCCGTGGGCGGTTTCCTAGGTTGTTAGTATTATTACGAACAAGTATATATTTGAGTGTGTTGGTATCCACGGCCGCTGACGGTACGATATTCAGTATGCTATTCGTACTCATAGAAAAAAACCGATACAATAAAAAACCAGGTACGAGTACCTTGGCGCCTTTTATTCGCAATGCGATTTCGGAGCTATCCCTCATAATATGGGTACGTATGTGCTATTAATAATGTACAAGTACACACGTTCAAATACACCAGGTACTACCTGGAATCAACTATTAATATGTACTCTTGTAGGTTGTTGTCTCGTCGAATGCCAACTAAACAAGGAGCTACCACGATTACGTAAAAATAATACCGTTCCAACTATCAGTATACGTATTATTCGCACTCATCAGATAGCTTGATACTTGTACTATTATTGCCGTGTATTTAGTGCCACTTTACATCGCTGTGTGGTTGCTGTATCGATGAACCCGTACCCTGTTGAACTAACTTCTATTTTTCGACATAAAGTCTGTCTTAGTGTTGCCAAGACGAGTCTGCGAATCTTAGACGTGCCTAGAGGAACCTAAGACGTGCTAAGGCGAATCTAAGACGTGCCAAGACGAATCTAAGACGTGCCAAGACGAATCTAAGACGCGCTAAGACGAATCTAAGACGCGCTAAGACGCAAAAAGTGGATTAAGACAAATGGTTTTCGCACGACTTAATCCAAAAAATTTCGGCCTACGGCCGGCTTAATAGCTCGCTACGCTCGATTTCCCAGTCCGACTTACGGCTCGAAACGCTCGTCTTAGAAGATTGGGCCTAGCCGAAAAGAACAAAAATACAGCAGTAAAACTCACTACTTTCGACAATAATTTCAGGCGGTTATGAACGGGGATTTTTCTTGGCGTCCACGTATTTTTGGCTGTCAAGGCTGCCTGTCAAGACGTTTGCCTTGACGGTGTCTGTAAAGGGGCAAAAGTGCTGTCTCCCGACATCTGATCATTAAGCAGTACAGATTTTCGTCTTCAAATTGTTATGCCGGATTTCGAGGTGGAAAGCAGGATACACACGACAAAATCCTGTTTTTGTTAAAGGAGTGTGCGTACTGCTGTGTTTTTCACGCCGGCATATCACTGATCAGGACCAGAAGAAGCCAAGAACATTTACGTATTGAGATTCACCAACGACGGCATAGGTAGATGTTCGTTCGTGTTGGCTCAGCACCATTTTACAGCATATTCCGTATTCGCCCACTATGATGCACCGCAGATATGACTACTTTAGGTATTACTGAGGTTGCGCCTCATTACCACCAAATACTATTAATAGTAACAATATGTGTGTGTTCTTCACATTAAACCGTTCTTGTACTCGTCGACATCCAGCAAGCCCAGTGTCCGTGCTGATTCTTCACCCTACTGTAGAAAGGTACGAGCTCTGTGGTCACAGACTACGACACAAAGATAACACACCGTAATGCATTAATAGCCTACGCAATACCATGCCTTCGCACTAGGTGCGGCCGACACGACATCCATGCATACGCCAGCAACCAAAAAACACCGTGACGAAAGAGAAACAACGAAGAAACCAAACCGAAAAAGAAAAAGGAGAAGAATCCCAAATAAATAAATAAAATGGGGAGCCAAAGCTCAGACACATACCCCGAGCATGAGCCAAACTGGACGTGCAAGGGGGAAGAAACGGGAAGGAACAAGGGAAATATGCATCCCGGTGAACACTTAACTAAGTAAAAAGAGAAAGAAGGAGTCGGGCAAAATACGCTCGTCACCCACCCACTAGGTAGTACTTCTTTCATAAGGATAAGGGGAAAAGATAGGAAAAAGTTAAGTCATGGAAAAAAATCAAAGCACTCGAAGGATGCTGGGGTTTCGATTATATCGGTAGGCGTGTTGGTTCCGGGGACATGGTATGCACATCACTCCCCAGTTTAAGTGGTGATAGAGCTCGAACTCCATAAAAACTCGAAAACGATGGAACCAGAGACAAAGGGTGGCAACACGTCTACTATTCATTTTAAATATTAGTAGAGTCGGCATTGTATTCCTCCACAGGCGATTCACTCAAATACCTATTAATAGAGTTATACGCACTCATTTTGACAAGGCAAAACAATATATATAATTGCCAGACCATATTAGAGTAAATGATAGACATACGTAGCAGGACAGACATTCTGCTGCAGTACCGTAGACAGTCACTCAGTCGGGTGCATATTCAGACATAGGGTCGGACAGAAAAATGGTAAGCGATGACAAAAAAGTAATCTATTTCACAGACGACATGTTCAATACACATCGCACTGCTGTGGCTGGCCAGCTGGTGGACGGGGACATGGTATCCAAAGTAGCAACTCTATACTTGCAGAAGTAACTACAGCAGCACAACAACTCACACGAAAAACGGCTCGCGCCTCACGCTCTCGCGGCCTCCAGCGGCTTCTGCGGAGGGTTGCGTATATTTGTGCATGGTTGCGTATATTTATGCGTCACTAATAAAGTGGGAGCAGTGTGTGTGCCAGACGAGATCAAGTCGGGTGGGATCTGCGTGTGATGTAGTGGGCGTTCCTACCTACGGATGTGTGATCTACCACTACACCAAAAAAAAACGCTGGTAAAGTATCGTGTGGGTTGCGATTCTTACACAGCTGCAATGCTATGTAAAGCAATATTGTAAGAGTGCACCGTGCCCGAGCAGCGAGGGGGGGGTTGTCTCGCGGTCGTCGTTCACTGCAGCAGTACAGCAGCAGTACGTGTACGTACTGCTGTTAACAGTGATACTCCTTTCCCCGTATCATTGCTTTTTTGCTTCAAATCGCTTGCCACTCCGACCGGCATCCAAACCTGCACCGCGTATTATCCCGATGGATAGGGAGCTGAAGTTGGACCACCTGCTTTTTATGTGTGTCAAGAACTGATCACGGCTCTCGACATCTGATACAACCCACCGAGTACAAGCAGTAATGCCTTATGCCTGTTTACTCTCTCACAGCAGCAACCCCGGACTCGCTTGAGTCCGGCGTAGGGATGCTGACCTGGGCGTGATGCCTTCTTCATAGGAGTGACTGCAGCCGTGCTCCCGTGTCTTGTCCCTTTTGGCTTTGTCCCGGCTTTGTTAGGGGGCGCAGGTGCGAGCACGGGCCGAAAAAAATTTCAAGTGTTGATCCGTCATCTCTATCACACAGGCTCAGGGTACCTCCCCGCGTATTGGTCACCAGACGTAGTCGATACGAGCGGGGCACACACTTATCCTGTAGTCGTATCTCCTGAACCACTGCGAATTAGGATTCGAAATTTCGAGACACTGACCCTGACATATCAGTCCTTGTTCGAAAATGTGTACCTGGTACCACGTACTGGTACATATGGTAAGATATACACCAGGCACCAGGTAAAATGTTACGACATGTTGAAATTCGGCTCGAACTCGATGAGATATCGGCGAAAACTCACAACCATCAACTTTTTACCAAACATTCCGTAGTTCCCGATCAAGGCGAAATTTGTTGGAGACTCAAGAAGATGATCGATATCAGTTTCATTGCCCACTTCGTTGCCCATCACTATCACTAGATATGACAAAAACAATATTCAATACTAAAATCAAGTGTAAAGAGAAAAATGGTATTTTACTGCTCAATGTTGCGATTTTTGATCTGAAATTCAACACCGTATTTGATTTGTGACGCCGGCTTGAGACGCGTGCATAGACAACATCGTGTCAAAAATTCACGTCTAACTGCGTCAAACTCTGCACTGCATGGCCGACCTCCTGCATCGACGTGGTCTTGGCTGGTCCAGCTCGTACCCGATTTAGAATTACCGAGCGAGACCGAGATACGTAGGGGGCAGAATGCGACGTTTGGATTGTGATTGTCCAAGAGGCCGAAACCACCACGAAATTCGCATTGCGCTCACTGAACTGTCTTTTTTCGTGTACTAGCCGCACCGTCGTGGCACCAACACATGAGCAGGAGAGCAGCAGCGATACAGCAGCAGCAGCAGCACAGCGTATCAGAGCAGTTACTTAGCAGCGGTACAGCAGCAAGAACACAGCACCCCAACAACAGCAGTAGCCACGGCAACAACAGCAACACAGCAGCACCAGACCTGGCAGCACCCGAGCAGCAGGAGGCATGTGTAGGCCGCCCGCGGAGCGAAGCGCCTAGTACGTACGTGCGTTTTTTTGTTTTTGTTCTTGTAATGATGAAATACTTGTAAAATTAGGTAAAAATGGAATATAGACGAGGCGTATTACGCAGCTTGCAAAGTTGAGTATCAACTATTTAATCAGTCGAACTCACAGCTGACGTATTTCATAATATATTAAATTATGAAATACGTCTGCTGTGACTTCGACTGATTAAAAATTATGAAATACGTCAGCTGTGAGTTCGACTGATTAAATATTAATAATGTCAATAGTTATTACCTGGTACTCAACTTTGTAAGCTGCGTAGTACATTCGAAAGGGATTGCAGAAGAAAAGGGGGGGGAGCGGAGAGGGCACTCGCTCGCATGTCTTATACAATGACACATGATCGATATCTGAAGTAATAAGCGTGAAACATGCTGTAGTGCATAGTATGCATATCAATATCATATGCCTGCGGACTGCCTATCGATAATCGAACCCGAACAACTACTGCGTGTAGAACTGGATTATTGACGCGAGTACAGCTGTTGTACATACAAGTACCAGGCAGCTTACTGCATAACAATGTACAGGAGCGGTAGTTTTGTGACAGCAGAACTTGTACCTAGATCTAGGATTCATTGAATAATCGTACTGGATGTCGACGGGTAGAAAGAACGGTTAATAATTTTGAAGAACCGGGAACCAAACGCGGGTGAGGACACCGCTAACATGGGAGATGATCAAGGTGATGGAGGAGAACATAGGGGAGTGGGGTGTGGGGGGGAGGATAGCGTGGATCGGCTTGGCATTTGAGAGTTTCGGAAAAAAATAAAAAAATAAAAAGTGCTCAGGGTGATTGTTGCTCAGGGTTGGTCGATGTCTCTCCGCATAAAAGACGTTGACGGCTATTTTTTTCCCTGAGCAGATTATTTTTTTCCAGATGCTCAGGGTTACGGGCTGCAAAACAGGGTTTAACCCTGAGCAAAGAAGCTGCTCAGGGTAATGGTCATGGCACAGAGCACAGGTAGTAAAGGATGCGTGTACCGTCACACAAGCAGCCCAGGACTGACACTGACTCGCCGCCATAGCTTAGGGCGACAAGGCGTGCCATCTCCTCGAACCAGTCGTCGTTTGGTTCGTGATTTTGACGGCGAGAAAGTACAGAGCAGCTTCGGCAATCTCAGCAGGCAAGGAGGTGGAGCATCATCTATCTTTCGAAAAAAATAACGAAGACAATCGACCTAGCAACCTCACGCCGCGTGACGGGGAGGAGGGCGGTGATGGTGTGGAAGGTACGCGAGGCGGACGACCACTCGCCAAAGCGTTGGGGCAACCGGGTGCACCACCTCCACCACCAGTAGGCGGTTGGTTGTGAGGCTACAAGTACTACTGCTGTACGCGAGGCGAGGCGAAGTGAGCAGAGCAGCTCGATAAATAGAAGCACATCACGCTGCACACGAAAACGAAGACATGCAACCTCTAGCTGGGTGGCGGCTTGGAGGACAGCGACAGTGGAGATCGTGTTATAGCGATAGAGGAGCGGGAGGGGCAGGTCGGGGCGCAAGGTGGTGGAACACGCGGCGGTCGACTGCACGATGTTCGAAGCTTGCCGTGAAAAGTGGGGAAGCTTGAACGCAGGTCCACGTCATTTTGTTCCTCCTCCCACCCTGAGTAATTTTTTTTTCGAGTTTTTTTTTTTCCAAATCCTGGAAGCACCAACCATGAGCACCCACCCTGAGCACCCCACCCTGAGCATTTTTTTATTATTTTTTTTTCCGAAACGCTCTATTGTCGTACCAGCTGTTGCTGAGGGCATCGGAATTGTTTGCAAGGGAGCGGGGGAGGTGCACCAGGTTTACTGCCTGAGGAGGGGGGACATTGCCTTTTTCGAGAGAGGCGTCCACCTGGGGCCGGAGGAGCGGGGAGAGGCGGACACGGTGGAGGTGCATTTCAAAGGAGGAAAGGGGACCAGGGGAGGAAAGGGGCGGTCATGGTGAGAACGAAAAAAAAAAGAGGGGGGGGGGGGGGGGCTGGGGGGAAATGTGGTGGACTTGTTGCTGGAGCTGTTCGACTACTACCGGACAATAATCCTTGGGGGAGAGAGCGCGCCGCTGATGGCTTACAGGAGCGGCGGGAGTTGGCAGGTGTGGACGAGAGGGCAGGCAACCTACTGTCTAAGGAGCGGGCTGGAGAGGGTGGGTGAGAAATGGCGATCGCAAGGGAGAGGGGCAGTGGCGGAGCTGATTCCGGAGGAGTTCGCGCTGCACTCGGGGCGGATCGGAGGAGCGACGAGGTTGGCGGAGATGGGAGCCCCGCCGTGGGTGATTCAGAGGGAGGGAAGGTGGGCGTCGCAGGCATTTATGGGATACGTGAGGTCGAATATGGAGGATCCCTTGTGGGTCTCCAGAGTGCTAGTGGGTAGGACGGGAGAGCCGAGCAGGCAGCCGGGGCAGGGGACCAGATGGGGGTGTGGGGGGGGGGGGGGGGGGGGGGAAGAGTAGGCGGAGAACGCGGCTTCTGAATGGGAATTTGGCTGTTGAGGTTGTCTGTCAGAGTGGTGGGCAGGTCAGCCGCGTACGAGAGCTGGAGTAGGAGACGGGGGAGGGGGGGCAAGGGGAATTGGACGAGGGAGATCCGTCACAGTTCCACCCACCTCCCCCGTGGGCGACACGGGCTACTAATGGACATGCATTTTTCGTGAAGAGTAGACCAAAGTAGAAGAATGTCCGAACAGTCTGGGGTTTGGCGAATCGGAGACAAAAATAAAAAATCGGGGGGTGGGGGGGGTTGTAGTTCCAGTGGGGGGATACCTGGTGATGGGTGGTTCACGGCAAGATCACAGCTGCACGTATATTCAGGGCAAGCAGTACGCAGAGGCATCAGTACAGCAGTGGCAGCAGCAGCAGTACAGCAGCAGCAGCAGCAGCAGCAGCAGTTGGGAGGATCGACGGGCCGGGAGAAGAGATGTAGTACGTGGGTTTTCGATCGCAATCTCCCACCCACCCACGCGATTGCGTCACGAGCAGGGAGGTTAAAGGGAGGGGGAGGAGGGGGCGAGAGAAGGGGGGGGGGGGGTGGGAATTTGGCTGTTGAGGTTGCCTGTCAGAGTGGTGGGTAGGTCAGCCGCGTACAAGAGCTGGAGTAGGAGACGGGGGAGGGGGGGCAGGGGGAATTGGACGAGGGGGATCCGTCACAGTTCCACCCACCTCCCCCGTGGGCGACACGGGCTACTAATGGACATGCATTTTTTGTGAAGAGTAGACGAAACGCAACAAGTAGTTCACAAACGACAACATCATGTCTGCTAGTCTCTGCGGTCGTCAATCTCGAGTTTCAACTATTGAGCAGCAGCAGTGTATACGGCGGTAACAAATGTTTGCGATATTTCTGCTCATGATGAGCTAACGAGTATCTTTCGGGGTTCTGCGTTCTCCGGTTTGTTTTGTTTTTTTATTGTTGCACATCCTGGCTCAGCAAAAACGCACAGCACACCACACACCTTTGCAGCAGCATGCAGCAGGAGCAACCACAAAGCTCTGCAGCAACAGAGCATATGTATATAGAGAGCACCGCCATACAATCCGAACCTTCAACCCAAGTGCAACCCGCCTCTCGGTGACACACAAACATGAATGGGGATAAGAGATGACAAGCGGTAAGAGAGCTGATGACTGTCTGTTAGTCAATGAAAAACATGTCGGTTGAGATAAACGACAGACTGGCAAGAGATCTCTGTACCGCCAAATATTAGAGATGCCCAGCCAGCAGTTCCGCAACGACAGCATTATTTCCGATATATTTTCAACAGCGGGGTTGTTATTTTAGTACCGAAATATGCGATGAGGATCGCAAAAAGAACAAATCATTCCACAATGAGAGGAGGCACACAACATGAACGGGGATAAGAGATCCCCAACAATAGGTCGGAGAGCTGACGACGCTCTGTTGGTCAATGAAAAACATGTCGTCGGTTGTTTACTACAAGATGTTAAACGACAGATTGACAAGAGATCGCTGTCCAGCGAAATATTAGAGGCTCCCTCAAGGAATGCTCTTCTTGTGTTGGAACAGCAGTATGGTATCTATAATACTCGTTCCTGCTCTGTCGCTCTGAAGACATATGTTCTTATTGTGTACTTAGCGCTCTGCCATCGCTCGTCATATAAGAGATCCCCAACAAGCGTTTGATACATACAGCAGTATGATATCTAACGAGCGATAACATGCTCTTGTGCACTTGGTGTTGCTCCTGTTGTTCTTCGGGGTGATCATCGCAAGCGTTAGGCGGACGCACTTGGTCCTGATGCTGCTGTTGCAGAGATGACCGCCGTCTGCTGTCGCCGTTGCGGCTGCTGCTGCTCCCTGGTGCCATCGCTCTCCCATTGCACTGCACCTTCTAATATATCACCTCATCACCTTGCACCTTCACCTTACTTATCACCTTGGACCTTCAACATATGTTCTTCTTGTGGTCCTGCTGCTGCCGTAGCAGACGTGTCTGCTGGAGCTGCTGTTTCCGTTGCGGCTGCTGCAGCTCCCTGGTGCCATCGCTCTCCCTTTGCACCTTCACCTCCTCATATAAGACCTCATCACCTTGCACCTTCACCCCACTTATAATCGCCTTGCACCTTCAACGTGTGCTCTTCTTGTGTACTTGATGTGATATCGTATGCTGGTATATAGTAACTGGTATGATGGTACTACGGTTTGATGTACTATATGGAAAAAACGCGGTATGGGATATGGGATATGTTGGTGGTATAGTATATGGGAAAAGCACCGTATGTGGTACGGTATGTTGGCTGTATGGTACGGGAAAAAACACAGTATGTGGTATGGTACGTTGGCGGTATATGGTATGATGGTACGGTGTCATGGATATATTATATGGCTAAATTTGCCTGGTGGTATGGTATGTTTCAGTATATAAGGTCCGTAAGGGTCGAATATGTCGTACGAATATCATCTGTAACGACCTTATATATCGACCATTGGAAAGTGTTCGAAAATGTTATCCATGCAGACAGGCAGACAGACAAACAGACAAATTTGCAATTTCCGCAGCTGAGACCCAGTTTTACAAACTGAGAATTAGACTCCAAACGGTACTATATTATCATGGAGAGTGTTACGTGTTGGCACCCCCCCAAAAAAAAACATAGTGCTTTTAACCTATAAAATACCGTTGAACTTTACTAGAAATAAAAGTAGCGCCATTTCCTGCAACGACGAGATTATGTATTGTTGCTTTTCTCGCTAGACGTAGGTACCTATAGCTGTAGCAAGGGTACTATAAACGTGCAACTAGCCTGCTGTGCCGTACCAGCTACAGCAGCGAGGGCGCTCGTGCCGCTCCTCTATCCCCGGCTCGTGCTGCTACTGCTGCTTTTGTGGTGCTGTGTGCGGCGGCTCGAGTGTGAGAGCTGCGTGCGAGAGTACGTCTGGTCACAACAAATGACCAGGTAAAAAATGGCACTAGCACCAGCACCACATGTCGTAGAGCCGCCCGCTTTGCGAGATACGTTTGAGAGCTTCTTTTGCTGCCGAGCTAGTTATGTGCGTTCGTGTGTGCTCGTTCGCTGCGCGCTGTGTGCTCTTCGTGGTGCTTTCCAAATAAGTGTGCGGGTTTCCATTGGAAATATCGTGCCTTGTTTTGCTGGCAGATTCAGAAAAATCGCCTGCTCAGGCGAATTTACGGCGGCTGCAGGTGGTCCATTGAGGTAGTCCGCGCAGATAGGCGGTTCTAATATTTCGCTTCGAGAGCGCCCCACACAAAAAGCATATCGACAGCCGTGGACATATAGCCACCTAATGTAACTAAGGGTTCGGTTGCGGTTAGGATCGCATTCTTTGATTGTTCGCGGTTGACCCCTCCCCAGTCGTCTAACCATACACCCACCGCCGAAACAACTACCGATCGATCGCGTAACCGACAGCAAGCTGTGGATGTCTGAATGCTAGTCTATGACCCTGCACGCCGATACTTGTGGATACATCACAGGAACAACAGCTTATTGCGAGTGTGGAGATCCCCGAGTTAGGGGATCCCTTTTGCCTTACGGGACCCCCAACAGGCTTAGGGGATCCCCAACATCCTTTAAGTTAGGCTTCAAGCTCAATTGTACGATGTATCACTCACTGCTGTTTGTGGTGAGGTGTTGCAGTAGTCGAAATTGGTCGTAATTGGTCGAAACTAGGGGGGGACAAAAACATACAAAAAACAACCCTCAACCCAACGTTTGCATTTCACTTGCGGACAGCTACAGCTCCTCACAGGATACTACAGCTCGCGCAATTGACAGACGCTCCTGATATGTGTGTGGGGGCGGCGGGTGCGCTAGACAGCAGTCGTAGGCAGCCAGATACGAATCACGAAAGATCTTTCCACAAAATAGCTGAAATGCTTCGATTCACCCGCCGGAGCCTAACACAAGGGGCATGTACATCCCCAGCGAAAACACGGCGTTCACCAAATGTTTGCTTGTTCGCCAAGCGGATGATATATGTCTTCTCGGAGCATACCCCAAAAGCCCGCGCGGGACAAAATAAGTCATTCCGGCGAGGGGTAGTAGGTTATTGGGCCCAAAAAATGGCAAAAGGGGGCTGAAAACCTCTGGATTCTTGTTTACTAACATAATTTTTTCTGACAATTCGAAATACGAATCTTGGTTGCAACTCCCTTACTCTATTTCCAAGTAGAATGAGTTTGTTGCTCAAACGATGTTTGGTCACATGTCCTCGAGTGATCCTCCGAGCGGGGGTTTGCTGTACTGCTGTAAGTACTCCAGTACACCCAATGTCTGTCATGATTCTTAATCCTAGAGAGTTACTCCAATTTTTTCAGGGGTAGCGTTTTCTTAGGCGGACTCAGGCGGGGCGGTATTGCAATACGGCGGTGTTTTGTTTTGGCGATTGGCGGCGGTTTTTTTGTTTTTTGGCAGTACCGAATTTGACCGTAGGCGGCATTGCCAAATATGGCGACACTCGTTAGGCGGTGATGAAAAATATCGGTATTTCTTTGGCGGTAGACGGTTTAACGTGTTTCGGCGCCAACGTAAACATGAACCCCAACACAAAACTTGGTTAGGCGGAAAGCGGTGCCTAGCTAGGAGCTGGGCCAGCAAGACCAGTTTCTTTTCTATATTTGTCCTGCTCTTTCGCAACCATTCGGAACTCTTATGCCTCCAAATTTGGCAACAGTGCTACCGGGCCGGCAGCGCATTTGCCGACCTCAACATTTTTGGAATCCGATCTGATTCCGTCGAGAAATTTGAGAAAAACCAATTTTCCGTCAATGTCCGTTAAATGTCGACCCTAAAATATCTACAAAAGTCCGAACACCGGTGCCGCTGGTACTCGGTGTGAACATTCCTTGAGGCATGCCCCAAGTACAGAAACCCTTACCAACGCTTAATTCGATTTCCATCATGAGATATGGCGTGTACACGATATACAACAGAATATCGTAGAAAAAGCATAGAAGGAAGTGGACATAGAGGGCGAAATATATGGTGATAAGGTCTTCGCCTGTTAGGAGACCTTGTGCATACGAAGGTTTACATTGTTTCCGAGGATTTCTTCTTTCAAGAATGTTTTTAGTGATCAACGTTCAAGCTCGTGCTGCACATTGTCGGATGGCAAGCATAATAATAACAATATCCTATATCAGGTGCAAAGTCAAAGTATTACGATGAGACCCTCTAAATTTGCGATTCTCACACCGGTTTTTCTGTTTTAAACCTGGAATTTTTACACGCCTTTATTATGGGCAAGACAAAGGGATCTATTGCTGCACCACTTTTTTATATTTTTTGTCCGTCTTACTCATGGATTGTTTTTGGTAATTTTTTTAATGTGGCTTAGTTCCCGAACAACTAAAACAAGTGGTGCAGTAATTAATCCCTCGGGAAGACTTTTATGATGAAGAACGTGTCAAATGTTCAGATCAAAGTTCGAAAAAACGGACTGAGAACATCCGTGGAACCTTAAAAAACTGGTATAGGCTGGCCCAGTGTTTGGAGCCCATGTCCGTACCCTTGAAAGGTTGGTTTGTACTGCGATTTCACGCGAGAAATCGACACCAAACCAACGTGCCAAACTGTGGCGACCTACTTCAATCTGAATGAAAAATAGAAAAATCGAGCAGTTTCATGCACAACGCACGAACAGCGAGGGCACCTTGAAACCGCAATGAAAACATCGACTGCCTTGATGTATTAACCTACTATCAATAATTCATTGTATCCCCTGCCAAAAAACGAAAAATAAGAACACGTATATATCCATCGCGAAAATTTGATCGAATGTTTTTGGGTATATCATCAGCCACGTCTAAATCCCCCTCCCAGAAGCACCACACATGCATATAATATATTCTGAGGACAGAGCACAAAACACAGAACGAAGAACACCAAAAGAAATTAAGGTACTTTTTGGGATGTATCCAGTGTTGCCGGTGCCTTTCGGACAATATCGAGAGTTGGTAGTACTTTCTGGGCGGTATCGAGAGTTGTCTGTATTTTTACGGCGGTAGACGATGTACCTGGTATACGAATATGGCGGCATTTTTTCGGCCGCCATGCAAAAAGGCAGAAAAAATTAAGCGGTGGGCGGTTTCTTGTTGTTTGGTGGCAACGGTTTTGACGGTAGGCGGTAATTGTTTTGCGAATGTCTTTCCTTGACGATTTATGCCTCTTAAGGCTAGTTCTTCCTTTCATTATATAGACTGACGTACCTTGCCGGCTTCGCTACCCTGCCGTTCAGAGGTGTGGGAGTGGGTTTTGAGGAGCCGCATCTTCGACTCATAAACTAGCTTGTGAAATGCAAATTTCCGCGGATTCCCCATAATTTTGCATAGACGGCTCATCGTAGTGGGCTAGTGTTATGGTATTGCTTTGAATGAGGCTGAAAGCCCAATAATTACTTCGGTTAATGTATTTAGATCGTATTTGTAGTACTTGGGAGAGGCGTATCTTTGATGAAAAACCAGGGTTTTCCCAACGAAGCACGAGCTTGGGTCTCAGTCTCCGCATGCACGAAAGGAATAAAGCTGTTCTTGTTTCATCTCTAGGCAAACAACGCACGTGAGAGTACCAACGAGTCCCGCTTTAATAGGCAAACCTGCAGGGATACAAAGTGTCCCGACCTTGATCTTGACATAATTGCAAAATTGGCGGCAAACCCTCCAAAATATCGGGACCGCCCCCCAGGGCGGTATTGCCAATACGGGAAACGTTCCGCCCTTAACCCTGCAAATTATGTGGTCACAAACTACGTTGAGACAGAGAAAACCGAACAATAATCGCAACTGGATGTCAAGGCAAAACAAGCGAAATGCCGACGTACCTGGCACGAAAATACAACAACGCGATGTGATGGTATTGCCTACTGAGCTATAGGGGTAAAAGATCGATCGACTACCCAGCCCAGGGTAATCCTTATAACATCACCCCCCCTCTGAACGGCGGGATCTCTGAGGCGTCGGTACCATATACGGCCGTACGCTGACCTACCCGCTTCGTTTCAATACCTGGGGGATCAGGGATATATGTTTTAGGGACACACGCGCAAGCCTTTCTCAAGTAAATTCACGTTCGAAATGAGATGCAAACCCGTGTCCTCGACGACGTCGAATGTTAAGGTGTTACCTGGTATCTATTAAAATATAGAGGTAAAAGATCGATCGATTCCCTGGGCTGGGTAATCGATCGGTTTTTTACCTCTGTAGCTCAGTGGGTAGCACCTTCACATTTGACGTCGCCGAGGACACGGGTTCGAATCTGACCTCGAACGTTTCTTTTATAGAAACGCTTGCGCGTACGTCCCTGAAAACAGATCTCCCTGATTCCCCAGGTATTGAAACGAAGCGGGTAGATCAGGCTTCGGCCTTATACGCCCAAAAACCCAGCCGTTCAGAAGGGAGGAGAGTGTTATAAGGATTACCCTGGACTGGGTGATCGATCGAAATTTCACATCAATAGCTCAGTGTATAACACCTTCACAGCGAGCCAGATCTGAAACTAAGAACAAAAAGAGGATACAGCAAAGTAGTTATGAAATTAGGCATACTTTAAATGACGCATGAAGATCAACAAGGTCACAAGGAGAAAAACATACGTGCTGATGAAGAGAGAACCAGTAACTGCTACACGGTGGAAGCAACATTAGGAAGAGGAGGATACCGAAAAATGACGGCGGGGGAGGAAAACGAAAACGAGGAGAGAAACCAGATACAACGCCAAAATGAATAAAGAAAACGGAGAAACTCGTACTCTAAATGGTGATGGTCCGTAGCAACAAGGTATTCTCGCCTCTGCTACAAAGCAGATCGGGGGACCTTGCCACACGCCCTCTTCCAACCCTCTCCTACTCTCGTCAATATTAGCGGTCTCGGCAGTCAGTATTGCCGCTATGGCGCCCACCCCAGTGAACAACTCAACAAGAAACACACAAGATACTAGAAATTCAAGGGCTACAGTAACACACGTTCCACTTACTAATCGAACCGATACCTTGCAACACGATCTACCGTTTTGTTTCTGCATTCGTCGACACCCTATCAGTACGGCTGTCCCCCCCGTCCCACTCTCGTCGTCACTCCTCTTGGAATCCCCAGCTTCGTGGCGTAGGAAGCTCCCATCTACCTCGCCCCGGGGCGACCTCGCCATGAAACAGTTCGCCCCTTCCACGACCCCCCGATACCACATCCCAATCTCCCTGGCCGCCCTACGCCACACCACCGTCTCTGCTCTGAACAGCAAAAGAGAATCTTCCGTTGACCTCTCGGGGGCTTGAAAAATCCTGACGTTGTTTGCTATTACGAGGATACATAGTTAACAGGACCTATGGTGTACATAAAAACCTATATAGACACAACTATAATTACGATTTTTGGGGTCGTTGTCACTTGCTAGCTCTTGGCAGACAGACCGACTGATAGACAGCTCTTCGCAAACAGCCCTTCTTCTTTGAAACAGCCGAACAGCCAAACAGCCAAACAACCTTTCTTCTTTCTTCTTCGCAAACTGCAACCAATAGACAGCTCTTCGCACAACGCCTAGAAGAGGCGTCTCGCCTTCGACGAACGGCATCTAGATGCAGCTGTAGGCGGCCAAGCTGCTTGCTGCTGTCGGTGGCGAACCTGCTGGTGCTGCAACCCCCGCCTCTCCCTTCTCCACGCCCCCTAAGCTCACCTCCCCCTCGTCGAGAGGCGCGTGGTCCTCGCCCTCTGGCAAGAGAGCGGCAACGACAAAGACCGACCTGGTGCCGACTGTTGTTTGCGACCGGTGCACGGACCAGCACTTACTTACTTGCCCAAGAACTCCGCGCCTAGTGGCAAAAACGTGGCATTCGCCACCTGCGAGGATCTCATGTGCGATGGTGGCGGGATCATCCTGTATTGGGCAACCAACTGCGAGTTATGTGCTCGCCCGATCAAGGAAGGGACTGTCTCGTACTCCCTCGAGACTGCTGACAGTGGTGAGTGTCTTGGGTCTATTGTTGAATGCTGTCTGTTGCCAGTACGTTTTTTTGGGGTTTTCAATTGCCTTTTTGCATACAAACCTACCTCAAAGCGTTTATTATTATTTTTTGGACTCATCCATGCTCGTTCTTTCCCCTTCGTGCGTTGCGTCGGCTCCTCTTACACAGTGCACGCGAACGCGCATATGCACAACTGTTTGCGGGACGTGAACGAAGGATTCAGCTGTCGCCGTCACCGCTGCACCGAACGATGTGAGTGCTGCTGCTACTGTGGTGCATTTTCGGTGCGCACGATTTCTATGTGTACATGTTTTGGTGACCCTACGTACCCCCTTTGCTCGTTTCGGCTGCTGCTGCAGCTGCTGCTGCTGCTGCTGCTACTGCTGTCAGCGCCACGCCATGAGTGCTGCTGCTATGCACCTGCTGCTCCTGTGCACTTGCTGCTGCTGTGCACTTGCTGCTGCTGTAGTGCTGCTGCGTTGTTGCCGTGCGTCATGCTGGAAGTGTACATATTTTCGGATCGTCAATAAAATTCCGTAGGTTTCGCGATGGCGGCATACCATTAATAGGGTACATCATGCTTTTTTTCTTCTATATTTTCATATCGTTGCTATGCTGCTGCTGCCAACGCTGCTGCTGCCAACGCTGCGGCGATTCATTGCAGCTGCTGCTGCTGCTAATGCTGTAGCTGCTTCTGCTGCTAATGCTGCCGCATTATCCACTGAATGTTCGTATGTACTCGGATTATTGTATTTATTGGTCGTTTTTGTACCCAAATGGTTCTTTTGATACGTGAAAAATATTTTTGTCGTTTTGCTCCTGCATTTTGCGTACGTACTGCCTTCTCGTTTTTGGCTTGATTTTTTTTCCTATCGTTGCTATGCTGCTGCTTGCTGCTGCTGTGGTGCTGCTGCGTTGTTGCTGTACATCATGCTGCACATGTGTGTGTACATATTTCTGTATCGTCACTGAATTTCCGTAGGTTTTGCGATCGCGGCATACCAGGGTACATAGTTTTTCTTCTTCCTTATTTTCATATCGTTGCTATGTTGCTGCTGCCAACGCGGATTGTTGTTTTTGTTGGCCGTTTTTGTACCCAAATGTTTTTTTTTATACGTAAAAAAAAATATTTTGGTCGTTTTGCTCCTGCATTTTGCGTACGAACTACTTTTTCTCGTATTTTTGCTTGGTTCTTTTCGTATTGTTGCTATGCTGCTGCTGCTGCGTTGTTGCCGTAGAGCATGTGTCTATCTATAGTGAGGTACCAAAAATACTTTTCGGACGGACTCGGGGTACATACTTTTTTTCTTCCTTCTATTCATATCGTTGCTATGCTGCTGCTGCTGCTGCCAACGCTGTGGCGATCCGTTGCTGCTGCTGCTGCTGCTGCTGCTGCTGCTGCTAGTGGTGCCGCAATATTCACTGAATGTTCGTATGTACTCGGATAATTGTGTTTCTTGGTCGTTTTGTCGTTTTGTGGCGCTGCTGCGTTGTTCCCGTACACATCATGCTGGACATAATTTGTGTGCCTATTACACTTGTGCGTGTGTACATATTTCTGTATCGACAACGATTTTTTTTGTGGTGTTGCTGCGTTGTTGCCGTACATCATGCTGGACGTGATTCGTGTGTGTATTACTACACTCGTGTGTGTGTGTACATATTTCTGTATCGTCAATAATTACCGTACGTTTTGCGATTGCGGCCGACCAGGGTACGTAGTTTTTTTCTTCCTCCATTCCATATCGTTGCTATGCTGCTGCTGCTGCAGCCAACGTTGCGGCGATCCGTTGCTGCTGCTGCTGCTGCTGCTAATGCTAATAATAATGCTGCCGCAATATTCACTGGATGTTCGCATGTACTCGGATTATTGTTTTTCTTGATCGTTTTTGTACCTAAATGGTCGTTTGGGTACCTGGAAAAAATATTTTTGTCATTTTGCTGCTGCATTTTGCGTACGTACTGCTTTTTCTCGTTTTGGGCTTCGTTCTTTCCATGTAGGTGCTACGCTGCTGTGGTGCTGCTGCTGCGTTGTACATCATGCTGGTCATTTGTGTGTACATATTTTTGTTTCGCCAATGAAATTCCGTAGTTTTTGCGGTCGCGGCATACCAGGGTACATACTTTGTTTCTTCTTTTTTATCATATCTTTGCTATGCCGCTACTGCTGCCAACGCTGCGGCGATCCATTGCTGCTTGTTCGGAGTGCTCACGTACTTGGTGTATGGATTCATGTGTAACGGTATTTGGGAGTTCCACACAGGAAATATGCGTGTTTCTGTGTGGAACGGTCAGCGGGTTGGGACGTATCTTATCCGCCGCTTTCTCCCTTTTTCTTCTTGTTGTGTGTGTACTTCATTTTCTCCCACTTTCTTCCTTGTCTTGTGTTTTCTAAGCGATAATATATATATACCCTGGAGGGGCTTCTACAAACTGACTCAGGCTTGGCCTATCATATCAGTGAGTGCATCGAACACGCTAGCGTCTGTTCCAATTGGACGCACTTGCTGGTTGGGGCTACGCCGGGAGAGCAACTCCCCGTTCGAGGACGAGCGAGAGATTTTCAGTTTTTCGGATGCAGAGGCCAGAGGGTCCTCAACCGAGCAGAGGCACTGGCGACAACGAGGTCGACAGAGCCAGGAGAGCTACAGGAGTGGCGATAACAGCGGCAGCAGAGGCAGTCAGCAACGCCGCGGCAGAGGCCGCGGAAATGGCTAGTAGCGCAGGAGCGCGAAACCCTGTTCCGCCAGAGGGCGGAACTGCTCCGCCAGAGGGCGGAGCAGAAACGAGTAGAAGGAACGAGGCTTCGCGGGAGGACGGAGCCGCAGGCCGCGATGAGGAGATCGCCCGCCTGAAACGAGAGATGGCCGAGATGTCGCTCCGGCTGGAGATCAGAGAGGAGGAACGAACGAGGATGGAGAGGCTACAGCAGGGGGCTGGAGGAGGAATGCGCCCACCGGAGCCACATGGTCAGCCAGGCACGTTTCTAGTTGGTTTTGGTAAGCCTTCACCGAAACTTGACGGTAGTAAGGAGGGAAATTATTTTAAATGGTCGAAGCAATTTCTATCATGGGCTGTTACTAACACCTGCGACGATGTTTTGAAGGAAACTAGCTACCCGATAGTCTTGCAGGGCCCAAATAGAAGGAGTCAACAAGACCTCGATTACCGTTTCGGAACGGCAAGGGTAGCCGCTGCTCGCAGGGCATACGAGGGTATCACCAACGCACTGACTAATTCGTCTCTGTTATACAAGATCTATGACATAGGCAGCCCTAGTCTTGCGATGGCCGAGGTACGTCGGCACTACGTCCCAAGCGACGACCTCGACAAGCAGGCATACCAGAGAGAATACATCAATGCTCATATGAAAGAGGGGGAGGACCCCACCCTTTATTTCGAGAGGATGAGCATCATCCGAGAAAAGCTCTCCGAAGTAGGGATCCCAAAAACGGATCAGGAAGCCAACCTCCACCTACTGCAATGCCTGACGTCCGAATACGAGGTGGACAAGAAAATCCTGCAATACGCCCAGAACTTGACCCTCAACATGATCGAGGACCGGGTTCGCATAACGTACCGGGAGTTGGAAGCGAGTAAGAGGAAAATGATCGATGGCTCAGCACAGGTCTTGATAGCCACAGGCGGAGGTGGAGCAGGTGGATAGGGGAGTTTCCCGGTCCCAGCCCTGGCCACTACACGGGCGGCAGAGGTGGCATGGCGAGTGGTGGCGCCACTGGGCACTGGGGGCAGCAACAGCAGCAACAGCAGCAACCACACTATCAACATCAGCCACCGCGTCAACACCAACAGCAACACCAGCATGGTCAAGGCTGGGCAGGCCAGGACTGGGGAGGGGCACGCTCGGGGAACAAGAACGGGAAGCCGAAAAAAAATCGGCAGAGGCAGGATTCGCACGCCAGCGGCGGCGGCGGACATCAACCATGGCCGCCATACGCCGGCCGCGGCGGAGGTGGGAACCAGTCGTGGCCGCAGGTACGCGACGCACGTTTCATCGGGCCCGGAGGACACCCACCAGGTACCGACCGAATGTACGACGCCGTCCGGTACCCCCCTAACCTACATCGGCCACAAGGCACCGAGCCGGGAATCCACGCCGCTGACCCCCGCCCAAGATGTTACAGGTGCGGCCGGATAGGCCATTTTTTTGCGAACTGCCGCGCTATCGTGTGATGTTGGTAGATGACCCGAATCCACCTCGTGAAGTTTACCAGAGCCACTTCGCGGCGAATACCGCGAATACCGCCCAGTCTACAACACCGCTCCTCCCCACCCCAGACCCCATTCCGCAGCAGCAGCCGCAGTACCAACAGCAGCCACAGCAACAGTCCCACCATCAATCACAGTACCAAGCACAGTATCAACAGCAGCAGCTCCAACAGCAGTCACAGTACCACGAACCTCAACAGCAGCCACATCTTCAGCAACCACCGCAGTACTACCAACGTGAGCAGCAGCAGTACTACCAACATTCACAGCAGCAGGCTCAACAGGCGCAGCAGGCCCAGCAGGCGCAACAGGCGCAGCAGGCACAGCAGGCGCAGCAGGCGCAGCAGGCGCAGCAGGCGCAGCAGACGCAGCAGGCACAGCAGGCACAGCAGGCGCAGCAGGCGCAGCAGGCGCAGGCGCAGCAGGCGCAGCAGGCGCAGCAAGCACAGCAGGCGCAGCAGCCACCGCAGCACTACTTGGCTCCTGAAGAGCCATCACATCTACTCACAGCACAGTCTGCTTTGGTCGGTCAGTACGATGTTTTGGGAAGGGGGATAGAGAGTTGGATTGCGGACAACGGGGCGACAACGCACATGACCCCGAACCCGGACCACTTGTATAACAAGCGCCCCCCCTCCCCTGAGAACGCCAAAATATTTATCGGTGACGGAACAGAATTAGCAGTGGAGTACGTAGGCAGCGTGGATTTAATTTTTCACAGCACGGAAGACGTACGCGTAACCTTAGAGAGTGTTTCATTTATCCCTAGCCTAAAGGTAAACTTGCTGTCGCTGCACACTGTCCAGGCCAAAGAGGCGATCACTCTAGATGCTGCTGGTGTCTACCTAATGGGTGGCCGCTTATTTTTCCCCAAAGACAGAGCCGGATCAAGGCTGAACGTCACGCGTCGCCCCCCCCCCCCCCCCCCCCCCGTACAGGGTACACCAGCTTTGATGGCCTTGTTGCACCCCTCCCCCCCATACGCCGGTGCCTGTGACGTTACAACCGGTGAGGACGCCGGGAGTATCTGCCATGCCGCTGTCGCCGGGGGTGATGGTAGCGGTAGACCCGCCGGTAGCGATGGATGGTACAACGGTTTTGCAACCCCCCCCCCCCCCCCCTCCCCCCCATGCGCCGGTGCCAGTGACGTTACAACCGGTGAGGACGCCGGGAGTATCTGCTATGCCGCTGTCGCCGGGGGTGATGGTAGTGGTAGACCCGCCGGTAGCGATGGATGGTACAACGGTTTTGCAACCCCCCCCCGCTCCCCCCCATGCGCCGGTGCCTGTGACGTTACAACCGGTGAGAACGCCGGGAGTATCTGCTATGCCGCTGTCGCCGGGGGTGATGGTAGCGGTAGACCCGCCGGTAGCGATGGATGGTACAACGGTTTTGCAACCCCCCCCCCCCCCCTCCCCCCCATGCGCCGGTGCCTGTGACGTTACAACCGGTGAGGACGCCGGGAGTATCTGCTATGCCGCCGTCGCCGGGGGTGATGGTAGCGGTAGACCCGCCGGTAGCGATGGATGGTACAACGGTTTTGCAACCCCCCCCCCCCCCCCTCCCCCCCATGCGCCGGTGCCTGTGACGTTACAACCGGTGAGGACGCCTGGAATATCTGCTATGCCGCTGTCGCCGGGGGTGATGGTAGTGATAGACCCCCCGGTAGCGATAGAACCAATGACAGCGGTAGCAACCCCTCACACACACCCTGCGACAGTGCCGGAACGTAGTGAGCCAGCGCCATCGTCAGCTAATCCCTCGGAAGAATGCCTTCCCCCGCTCCCCCCCGCGTTCCGCCCGGCGATTGCTGCTGCCGTACTCTTCCCCGGCACTAGACCTTTCAAGGAGATGGATATCAACGTCTTTCACGTGTGCAACGCCCACGCCCACGAGGGCCTTTTGCGCGAGACGGCCAAGCAGCAAGGCGTCAAGCTCACTGGTACTCTGGTCACTTGCAGTGGATGTGTGCAGGCGAAAGGCAGGCGTGCGTCTATACCTACGACTACATCGTCTCGGAAGACACTCCCCCTGCAGCGCGTTTTTGTTGACCTTGCCGGCCCCAGGAAAATCGCGTCTGCTGGGGGGGCTCTGTACCTGATCCTGTTCAAGGATGACGCGACACGCATGGGATGGCTATACCCCCTCAAGAGCAAGAGCGCCGCCGACGTGACCGCGGCGACCCGAAAATTCCTGGCTGACGTCGGCGGAGACGTCGAGTGTTTCCGGACGGACAACGGCACAGAGTTCGTGAACGCACTCTTCGCAAACTTATGCGCCAATGAGAAAATCCGACACGAGCACACCGGGGTCGACGGACCGAAACACAACGGTGTGGTTGAACGTGGACTCGGCCTCATCTAGGAAGGCGGTATGGCCGCTTGCCTTGAGGCCCCCCGCCTGTTCCCCGGGCAGCTCCCGAACCTGGACCGTTACTGGGTGGAAGCAGCCATCTACATGAACGACTGCCTGAACACCACGGGGACGTCGGCGAACGCCCATTTCAAGTCGCCGCACGAGGCATTTTTTGGGACACTGCCACCGCCCAACACACTCGCCTTCATGCAGCCCGGATTCCACCGTATCCACCGCACCCACAAGTCTGACCCCAAGGCCGAACGGTGTTTTTACCTCAACAGGGGGAGAAACCATCCGCGCGACTGCGTCAAGGTGGTCACGGCATGCGGGCGTACGAGCAACTCGCGGGACGTCACCTGGGAGGTGGAGCGCAAGCCGATCATCGAGGCTGCGCCTCAGGTGAGGAAGGACTCGGTGGCGGAGCCGTGGGAGGCCGATCTGCACATCAGGTATTTACCACCGGAGCTGGCGACTGTGTCACCGGGGATACCACCGATGATGTCACCGGCAGTACCGGCGGTACCGCCGACGCCGGCGATGACGCCAGCGCCAACGGAGGTGCCGCCACCGCCGACGCCGACGCCGGGGGTGCCGCCGCCGCCGCCGGGGGTGACGTCACCGTCATCCCCACCGGGGACCGAGAACCATCACGTCGAGGACGACGAGGGCCCCCGGGATAACGAGCTCTTCCAACTGGGGCGGACGCGCGCTAGGACACGGGCGATGACGAAGGCGCCGCTTCAAGTGGGGATGCCACCGGTGATGACGCCGGCGCCACCGGAGATGCCGCCGACGCCGGGGGTGATGTCACCGTCATCCCCACCGGCCCTCAGATCGAGGACGACGAGGGTCCCCCGGACAACGAGCTTCTCCAACCGGGGCGGACGCGCGCGAGGACGAGGGCGTACCACCAGGCGTCTACTGGTACATCGCAGCCAGCTGACCACGCACTTTTCAACCAGCGCCCGCCCAACCAACCCGCCCCTGCTCTGCCAACATGTGACGCGGGACAACTCTCGGAACCCGCGACCTACCAGGAGGTGATGCTCTCGCAATACCATGCGAACTGGTCCCATGCAATGGAGACGGAGATTGCCGGACTCGAGGGAGCTGGGACTTTCGGGGATGCTTAGCAGCAAAAGGGAGGGAACGTGGTATCGGCCAAATGAGTGTTCACTTGGAAGGCAGATGAGCATGGTAAGGTAGTGAAGGCGAAAGCGCGACTAGTGGCGAGAGGATTTAGCCAACGCCCCGGAGTTGATTACTACGAGACTTTTGCCCCCACCCCCGCCGCGTCATGTATCCGTATGATGGCTGCGATAGCCTGCGAGTTACAGTTAGATTTATGCCATTTCGATGTACAACAAGCGTTTGTCCAGGCCGAACTACAGGAACTCGTTTTGATGCGAATGCCACAGGGCGGTGGTGATCTGAACGGCAAAGTAATGCGCTTGAATCGTAGCCTATACGGCTTGAAACAGGCGTCGAGATCCTGGCATAGACACTTGGTCACCCGCCTGAAGAGTCTTAGTTTTGAACAGAGCCTCGCAGATCCGTGTGTTTTTCGATTAATCGAGGCGGGGTCTGTTTCCATCATTGCTGTGGTTCACGTCGACGACATTTTTGCGGTAGGCCGTAAGGAGAGATGTGACCGTTTCTGCGAGGACCTGAACCGCGTAGTCCCCATTAATAACCTTGGTGAGCTGCGATGGTATGCCGGTTGCCACTATTCCAGAGACAAGGTCGCGGGTCTACTGACAATTTCGCAAAAACCTTTCGCGGAGAAGACGGTCAAGCAATTTGGCGTGACCACTGGTAGGAACACCCCACTTTCCCCTGATCTTTTCCTGGAGGTGTTTAACGAGGAGGAGCCCACTGGTGACTGGCCGTATCGTGAACTAGTAGGCA